>CAWVQO010000011.1:20000-27500 GCA_963932275.1 Andrena praecox | reverse complement strand
GTCGTGCTCGTTTTCGAGATAATCGGGAAAAACTCCAATCGCTCCGAAAATTTCAAAGTCCCGACAGATTTCAGTCCTTCGGCACCGTGGTCCGACCGACCACCAAATTCGACCAATCTTCGAAACAACCGTCGATCCTTGTTCCCCGTTGCATTGCGAACGTATTTCTCTAATGGTTCGACCGCGGTCGTCGTGCTCGGTTTCGAGATAATCGCGAAAAACTCCAATCGCTCCGAAAATTTCAAAGTCCCGACAGATTTCAGTCCTTCGGCACCGTCGTCCGACCGACCACCAAACTCGACCAATCTTCGAAACAACCATCGATCCTTGTTCCCCGTTGCATTGCGAACGTATTTCTCTAATGGTTCGACCGCGGTCGTCGTGCTCGTTTTCGAGATAATCGGGAAAAACTCCAATCGCTCCGAAAATTTCAAAGTCCCGACAGATTTCAGTCCTTCGGCACCGTGGTCCGACCGACCACCAAATTCGACCAATCTTCGAAACAACCGTCGATCCTTGTTCCCCGTTGCATTGCGAACGTATTTCTCTAATGGTTCGACCGCGGTCGTCGTGCTCGGTTTCGAGATAATCGCGAAAAACTCCAATCGCTCCGAAAATTTCAAAGTCCCGACACATCTCAGTCCTTCGGCACCGCCGTCCGACCGACCACCAAACTCGACCAATCTTCGAAACAACCGTCGATCCTTGTTCCCCGTTGCATTGCGAACGTATTTCTCTAATGGTTCGACCGCGGTCGTCGTGCTCGTTTTCGAGATAATCGCGAAAAACTCCAATCGCTCCGAAAATTTCAAAGTCCCGACAGATTTCAGTCCTTCGGCACCGTCGTCCGACCGACCATCAAATTCGACCAATCTTCGAAACAACCGTCGATCCTTGTTCCCCGTTGCATTGCGAACGTATTTCTCTAATGGTTCGACCGCGGTCGTCGTGCTCGTTTTCGAGATAATCGCGAAAAACTCCAATCGCTCCGAAAATTTCAAAGTCCCGAGAAATTATTTTCGAATGTTGTTTCGGACCGTGTATTTATCGTGTTAATGGTCGCGGCGATTGTTTATAATAATTCGTTCAGTCGGTTCACTCTTGGCCCCGGCGCTCTCCGCGGCTAAGTCCCAGCGTGCCAGGCGAACGGGCTGTTGTAGCGGCGGTTTACACCCATAAGCGCCCGTGCGTAAGGTACGGCGGCGCCGGCGTTCCGGCCGGCCGTTCGGTATCTATAAGGGAGAGCGACGGTCCGAGCGTCTCGGTCGGAGCAGCGTTGGGCGCGTGGCTATTCTATGACCTCGGTTGAGAAGCAGTCACCGCTCCTCGAGATTCTGTCTCGACTGTTCTTGCCGTGTTGCGTTTCGGATTTCTCCACACAGCATTACCACGGGTCGGTGTCTAAGACCGAATGGCCCTTATGTGGTGAGCGTCCAAAAGTGACGTTGGTGACACGTATGCACTTATGTGTATGCTTGTACGACCTTATGCATTCAACTCTTTATCCACGCAGATGGACGATTTAAACTTTAACAAAACGCTAAGGAAGGCTAGCGTCGGGTACATATAAAGTATCGAACTATAAAAGTTCGAACTTTGAAAGAGGGAGAAAGTAGATACAAACCCAAGAGGTGTCAGATCTCGATATGCCTAGCGCGCACATTACGTGCCAACTCGTTATGACCAGCATGGCACGGTCCGCGCTTTCCCGTTTGCTCAGCATGCACTTGTCCGCGCTATTACGTACATGACCAGCGTGAATGATACGCGCTTTGTCGATTTGTCCAGCGTGTAGTGGTCCGTGCTTCTACGGTGGATGCTAGCGTGCGTGTACTCCGTGCTTCCCGGTGGATGCAGCGGCACGCGTGATACGCGCTTTATCGAGCATCCGATGCCATCCTTATATTTATGAAGGAAATATAATGAATTTTGTCTGTAACTGAGATCTTTCTGTGAACGTATATATGAAAGGCACATATCCGATTAAAATTTTAGTCAGTGGAAAAATCGAAACGATATGATGCCTCGAAGTATGATATAATTAAAAGGAGTGTGGAGAGAGAAAGGCACATATTATCCGAATTAGTCAGTGGAAAATCTAGGATGTATATGGTGTCTGGAAGAGAAGTAGAATAAGAGGGAGAGTGGAGAGAAGGCACACCACGTATCATCCGAGGAGTTAGTCAGTGGAAAATCCTGGGTGTGATATGTTGGGTGTCTCTGGAGGCGCACATATCCGAGATAGAGAATTTGTGGAACAAATCGAGGATATTGATGTGTCTAAAACTGCACGCTGTTGTGCAAGTTTTATAAAATCAAAAATGAATGGGGCATCGTCGATCCGTCTCTAAAAGAGCGGACGACGCGATGAGAACGGAAAGAACACGAAAGTGTGTGTGAATTCGAAGAGAGAGGGAAGCTTCGCGAAGCTCCCTGGTTGATCCTGCCAGTAGTCATATGCTTGTCTCAAAGATTAAGCCATGCATGTCTCAGTACATACCGTATTAAGGTGAAACCGCGAATGGCTCATTAAATCAGTTATGGTTCCTTAGATCGTACCCACATTTACTTGGATAACTGTGGTAATTCTAGAGCTAATACATGCAAAACAGAGTTCCGACCAGAGATGGAAGGAACGCTTTTATTAGATCAAAACCAATCGGTGGCGGATGGTTTGCCGTCCGTCCCATCGTTTGCTTTGGTGACTCTGAATAACTTTGTGCTGATCGCATGGTCATCTAGCACCGGCGACGCATCTTTCAAATGTCTGCCTTATCAACTGTCGATGGTAGGTTCTGCGCCTACCATGGTTGTAACGGGTAACGGGGAATCAGGGTTCGATTCCGGAGAGGGAGCCTGAGAAACGGCTACCACATCCAAGGAAGGCAGCAGGCGCGCAAATTACCCACTCCCGGCACGGGGAGGTAGTGACGAAAAATAACGATACGGGACTCATCCGAGGCCCCGTAATCGGAATGAGTACACTTTAAATCCTTTAACAAGGATCCATTGGAGGGCAAGTCTGGTGCCAGCAGCCGCGGTAATTCCAGCTCCAATAGCGTATATTAAAGTTGTTGCGGTTAAAAAGCTCGTAGTTGAATCTGTGTGTCACAGTGTCGGTTCACCGCTCGCGGTGTTTAACTGGCATTATGTGGTACGTCCTACCGGTGGGCTTAGCTCTTCACGGGGCGGTCCAACTAATATCCCATCGCGGTGCTCTTCACTGAGTGTCGAGGTGGGCCGGTACGTTTACTTTGAACAAATTAGAGTGCTCAAAGCAGGCTACCTTCGCCTGAATACTGTGTGCATGGAATAATGGAATAGGACCTCGGTTCTATTTTGTTGGTTTTCGGAACCCCGAGGTAATGATTAATAGGGACAGATGGGGGCATTCGTATTGCGACGTTAGAGGTGAAATTCTTGGATCGTCGCAAGACGGACAGAAGCGAAAGCATTTGCCAAAAATGTTTTCATTAATCAAGAACGAAAGTTAGAGGTTCGAAGGCGATCAGATACCGCCCTAGTTCTAACCATAAACGATGCCAGCTAGCGATCCGCCGAAGTTCCTCCGATGACTCGGCGGGCAGCTTCCGGGAAACCAAAGCTTTTGGGTTCCGGGGGAAGTATGGTTGCAAAGCTGAAACTTAAAGGAATTGACGGAAGGGCACCACCAGGAGTGGAGCCTGCGGCTTAATTTGACTCAACACGGGAAACCTCACCAGGCCCGGACACCGGAAGGATTGACAGATTTATAGCTCTTTCTTGATTCGGTGGGTGGTGGTGCATGGCCGTTCTTAGTTGGTGGAGCGATTTGTCTGGTTAATTCCGATAACGAACGAGACTCTAGCCTGCTAAATAGACGTAACTTATGGTATCACGAAGGTCCCCGACTTCGGTCGGTGGGTTTTTACTACCAACGTACAAACAAATCTTCTTAGAGGGACAGGCGGCTTCTAGCCGCACGAGATTGAGCAATAACAGGTCTGTGATGCCCTTAGATGTTCTGGGCCGCACGCGCGCTACACTGAAGGAATCAGCGTGTTTTCCCTGGCCGAAAGGCCCGGGTAACCCGCTGAACCTCCTTCGTGCTAGGGATTGGGGCTTGCAATTATTCCCCATGAACGAGGAATTCCCAGTAAGCGCGAGTCATAAGCTCGCGTTGATTACGTCCCTGCCCTTTGTACACACCGCCCGTCGCTACTACCGATTGAATGATTTAGTGAGGTCTTCGGACTGGTGCGCGGCAATGTCTCGGCATTGCCGATGTTGCCGGGAAGATGACCAAACTTGATCATTTAGAGGAAGTAAAAGTCGTAACAAGGTTTCCGTAGGTGAACCTGCGGAAGGATCATTAACAAGGCTCAGAGAGCAAAAAAGCAAAAAGCTTGAATCGTAACTATGCAAAAACTAATATAAATGCGAATGCATTTATAAACAGATACCAAAAACTAAATGCGGATGCATTTAAACAGATACCAAAAACGAAATGCGAACGCATTTCTGTATATATTATAGCACCGCGTGGCACGGCTTACGCCGCGGAGGTCGCTACGGACGGAGAACCTGGTTTCTCACCGCGACGCTCCCGTCCGCTGCCATCGGTGAAGCGCAAAGAGCCGAAGCGCGCCAGACCGCCAGACCGCGGCGCCCCCTCTATGAGAACGGGACGATAATACGAACGCAATCACGAGTGCGCTCGCGCGAGGTTTCTCGAGAGGCCGTCGTTAACTGGATCGGGAAGCAAAACAAGACCCGTCGTTGCGATCGTGCCTCCGGTAATCCGCCGCCTCGTCGATTCGCGTTCACCTCGTATCGGAGGCGTGTGCCGCCGTGTTATGTACACACGATACTTACCGTCTGCGCGTGTGTCTGCGCGAGCGTGTACGCTCGTATCGAGAAAGGAGAGTCACTCGCGACCCAAGACAGGGATGAAAACACACCGCAAGCGCCCCGAGTGGGGTTAAGTAAAGCGCGCGAGAGAGGAGAGGGCAGAGGAACGAGCCGCCGTCGAAGCCTCCTGTGCTTCGCGACGTTTCGCGATCTCTCTCTCTCGACACGACGCTTCTTCCACTCGCATCCCGCTTCCTCAGTTTTGGTCGCGCTCTCCGAAAAGAAGTCCTGTGACACGACGGACCCTCTCCTCGGAGAGGACCCGGCGGGTAACCTAGGGCGGCTCGCACATCCATCGCGTGGACGTGCGTCCCCGGTACCGCTCGCTTAATCGCGCCCCGATAGCCAAAAAAGGACCGGCTGTGAAGCTTCGATAGCGAAAGTCCGATTGGACCGATCGAAGCCCCGGCCGTGCGTCCGCTCTCGGGGGAGCGTGTGGGGAGGACGCTGACGCGTGCGGTGGCCCGCCCGCAGAGTACGCGATTTTACGGTTCTCGTAATCCGTGTATCTCGAAGGTTTTTAAATGAATTTGTACGCTCGGCCGTCGGACGTGTCGCGCGGTGTTTCCGCGTTACGCTTCGACGGTTCCCGTCCTGGACACAAATCTCACACAGTGTCGTCAACGCTGGCGACGCCCGGACCTCCTTCGCGCGCTGGTTGGAGGCGCCACGGGCCTCGGCTTCATCCGAACCGAGAACAAAGATATAACGAACATATTTAATAACACGATTACCCTGAACGGTGGATCACTTGGCTCGTGGGTCGATGAAGAACGCAGCTAATTGCGCGTCAACGTGTGAACTGCAGGACACATGAACATCGACATTTCGAACGCACATTGCGGTCCACGGATACAATTCCTGGACCACGCCTGGCTGAGGGTCGTTATCGCATACAAAAGACTGCTTGCGTCGGTTCTCCGTATATAATATCATCCTCGCCGTCTCGCGTTTCCGACGATGTAACGCGTTTCGGAGTCGGGTCGATGGTACACGCGAGATACGCGACGTACGAGCGAAAGTTGGGCCGTTCGTCGGTGTTTGCCACGGCTCGCGTGAGAATCGCGTGAAGCGTGTACTCTCTCTCTCCCGTGCGAGAAGCAGAGAGAGGCGAATGTGATGAGAATGATCGTGCGGACTCGCGTGCGTGCTTTCACGGCGTCGTGCGTCGTTGTTTTACAACGACCGCCCGTGTGCTTGGCACCGCTCCCTGGATCATCACACACAGAGCAGCCTCTCCGCTCGCACCGGGGTGTGTGTAGATTTGCCTTCACGTTCCGCGCGAGATCTTTTACCGTGCTCCCGACGTCGCCTGAAATGAAAAATTTGTCCTGAGAAAGAGACCAAAGAGAAAAGGGGAGAGCAGCAGCGAGAGATGATAGAGAAGAGAGGAAAGAGCAGTGCGCGGCATATCGTGCGCCGATCGATCTATATCGTCGGGTTCACGCGGCCCCAGGGATTTTATAAAGAGGAGGGTCGTCGTTGACAAGTGAGAGAAGTGTTGTCAGTCAATCTATATAACACCGAGGGCGCAACACACACTCGTTCTTCGGGACGCCGTGAAGATCCAAGGGTGTACAATGAGAAAATAGAGGCGCTGTGCGGGATGATAAATAAACCACGCGTCAACAGGATATCGGGTCGATGTATTTCCCCGTAGTTGCGCGTGTCCTCGCCTAGCCCTATTCATTTTCTCCCTATGGCCACGTTCCGTCGACACACAAAAGAGTGTTTGCGCCAAACATCCGATGAAGAGAGATTGCTCCACACTCGTCGCTTTTCTTAACGTTTCTGTACCCCCGGAATCCTCCTTGGCGCGGCTGAGCGATTTCTGGAACTTTCGACGAACCGAGAGGCGCTGATGCCGCGCGAAATGCGCAAGAGAGGGAGAGACTCTTCATTCGTAGAATGGAAGAACGAGTCTCCCCGATCGCGCGCCGCATTGTCTTTGTCGCGTTGTTGGTCGATCGTGTACGAGACCACCGCGCGTCTCACCGGTCGTCCAGTCCACGGAAAAGCTTATTTTTCGGCGGTTCCCTCTGCTCGAGTCACACTGCTCGAGGCGTGAGGGACAGCGGAATCTCAAAGCTAATATAGCGGACGGACGTTAAAGTAAAAACCGGTGCTCGTTCCGCGAGTGTCTCGCGGATCGAATCGACGGTGCGCGACGAAAAGACACCTTTCCTCTGGAATCGTGCGATGGCACCTCTGGATATATAATACAACGAGATCGATCCACATCGATCCGTCGTCGTCGGGCTACGAGCCGGGATGTGTACGGGGATGATACCGCCACTACGCGCACACCCCGTACTCCCGCCGGGAGACCCGTTCGAGGTACAATAATATCCAAAAGAGGGAGCACGATTTTATAATTCCGGAGGCAGCGCGCGCGCGCGCTTCTCCAAAATATCTTCTCTTCATTTCACGGTCTCTCTCAGCCTATTTTTCTCTGGTGGCACAAATATATAATAAAACGATTGACGACGACCTCAGAGTAGGCGAGATTACCCGCTGAATTTAAGCATATTACTAAGCGGAGGAAAAGAAACTAACAAGGATTTCCTTAGTAGCGGCGAGCGAACAGGAATTAGCCCAGCACTGAATCCC
>CAWVQO010000011.1:7500-15000 GCA_963932275.1 Andrena praecox | reverse complement strand
GTATTTCTCTAATGGTTCGACCGCGGTCGTCGTGCTCGGTTTCGAGATAATCGCGAAAAACTCCAATCGCTCCGAAAATTTCAAAGTCCCGACAGATTTCAGTCCTTCGGCACCGTCGTCCGACCGACCACCAAACTCGACCAATCTTCGAAACAACCATCGATCCTTGTTCCCCGTTGCATTGCGAACGTATTTCTCTAATGGTTCGACCGCGGTCGTCGTGCTCGTTTTCGAGATAATCGGGAAAAACTCCAATCGCTCCGAAAATTTCAAAGTCCCGACAGATTTCAGTCCTTCGGCACCGTGGTCCGACCGACCACCAAATTCGACCAATCTTCGAAACAACCGTCGATCCTTGTTCCCCGTTGCATTGCGAACGTATTTCTCTAATGGTTCGACCGCGGTCGTCGTGCTCGGTTTCGAGATAATCGCGAAAAACTCCAATCGCTCCGAAAATTTCAAAGTCCCGACACATCTCAGTCCTTCGGCACCGCCGTCCGACCGACCACCAAACTCGACCAATCTTCGAAACAACCGTCGATCCTTGTTCCCCGTTGCATTGCGAACGTATTTCTCTAATGGTTCGACCGCGGTCGTCGTGCTCGTTTTCGAGATAATCGCGAAAAACTCCAATCGCTCCGAAAATTTCAAAGTCCCGACAGATTTCAGTCCTTCGGCACCGTCGTCCGACCGACCATCAAATTCGACCAATCTTCGAAACAACCGTCGATCCTTGTTCCCCGTTGCATTGCGAACGTATTTCTCTAATGGTTCGACCGCGGTCGTCGTGCTCGTTTTCGAGATAATCGCGAAAAACTCCAATCGCTCCGAAAATTTCAAAGTCCCGAGAAATTATTTTCGAATGTTGTTTCGGACCGTGTATTTATCGTGTTAATGGTCGCGGCGATTGTTTATAATAATTCGTTCAGTCGGTTCACTCTTGGCCCCGGCGCTCTCCGCGGCTAAGTCCCAGCGTGCCAGGCGAACGGGCTGTTGTAGCGGCGGTTTACACCCATAAGCGCCCGTGCGTAAGGTACGGCGGCGCCGGCGTTCCGGCCGGCCGTTCGGTATCTATAAGGGAGAGCGACGGTCCGAGCGTCTCGGTCGGAGCAGCGTTGGGCGCGTGGCTATTCTATGACCTCGGTTGAGAAGCAGTCACCGCTCCTCGAGATTCTGTCTCGACTGTTCTTGCCGTGTTGCGTTTCGGATTTCTCCACACAGCATTACCACGGGTCGGTGTCTAAGACCGAATGGCCCTTATGTGGTGAGCGTCCAAAAGTGACGTTGGTGACACGTATGCACTTATGTGTATGCTTGTACGACCTTATGCATTCAACTCTTTATCCACGCAGATGGACGATTTAAACTTTAACAAAACGCTAAGGAAGGCTAGCGTCGGGTACATATAAAGTATCGAACTATAAAAGTTCGAACTTTGAAAGAGGGAGAAAGTAGATACAAACCCAAGAGGTGTCAGATCTCGATATGCCTAGCGCGCACATTACGTGCCAACTCGTTATGACCAGCATGGCACGGTCCGCGCTTTCCCGTTTGCTCAGCATGCACTTGTCCGCGCTATTACGTACATGACCAGCGTGAATGATACGCGCTTTGTCGATTTGTCCAGCGTGTAGTGGTCCGTGCTTCTACGGTGGATGCTAGCGTGCGTGTACTCCGTGCTTCCCGGTGGATGCAGCGGCACGCGTGATACGCGCTTTATCGAGCATCCGATGCCATCCTTATATTTATGAAGGAAATATAATGAATTTTGTCTGTAACTGAGATCTTTCTGTGAACGTATATATGAAAGGCACATATCCGATTAAAATTTTAGTCAGTGGAAAAATCGAAACGATATGATGCCTCGAAGTATGATATAATTAAAAGGAGTGTGGAGAGAGAAAGGCACATATTATCCGAATTAGTCAGTGGAAAATCTAGGATGTATATGGTGTCTGGAAGAGAAGTAGAATAAGAGGGAGAGTGGAGAGAAGGCACACCACGTATCATCCGAGGAGTTAGTCAGTGGAAAATCCTGGGTGTGATATGTTGGGTGTCTCTGGAGGCGCACATATCCGAGATAGAGAATTTGTGGAACAAATCGAGGATATTGATGTGTCTAAAACTGCACGCTGTTGTGCAAGTTTTATAAAATCAAAAATGAATGGGGCATCGTCGATCCGTCTCTAAAAGAGCGGACGACGCGATGAGAACGGAAAGAACACGAAAGTGTGTGTGAATTCGAAGAGAGAGGGAAGCTTCGCGAAGCTCCCTGGTTGATCCTGCCAGTAGTCATATGCTTGTCTCAAAGATTAAGCCATGCATGTCTCAGTACATACCGTATTAAGGTGAAACCGCGAATGGCTCATTAAATCAGTTATGGTTCCTTAGATCGTACCCACATTTACTTGGATAACTGTGGTAATTCTAGAGCTAATACATGCAAAACAGAGTTCCGACCAGAGATGGAAGGAACGCTTTTATTAGATCAAAACCAATCGGTGGCGGATGGTTTGCCGTCCGTCCCATCGTTTGCTTTGGTGACTCTGAATAACTTTGTGCTGATCGCATGGTCATCTAGCACCGGCGACGCATCTTTCAAATGTCTGCCTTATCAACTGTCGATGGTAGGTTCTGCGCCTACCATGGTTGTAACGGGTAACGGGGAATCAGGGTTCGATTCCGGAGAGGGAGCCTGAGAAACGGCTACCACATCCAAGGAAGGCAGCAGGCGCGCAAATTACCCACTCCCGGCACGGGGAGGTAGTGACGAAAAATAACGATACGGGACTCATCCGAGGCCCCGTAATCGGAATGAGTACACTTTAAATCCTTTAACAAGGATCCATTGGAGGGCAAGTCTGGTGCCAGCAGCCGCGGTAATTCCAGCTCCAATAGCGTATATTAAAGTTGTTGCGGTTAAAAAGCTCGTAGTTGAATCTGTGTGTCACAGTGTCGGTTCACCGCTCGCGGTGTTTAACTGGCATTATGTGGTACGTCCTACCGGTGGGCTTAGCTCTTCACGGGGCGGTCCAACTAATATCCCATCGCGGTGCTCTTCACTGAGTGTCGAGGTGGGCCGGTACGTTTACTTTGAACAAATTAGAGTGCTCAAAGCAGGCTACCTTCGCCTGAATACTGTGTGCATGGAATAATGGAATAGGACCTCGGTTCTATTTTGTTGGTTTTCGGAACCCCGAGGTAATGATTAATAGGGACAGATGGGGGCATTCGTATTGCGACGTTAGAGGTGAAATTCTTGGATCGTCGCAAGACGGACAGAAGCGAAAGCATTTGCCAAAAATGTTTTCATTAATCAAGAACGAAAGTTAGAGGTTCGAAGGCGATCAGATACCGCCCTAGTTCTAACCATAAACGATGCCAGCTAGCGATCCGCCGAAGTTCCTCCGATGACTCGGCGGGCAGCTTCCGGGAAACCAAAGCTTTTGGGTTCCGGGGGAAGTATGGTTGCAAAGCTGAAACTTAAAGGAATTGACGGAAGGGCACCACCAGGAGTGGAGCCTGCGGCTTAATTTGACTCAACACGGGAAACCTCACCAGGCCCGGACACCGGAAGGATTGACAGATTTATAGCTCTTTCTTGATTCGGTGGGTGGTGGTGCATGGCCGTTCTTAGTTGGTGGAGCGATTTGTCTGGTTAATTCCGATAACGAACGAGACTCTAGCCTGCTAAATAGACGTAACTTATGGTATCACGAAGGTCCCCGACTTCGGTCGGTGGGTTTTTACTACCAACGTACAAACAAATCTTCTTAGAGGGACAGGCGGCTTCTAGCCGCACGAGATTGAGCAATAACAGGTCTGTGATGCCCTTAGATGTTCTGGGCCGCACGCGCGCTACACTGAAGGAATCAGCGTGTTTTCCCTGGCCGAAAGGCCCGGGTAACCCGCTGAACCTCCTTCGTGCTAGGGATTGGGGCTTGCAATTATTCCCCATGAACGAGGAATTCCCAGTAAGCGCGAGTCATAAGCTCGCGTTGATTACGTCCCTGCCCTTTGTACACACCGCCCGTCGCTACTACCGATTGAATGATTTAGTGAGGTCTTCGGACTGGTGCGCGGCAATGTCTCGGCATTGCCGATGTTGCCGGGAAGATGACCAAACTTGATCATTTAGAGGAAGTAAAAGTCGTAACAAGGTTTCCGTAGGTGAACCTGCGGAAGGATCATTAACAAGGCTCAGAGAGCAAAAAAGCAAAAAGCTTGAATCGTAACTATGCAAAAACTAATATAAATGCGAATGCATTTATAAACAGATACCAAAAACTAAATGCGGATGCATTTAAACAGATACCAAAAACGAAATGCGAACGCATTTCTGTATATATTATAGCACCGCGTGGCACGGCTTACGCCGCGGAGGTCGCTACGGACGGAGAACCTGGTTTCTCACCGCGACGCTCCCGTCCGCTGCCATCGGTGAAGCGCAAAGAGCCGAAGCGCGCCAGACCGCCAGACCGCGGCGCCCCCTCTATGAGAACGGGACGATAATACGAACGCAATCACGAGTGCGCTCGCGCGAGGTTTCTCGAGAGGCCGTCGTTAACTGGATCGGGAAGCAAAACAAGACCCGTCGTTGCGATCGTGCCTCCGGTATCCGCCGCCTCGTCGATTCGCGTTCACCTCGTATCGGAGGCGTGTGCCGCCGGTGTTATGTACACACGATACTTACCGTCTGCCGCGTGTGTCTGCGCGAGCGTGTACGCTCGTATCGAGAAAGGAGAGTCACTCGCGACCCAAGACAGGGATGAAAACACACCGCAAGCGCCCCGAGTGGGGTTAAGTAAAGCGCGCGAGAGAGGAGAGGGCAGAGGAACGAGCCGCCGTCGAAGCCTCCTGTGCTTCGCGACGTTTCGCGATCTCTCTCTCTCGACACGACGCTTCTTCCACTCGCATCCCGCTTCCTCAGTTTTGGTCGCGCTCTCCGAAAAGAAGTCCTGTGACACGACGGACCCTCTCCTCGGAGAGGACCCGGCGGGTAACCTAGGGCGGCTCGCACATCCATCGCGTGGACGTGCGTCCCCGGTACCGCTCGCTTAATCGCGCCCCGATAGCCAAAAAAGGACCGGCTGTGAAGCTTCGATAGCGAAAGTCCGATTGGACCGATCGAAGCCCCGGCCGTGCGTCCGCTCTCGGGGGAGCGTGTGGGGAGGACGCTGACGCGTGCGGTGGCCCGCCCGCAGAGTACGCGATTTTACGGTTCTCGTAATCCGTGTATCTCGAAGGTTTTTAATGAATTTGTACGCTCGGCCGTCGGACGTGTCGCGCGGTGTTTCCGCGTTACGCTTCGACGGTTCCCGTCCTGGACACAAATCTCACACAGTGTCGTCAACGCTGGCGACGCCCGGACCTCCTTCGCGCGCTGGTTGGAGGCGCCACGGGCCTCGGCTTCATCCGAACCGAGAACAAAGATATAACGAACATATTTAATAACACGATTACCCTGAACGGTGGATCACTTGGCTCGTGGGTCGATGAAGAACGCAGCTAATTGCGCGTCAACGTGTGAACTGCAGGACACATGAACATCGACATTCGAACGCACATTGCGGTCCACGGATACAATTCCTGGACCACGCCTGGCTGAGGGTCGTTATCGCATACAAAAGACTGCTTGCGTCGGTTCTCCGTATATAATATCATCCTCGCCGTCTCGCGTTTCCGACGATGTAACGCGTTTCGGAGTCGGGTCGATGGTACACGCGAGATACGCGACGTACGAGCGAAAGTTGGGCCGTTCGTCGGTGTTTGCCACGGCTCGCGTGAGAATCGCGTGAAGCGTTGTACTCTCTCTCTCCCGTGCGAGAAGCAGAGAGAGGCGAATGTGATGAGAATGATCGTGCGGACTCGCGTGCGTGCTTTCACGGCGTCGTGCGTCGTTGTTTTACAACGACCGCCCGTGTGCTTGGCCCCGCTCCCTGGATCATCACACACAGAGCAGCCTCTCCGCTCGCACCGGGGTGTGTGTAGATTTGCCTTCACGTTCCGCGCGAGATCTTTTACCGTGCTCCCGACGTCGCCTGAAATGAAAAATTTGTCCTGAGAAAGAGACCAAAGAGAAAAGGGGAGAGCAGCAGCGAGAGATGATAGAGAAGAGAGGAAAGAGCAGTGCGCGGCATATCGTGCGCCGATCGATCTATATCGTCGGGTTCACGCGGCCCCAGGGATTTTATAAAGAGGAGGGTCGTCGTTGACAAGTGAGAGAAGTGTTGTCAGTCAATCTATATAACACCGAGGGCACAACACACACTCGTTCTTCGGGACGCCGTGAAGATCCAAGGGTGTACAATGAGAAAATAGAGGCGCTGTGCGGGATGATAAATAAACCACGCGTCAACAGGATATCGGGTCGATGTATTCCCCGTAGTTGCGCGTGTCCTCGCCTAGCCCTATTCATTTTCTCCCTATGGCCACGTTCCGTCGACACACAAAAGAGTGTTTGCGCCAAACATCCGATGAAGAGAGATTGCTCCACACTCGTCGCTTTTCTTAACGTTTCTGTACCCCCGGAATCCTCCTTGGCGCGGCTGAGCGATTTCTGGAACTTTCGACGAACCGAGAGGCGCTGATGCCGCGCGAAATGCGCAAGAGAGGGAGAGACTCTTCATTCGTAGAATGGAAGAACGAGTCCTCCCGATCGCGCGCCGCATTGTCTTTGTCGCGTTGTTGGTCGATCGTGTACGAGACCACCGCGCGTCTCACCGGTCGTCCAGTCCACGGAAAAGCTTATTTTTCGGCGGTTCCCTCTGCTCGAGTCACACTGCTCGAGGCGTGAGGGACAGCGGAATCTCAAAGCTAATATAGCGGACGGACGTTAAAGTAAAACCGGTGCTCGTTCCGCGAGTGTCTCGCGGATCGAATCGACGGTGCGCGACGAAAGACACCTTTCCTCTGGAATCGTGCGATGGCACCTCTGGATATATAATACAACGAGATCGATCCACATCGATCCGTCGTCGTCGGGCTACGAGCCGGGATGTGTACGGGGATGATACCGCCACTACGCGCACACCCCGTACTCCCGCCGGGAGACCCGTTCGAGGTACAATAATATCCAAAGAGGGAGCACGATTTTATAATTCCGGAGGCAGCGCGCGCGCGCGCTTCTCAAAATATCTTCTCTTCATTTCACGGTCTCTCTCAGCCTATTTTTCTCTGGTGGCACAAATATATAATAAAACGATTGACGACGACCTCAGAGTAGGCGAGATTACCCGCTGAATTTAAGCATATTACTAAGCGGAGGAAAAGAAACTAACAAGGATTTCCTTAGTAGCGGCGAGCGAACAGGAATTAGCCCAGCACTGAATCCGCGGTTCCGCCGCAGGGAATTGTAGTGTTCAGGAGGATCCGTTTATCCCGTGACGTCGCACCGCGTCCAAGTCCATCTTGAAATGGGGCCACTTACCCGCAGAGGGTGCCAGGCCCGTAGCGACCGGTACGCGTTTCGGGAGGATCTCTCCATAGAGTCGGGTTGCT
>CAWVQO010000011.1:0-2500 GCA_963932275.1 Andrena praecox | reverse complement strand
CTCGACCAATCTTCGAAACAACCATCGATCCTTGTTCCCCGTTGCATTGCGAACGTATTTCTCTAATGGTTCGACCGCGGTCGTCGTGCTCGTTTCGAGATAATCGCGAAAAACTCCAATCGCTCCGAAAATTTCAAGTCCCGACACATCTCAGTCCTTCGGCACCGCCGTCCGACCGACCACCAAACTCGACCAATCTTCGAAACAACCATCGATCCTTGTTCCCGTTGCATTGCGAACGTATTTCTCTAATGGTTCGACCGCGGTCGTCGTGCTCGGTTTCGAGATAATCGCGAAAAACTCCAATCGCTCCGAAAATTTCAAAGTCCCGACACATCTCAGTCCTTCGGCACCGCCGTCCGACCGACCACCAAACTCGACCAATCTTCGAAACAACCATCGATCCTTGTTCCCCGTTGCATTGCGAACGTATTTCTCTAATGGTTCGACCGCGGTCGTCGTGCTCGGTTTCGAGATAATCGCGAAAACTCCAATCGCTCCGAAATTTCAAAGTCCCGACACATCTCAGTCCTTCGGCACCGCCGTCCGACGACCACCAAACTCGACCAATCTTCGAAACAACCATCGATCCTTGTTCCCCGTTGCATTGCGAACGTATTTCTCTAATGGTTCGACCGCGGTCGTCGTGCTCGTTTTCGAGATAATCGCGAAAAACTCCAATCGCTCCGAAAATTTCAAAGTCCCGACAGATTTCAGTCCTTCGGCACCGTCGTCCGACCGACCATCAAATTCGACCAATCTTCGAAACAACCGTCGATCCTTGTTCCCCGTTGCATTGCGAACGTATTTCTCTAATGGTTCGACCGCGGTCGTCGTGCTCGTTTTCGAGATAATCGCGAAAAACTCCAATCGCTCCGAAAATTTCAAAGTCCCGAGAAATTATTTTCGAATGTTGTTTCGGACCGTGTATTTATCGTGTTAATGGTCGCGGCGATTGTTTATAATAATTCGTTCAGTCGGTTCACTCTTGGCCCCGGCGCTCTCCGCGGCTAAGTCCCAGCGTGCCAGGCGAACGGGCTGTTGTAGCGGCGGTTTACACCCATAAGCGCCCCGTGCGTAAGGTACGGCGGCGCCGGCGTTCCGGCCGGCCGTTCGGTATCTATAAGGGAGAGCGACGGTCCGAGCGTCTCGGTCGGAGCAGCGTTGGGCGCGTGGCTATTCTATGACCTCGGTTGAGAAGCAGTCACCGCTCCTCGAGATTCTGTCTCGACTGTTCTTGCCGTGTTGCGTTTCGGATTTCTCCACACAGCATTACCACGGGTCGGTGTCTAAGACCGAATGGCCCCTTATGTGGTGAGCGTCCAAAAGTGACGTTGGTGACACGTATGCACTTATGTGTATGCTTGTACGACCTTATGCATTCAACTCTTTATCCACGCAGATGGACGATTTAAACTTTAACAAAACGCTAAGGAAGGCTAGCGTCGGGTACATATAAAGTATCGAACTATAAAAGTTCGAACTTTGAAAGAGGGAGAAAGTAGATACAAACCCAAGAGGTGTCAGATCTCGATATGCCTAGCGCGCACATTACGTGCCAACTCGTTATGACCAGCATGGCACGGTCCGCGCTTTCCCGTTTGCTCAGCATGCACTTGTCCGCGCTATTACGTACATGACCAGCGTGAATGATACGCGCTTGTCGATTTGTCCAGCGTGTAGTGGTCCGTGCTTCTACGGTGGATGCTAGCGTGCGTGTACTCCGTGCTTCCCGTGGATGCAGCGGCACGCGTGATACGCGCTTTATCGAGCATCCGATGCCATCCTTATATTTATGAAGGAAAATATAATGAATTTTGTCTGTAACTGAGATCTTTCTGTGAACGTATATATGAAAGGCACATATCCGATTAAAATTTAGTCAGTGGAAAAATCGAAACGATATGATGCCTCGAAGTATGATATAATTAAAAGGAGTGTGGAGAGAGAAAGGCACATATTATCCGAATTAGTCAGTGGAAAATCTAGGATGTATATGGTGTCTGGAAGAGAAGTAGAATAAGAGGGAGAGTGGAGAGAAGGCACACCACGTATCATCCGAGGAGTTAGTCAGTGGAAAATCCTGGGTGTGATATGTTGGGTGTCTCTGGAGGCGCACATATCCGAGATAGAGAATTTGTGGAACAAATCGAGGATATTGATGTGTCTAAAACTGCACGCTGTTGTGCAAGTTTTATAAAATCAAAAATGAATGGGGCATCGTCGATCCGTCTCTAAAAGAGCGGACGACGCGATGAGAACGGAAAGAACACGAAAGTGTGTGTGAATTCGAAGAGAGAGGGAAGCTTCGCGAAGCTCCCTGGTTGATCCTGCCAGTAGTCATATGCTTGTCTCAAAGATTAAGCCATGCATGTCTCAGTACATACCGTATTAAGGTGAAACCGCGAATGGCTCATTAAATCAGTTATGGTTCCTTAGATCGTACCCACATTTACTTGGATAACTGTGGTAATTCTAGAGCTAATACATGCAAAACAGA
>CAWVQO010000010.1:0-18319 GCA_963932275.1 Andrena praecox | reverse complement strand
AAATCCAAAAAAATCGAAGTTGGTTTCAAATAAATTTATTAAAATTTGACACTTCCAACTAAAATTTTTTTCACAATCCTAAAATTGAAGTTGTTTCATCTAAATTTACTCAAATATAGATCCTACAAAAAAATACTCAACAAAATCCAAAAAAATCGGAGTTGATTTCAAATAAATTTATTAAAATTTGACACTTGCAACTAAAATTTTTTAAACAATCCTAAAAATTGAAGTTATTTTCATCTAACTTTACTCAAATATACATCCTACACCAAAAATACTCGACAAAATCCAAAAAAATCGAAGTTGGTTTCAAATAAATTTATTAAAATTTGACACTTCCAACTAAAATTTTTTTCACAATCCTAGAAATTGAAGTTATTTTCATCTAAATTTACTCAAATATACATCCTACACCAAAAATACTCGACAAAATCCAAAAAAATCGAAGTTGGTTTCAAATAAATTTATTAAAATTTGACACTTGCAACTAAATTTTTTTAAACAATCCTAAAAATTGAAGTTATTTTCATCTAACTTTACTCAAATATACATCCTACAACAAAAATACTCGACAAAATCCAAAAAAATCGAAGTTGATTTTAAATAAATTTATTAAAATTTGACACTTCCAACTAAAATTTTTTTCACAATCCTAAAAATTGAAGTTATTTTCATCTAAATTTACTCAAATATACATCCTACACCAAAAATACTCGACAAAATCCAAAGAAATCGAAGTTGGTTTCAATTAAATTTATTAAAATTTGACACTTCCAACTAAAATTTTTTTCACAATCCTAAAAATTGAAGTTATTTTCATCTAAATTTACTCAAATATAGATCCTACAAACAATACTCAACAAAATCCAAAAAAAACGAAGTTGATTTCAAATAAATTTATTAAAATTTGACACTTCCGACTAAAATTTTTTTCACAATCCTAGAAATTGAAGTTATTTTCATCTAAATTTACTCAAATATACATCCTACACCAAAAATACTCGACAAAATCCAAAAAAATCGAAGTTAGTTTCAAATAAATTTATTAAAATTTGACACTTCCAACTAAAATTTTCTTCACAATCCAAAAAATGGTCGTTATTTTCATCTAAATTTACTCAAATATACATCCTACAACAAAAATACTCGACAAAATCCAAAAAAATCGAAGTTGGTTTCAAATAAATTTATTAAAATTTGACACTTCCAACTAAAATTTTTTTCACAATCCAATAAATTTTCGTTATTTTCATCTAAATTTACTCAAATATACATCCTACAACAAAAATACTCGACAAAACCAAAAAAAATCGAAGTTGGTTTCAAATAAATTTATTAAAATTTGACACTTCCAACTAAAATTTTTTTCACAATCCTAGAAATTGAAGTTATTTTCATCTAAATTTACTCAAATATACATCCTACACCACAAATACTCGACAAAATCCAAAAAAATCGAAGTTGGTTTCAAATAAATTTATTAAAATTTGACACTTCCGACTAAAATTTTTTTCACAATCCCAGAAATTGAAGTTATTTTCATCTAAATTTACTCAAATATACATCCTACACCAAAAATACTCGACAAAATAAAAAAAAAACGAAGTTGGTTTCAAATAAATTTATTAAAATTTGACACTTCCGACTAAAATTTTTTTCACAATCCAAAAAATTGAAGTTATTTTCATCTAAATTTACTCAAATATAGATCCTACAAAAAAATACTCAACAAAATCCAAAAAAATCGAAGTTGGTTTCAAATAAATTTATTAAAATTTGACACTTCCAACTAAAATTTTTTTCACAATCCTAAAAATTGAAGTTATTTTCATCTAACTTTACTCAAATATACATCCTACAACAAAAATACTCGACAAAATCCAAAAAAATCGAAGTTGATTTCAAATAAATTTATTAAAATTTGACACTTCCAACTAAAATTTTTTTCACAATCCTAAAAATTGAAGTTATTTTCATCTAAATTTACTCAAATATAGATCCTACAAAAAATACTCAACAAAATCAAAAAAAAAACGAAGTTGATTTCAAATAAATTTATTAAAATTTGACACTTCCGACTAAAATTTTTTTCACAATCCTAGAAATTGAAGTTATTTTCATCTAAATTTACTCAAATATACATCCTACACCAAAAATACTCGACAAAATCCAAAAAAATCGAAGTTGGTTTCAAATAAATTTATTAAAATTTGACACTTCCAACTAAAATTTTTTTCACAATCCAATAAATTTTCGTTATTTTCATCTAAATTTACTCAAATATACATCCTACAACAAAAATACTCGACAAAACCAAAAAAAATCGAAGTTGGTTTCAAATAAATTTATTAAAATTTGACACTTCCAACCAAAATTTTTTTCACAATCCTAGAAATTGAAGTTATTTTCATCTAAATTTACTCAAATATACATCCTACACCAAAAATACTCGACAAAATCCAAAAAAATCGAAGTTGGTTTCAAATAAATTTATTAAAATTTGACACTTCCGACTAAAATTTTTTTCACAATCCTAGAAATTGAAGTTATTTTCATCTAAATTTACTCAAATATACATCCTACACCAAAAATACTCGACAAAATAAAAAAAAAAACGAAGTTGGTTTCAAATAAATTTATTAAAATTTGACACTTCCGACTAAAATTTTTTTCACAATCCAAAAAATTGAAGTTATTTTCATCTAAATTTACTCAAATATAGATCCTACAAAAAAATACTCAACAAAATCCAAAAAAATCGAAGTTGGTTTCAAATAAATTTATTAAAATTTGACACTTCCAACTAAAATTTTTTTCACAATCCTAAAAATTGAAGTTATTTTCATCTAACTTTACTCAAATATACATCCTACAACAAAAATACTCGACAAAATCAAAAAAAATCGAAGTTGATTTCAAATAAATTTATTAAAATTTGACACTTCCAACTAAAATTTTTTCCACAATCCTAAAATTTGAAGTTATTTTCATCTAAATTTACTCAAATATAGATTCTACAAAAAATACTGAACAAAATCCAAAAAAAAACGAAGTTGATTTCAAATAAATTTATTAAAATTTGACACTTCCAACTAAAATTTTTTTCACAATCCAATAAATTTTCGTTATTTTTATCTAAATTTACTCAAATATACATCCTACAACAAAAATACTGGACAAAACCAAAAAAAATCGAAGTTGGTTTCAAATAAATTTATTAAAATTTGACACTTCCAACTAAAATTTTTTTCACAATCCTAGAAATTGAAGTTATTTTCATCTAAATTTACTCAAATATACATCCTACACCAAAAATACTCGACAAAATCCAAAAAAATCGAAGTTGGTTTCAAATAAATTTATTAAAATTTGACACTTCCGACTAAAATTTTTTTCACAATCCTAGAAATTGAAGTTATTTTCATCTAAATTTACTCAAATATACATCCTACACCAAAAATACTCGACAAAATAAAAAAAAAACAAAGTTGGTTTCAAATAAATTTATTAAAATTTGACACTTCCGACTAAAATTTTTTTCACAATCCAAAAAATTGAAGTTATTTTCATCTAAATTTACTCAAATATAGATCCTACAAAAAAATACTCAACAAAATCCAAAAAAATCGAAGTTGGTTTCAAATAAATTTATTAAAATTTGACACTTCCAACTAAAATTTTTTTCACAATCCTAAAAATTGAAGTTATTTTCATCTAACTTTACTCAAATATACATCCTACAACAAAAATACTCGACAAAATCCAAAAAAATCGAAGTTGATTTCAAATAAATTTATTAAAATTTGACACTTCCAACTAAAATTTTTTTCACAATCCTAAAAATTGAAGTTATTTTCATCTAAATTTACTCAAATATAGATCCTACAAAAAATACTCAACAAAATCCAAAAAAAAACGAAGTTGATTTCAAATAAATTTATTAAAATTTGACACTTCCGACTAAAATTTTTTTCACAATCCTAGAAATTGAAGTTATTTTCATCTAAATTTACTCAAATATACATCCTGCAACAAAAATACTCGACAAAATCCAAAAAAATCGAAGTTGGTTTCAAATAAATTTATTAAAATTTGACACTTCCAACTAAAATTTTTTTCACAATCCAATAAATTTTCGTTATTTTCATCTAAATTTACTCAAAAATACATCCTACAACAAAAATACTCGACAAAACCAAAAAAAATCGAAGTTGGTTTCAAATAAATTTATTAAAATTTGACACTTCCAACTAAAATTTTTTTCACAATCCTAGAAATTGAAGTTATTTTCATCTAAATTTACTCAAATATACATCCTACACCAAAAATACTCGACAAAATCCAAAAAAATCGAAGTTGGTTTCAAATAAATTTATTAAAATTTGACACTTCCGACTAAAATTTTTTTCACAATCCTAGAAATTGAAGTTATTTTCATCTAAATTTACTCAAATATACATCCTACACCAAAAATACTCGACAAAATAAAAAAAAAACGAAGTTGGTTTCAAATAAATTTATTAAAATTTGACACTTCCGACTAAAATTTTTTTCACAATCCTAGAAATTGAAGTTATTTTCATCTAAATTTACTCAAATATACATCCTACACCAAAAATACTCGACAAAATAAAAAAAAAACGAAGTTGGTTTCAAATAAATTTATTAAAATTTGACACTTCCAACTAACATTTTTTTCACAATCCTAAAAATTGAAGTTGTTTCATCTAAATTTACTCAAATATAGATCCTACAAAAAAATACTCAACAAAATCCAAAAAAATCGAAGTTGGTTTCAAATAAATTTATTAAAATTTGACACTTCCGACTAAAATTTTTTTCACAATCCTAGAAATTGAAGTTATTTTCATCTAAATTTACTCAAATATACATCCTACACCAAAAATACTCGACAAAATAAAAAAAAAACGAAGTTGGTTTCAAATAAATTTATTAAAATTTGACACTTCCGACTAAAATTTTTTTCACAATCCAAAAAATTGAAGTTATTTTCATCTAAATTTACTCAAATATAGATCCTACAAAAAAATACTCAACAAAATCCAAAAAAATCGAAGTTGGTTTCAAATAAATTTATTAAAATTGGACACTTCCAACTAAAATTTTTTTCACAATCCTAAAAATTGAAGTTATTTTCATCTAACTTTACTCAAATATACATCCTACAACAAAAATACTCGACAAAATCTAAAAAAATCGAAGTTGATTTCAAATAAATTTATTAAAATTTGACACTTCCAACTAAAATATTTTTCACAATACAAAAATGGTCGTTATTTTAATCTAAATTTACTCAAATATACATCCTACACCAAAAATACTCGACAAAATCCAAAAAAATCGAAGTTGGTTTCAAATTAATTTATTAAAATTTGACACTTCCGACTAAAATTTTTTTCACAATCCTAGAAATTGAAGTTATTTTCATCTAAATTTACTCAAATATACATCCTACACCAAAAATACTCCACAAAATAAAAAAAAACGAAGTTGGTTTCAAATAAATTTATTAAAATTTGACACTTCCGACTAAAATTTTTTTCACAATCCAAAAAATTGAAGTTATTTTCATCTAAATTTACTCAAATATAGATCCTACAAAAAAATACTCAACAAAATCCAAAAAAATCGAAGTTGGTTTCAAATAAATTTATTAAAATTTGACACTTCCAACTAAAATTTTTTTTACAATCCTAAAAATTGAAGTTATTTTCATCTAAATTTACTCAAATATTCTTCCTACACCAAAAATACTCGACAAAATCCAAAAAAATCGAAGTTGGTTTCAAATAAATTTATTAAAATTTGACACTTCCAACTAAAATTTTTTTCACAATCCTAGAAATTGAAGTTATTTTCATCTAAATTTACTCAAATATACATCCTACACCAAAAATACTCGACAAAATCCAAAAAAATCGAAGTTGGTTTCAAATAAATTTATTAAAATTTGACACTTCCAACTAAAATTTTTTTCACAATCCTAGAAATTGAAGTTATTTTCATCTAAATTTACTCAAATATACATCCTACACCAAAAATACTCGACAAAATCCAAAAAAATCGAAGTTGGTTTCAAATAAATTTATTAAAATTTGACACTTCCAACTAAAATTTTTTTCACAATCCTAAAAATTGAAGTTGTTTCATCTAAATTTACTCAAATATAGATCCTACAAAAAAATACTCAACAAAATCCAAAAAAATCGGAGTTGATTTCAAATAAATTTATTAAAATTTGACACTTGCAACTAAAATTTTTTAAACAATCCTAAAAATTGAAGTTATTTTCATCTAACTTTACTCAAATATACATCCTACACCAAAAATACTCGACAAAATCCAAAAAAATCGAAGTTGGTTTCAAATAAATTTATTAAAATTTGACACTTCCAACTAAAATTTTTTTCACAATCCTAGAAATTGAAGTTATTTTCATCTAAATTTACTCAAATATACATCCTACACCAAAAATACTCGACAAAATCCAAAAAAATCGAAGTTGGTTTCAAATAAATTTATTAAAATTTGACACTTGCAACTAAAATTTTTTAAACAATCCTAAAAATTGAAGTTATTTTCATCTAACTTTACTCAAATATACATCCTACAACAAAAATACTCGACAAAATCCAAAAAAATCGAAGTTGATTTTAAATAAATTTATTAAAATTTGACACTTCCAACTAAAATTTTTTTCACAATCCTAAAAATTGAAGTTATTTTCATCTAAATTTACTCAAATATACATCCTACACCAAAAATACTCGACAAAATCCAAAGAAATCGAAGTTGGTTTCAATTAAATTTATTAAAATTTGACACTTCCAACTAAAATTTTTTTCACAATCCTAAAAATTGAAGTTATTTTCATCTAAATTTACTCAAATATAGATCCTACAAACAATACTCAACAAAATCCAAAAAAAACGAAGTTGATTTCAAATAAATTTATTAAAATTTGACACTTCCGACTAAAATTTTTTTCACAATCCTAGAAATTGAAGTTATTTTCATCTAAATTTACTCAAATATACATCCTACACCAAAAATACTCGACAAAATCCAAAAAAATCGAAGTTAGTTTCAAATAAATTTATTAAAATTTGACACTTCCAACTAAAATTTTCTTCACAATCCAAAAAATGGTCGTTATTTTCATCTAAATTTACTCAAATATACATCCTACAACAAAAATACTCGACAAAATCCAAAAAAATCGAAGTTGGTTTCAAATAAATTTATTAAAATTTGACACTTCCAACTAAAATTTTTTTCACAATCCAATAAATTTTCGTTATTTTCATCTAAATTTACTCAAATATACATCCTACAACAAAAATACTCGACAAAACCAAAAAAAATCGAAGTTGGTTTCAAATAAATTTATTAAAATTTGACACTTCCAACTAAAATTTTTTTCACAATCCTAGAAATTGAAGTTATTTTCATCTAAATTTACTCAAATATACATCCTACACCACAAATACTCGACAAAATCCAAAAAAATCGAAGTTGGTTTCAAATAAATTTATTAAAATTTGACACTTCCGACTAAAATTTTTTTCACAATCCCAGAAATTGAAGTTATTTTCATCTAAATTTACTCAAATATACATCCTACACCAAAAATACTCGACAAAATAAAAAAAAAACGAAGTTGGTTTCAAATAAATTTATTAAAATTTGACACTTCCGACTAAAATTTTTTTCACAATCCAAAAAATTGAAATTATTTTCATCTAAATTTACTCAAATATAGATCCTACAAAAAAATACTCAACAAAATCCAAAAAAATCGAAGTTGGTTTCAAATAAATTTATTAAAATTTGACACTTCCAACTAAAATTTTTTTCACAATCCTAAAAATTGAAGTTATTTTCATCTAACTTTACTCAAATATACATCCTACAACAAAAATACTCGACAAAATCCAAAAAAATCGAAGTTGATTTCAAATAAATTTATTAAAATTTGACACTTCCAACTAAAATTTTTTTCACAATCCTAAAAATTGAAGTTATTTTCATCTAAATTTACTCAAATATAGATCCTACAAAAAATACTCAACAAAATCAAAAAAAAAACGAAGTTGATTTCAAATAAATTTATTAAAATTTGACACTTCCGACTAAAATTTTTTTCACAATCCTAGAAATTGAAGTTATTTTCATCTAAATTTACTCAAATATACATCCTACACCAAAAATACTCGACAAAATCCAAAAAAATCGAAGTTGGTTTCAAATAAATTTATTAAAATTTGACACTTCCAACTAAAATTTTTTTCACAATCCAATAAATTTTCGTTATTTTCATCTAAATTTACTCAAATATACATCCTACAACAAAAATACTCGACAAAACCAAAAAAAATCGAAGTTGGTTTCAAATAAATTTATTAAAATTTGACACTTCCAACCAAAATTTTTTTCACAATCCTAGAAATTGAAGTTATTTTCATCTAAATTTACTCAAATATACATCCTACACCAAAAATACTCGACAAAATCCAAAAAAATCGAAGTTGGTTTCAAATAAATTTATTAAAATTTGACACTTCCGACTAAAATTTTTTTCACAATCCTAGAAATTGAAGTTATTTTCATCTAAATTTACTCAAATATACATCCTACACCAAAAATACTCGACAAAATAAAAAAAAAAACGAAGTTGGTTTCAAATAAATTTATTAAAATTTGACACTTCCGACTAAAATTTTTTTCACAATCCAAAAAATTGAAGTTATTTTCATCTAAAT
Organism: Andrena praecox; assembly: GCA_963932275.1. NCBI lineage: Eukaryota > Metazoa > Arthropoda > Insecta > Hymenoptera > Andrenidae > Andrena > Andrena praecox. Next base: position 9,533 of record CAWVQO010000010.1, on the reverse strand, counting down.
TTACTCAAATATAGATCCTACAAAAAAATACTCAACAAAATCCAAAAAAATCGAAGTTGGTTTCAAATAAATTTATTAAAATTTGACACTTCCAACTAAAATTTTTTTCACAATCCTAAAAATTGAAGTTATTTTCATCTAACTTTACTCAAATATACATCCTACACCAAAAATACTCGACAAAATCCAAAAAAATCGAAGTTGGTTTCAAATAAATTTATTAAAATTTGACACTTCCAACTAAAATTTTTTTCACAATCCTAGAAATTGAAGTTATTTTCATCTAAATTTACTCAAATATACATCCTACACCAAAAATACTCGACAAAATCCAAAAAAATCGAAGTTGGTTTCAAATAAATTTATTAAAATTTGACACTTGCAACTAAAATTTTTTAAACAATCCTAAAAATTGAAGTTATTTTCATCTAACTTTACTCAAATATACATCCTACAACAAAAATACTCGACAAAATCCAAAAAAATCGAAGTTGATTTTAAATAAATTTATTAAAATTTGACACTTCCAACTAAAATTTTTTTCACAATCCTAAAAATTGAAGTTATTTTCATCTAAATTTACTCAAATATACATCCTACACCAAAAATACTCGACAAAATCCAAAGAAATCGAAGTTGGTTTCAATTAAATTTATTAAAATTTGACACTTCCAACTAAAATTTTTTTCACAATCCTAAAAATTGAAGTTATTTTCATCTAAATTTACTCAAATATAGATCCTACAAACAATACTCAACAAAATCCAAAAAAAACGAAGTTGATTTCAAATAAATTTATTAAAATTTGACACTTCCGACTAAAATTTTTTTCACAATCCTAGAAATTGAAGTTATTTTCATCTAAATTTACTCAAATATACATCCTACACCAAAAATACTCGACAAAATCCAAAAAAATCGAAGTTAGTTTCAAATAAATTTATTAAAATTTGACACTTCCAACTAAAATTTTCTTCACAATCCAAAAAATGGTCGTTATTTTCATCTAAATTTACTCAAATATACATCCTACAACAAAAATACTCGACAAAATCCAAAAAAATCGAAGTTGGTTTCAAATAAATTTATTAAAATTTGACACTTCCAACTAAAATTTTTTTCACAATCCAATAAATTTTCGTTATTTTCATCTAAATTTACTCAAATATACATCCTACAACAAAAATACTCGACAAAACCAAAAAAAATCGAAGTTGGTTTCAAATAAATTTATTAAAATTTGACACTTCCAACTAAAATTTTTTTCACAATCCTAGAAATTGAAGTTATTTTCATCTAAATTTACTCAAATATACATCCTACACCACAAATACTCGACAAAATCCAAAAAAATCGAAGTTGGTTTCAAATAAATTTATTAAAATTTGACACTTCCGACTAAAATTTTTTTCACAATCCCAGAAATTGAAGTTATTTTCATCTAAATTTACTCAAATATACATCCTACACCAAAAATACTCGACAAAATAAAAAAAAAACGAAGTTGGTTTCAAATAAATTTATTAAAATTTGACACTTCCGACTAAAATTTTTTTCACAATCCAAAAAATTGAAGTTATTTTCATCTAAATTTACTCAAATATAGATCCTACAAAAAAATACTCAACAAAATCAAAAAAAATCGAAGTTGGTTTCAAATAAATTTATTAAAATTTGACACTTCCAACTAAAATTTTTTTCACAATCCTAAAAATTGAAGTTATTTTCATCTAACTTTACTCAAATATACATCCTACAACAAAAATACTCGACAAAATCCAAAAAAATCGAAGTTGATTTCAAATAAATTTATTAAAATTTGACACTTCCAACTAAAATTTTTTTCACAATCCTAAAAATTGAAGTTATTTTCATCTAAATTTACTCAAATATAGATCCTACAAAAAATACTCAACAAAATCAAAAAAAAAACGAAGTTGATTTCAAATAAATTTATTAAAATTTGACACTTCCGACTAAAATTTTTTTCACAATCCTAGAAATTGAAGTTATTTTCATCTAAATTTACTCAAATATACATCCTACACCAAAAATACTCGACAAAATCCAAAAAAATCGAAGTTGGTTTCAAATAAATTTATTAAAATTTGACACTTCCAACTAAAATTTTTTTCACAATCCAATAAATTTTCGTTATTTTCATCTAAATTTACTCAAATATACATCCTACAACAAAAATACTCGACAAAACCAAAAAAAATCGAAGTTGGTTTCAAATAAATTTATTAAAATTTGACACTTCCAACCAAAATTTTTTTCACAATCCTAGAAATTGAAGTTATTTTCATCTAAATTTACTCAAATATACATCCTACACCAAAAATACTCGACAAAATCCAAAAAAATCGAAGTTGGTTTCAAATAAATTTATTAAAATTTGACACTTCCGACTAAAATTTTTTTCACAATCCTAGAAATTGAAGTTATTTTCATCTAAATTTACTCAAATATACATCCTACACCAAAAATACTCGACAAAATAAAAAAAAAAACGAAGTTGGTTTCAAATAAATTTATTAAAATTTGACACTTCCGACTAAAATTTTTTTCACAATCCAAAAAATTGAAGTTATTTTCATCTAAATTTACTCAAATATAGATCCTACAAAAAAATACTCAACAAAATCCAAAAAAATCGAAGTTGGTTTCAAATAAATTTATTAAAATTTGACACTTCCAACTAAAATTTTTTTCACAATCCTAAAAATTGAAGTTATTTTCATCTAACTTTACTCAAATATACATCCTACAACAAAAATACTCGACAAAATCAAAAAAAATCGAAGTTGATTTCAAATAAATTTATTAAAATTTGACACTTCCAACTAAAATTTTTTCCACAATCCTAAAATTTGAAGTTATTTTCATCTAAATTTACTCAAATATAGATTCTACAAAAAATACTGAACAAAATCCAAAAAAAAACGAAGTTGATTTCAAATAAATTTATTAAAATTTGACACTTCCAACTAAAATTTTTTTCACAATCCAATAAATTTTCGTTATTTTTATCTAAATTTACTCAAATATACATCCTACAACAAAAATACTGGACAAAACCAAAAAAAATCGAAGTTGGTTTCAAATAAATTTATTAAAATTTGACACTTCCAACTAAAATTTTTTTCACAATCCTAGAAATTGAAGTTATTTTCATCTAAATTTACTCAAATATACATCCTACACCAAAAATACTCGACAAAATCCAAAAAAATCGAAGTTGGTTTCAAATAAATTTATTAAAATTTGACACTTCCGACTAAAATTTTTTTCACAATCCTAGAAATTGAAGTTATTTTCATCTAAATTTACTCAAATATACATCCTACACCAAAAATACTCGACAAAATAAAAAAAAAACAAAGTTGGTTTCAAATAAATTTATTAAAATTTGACACTTCCGACTAAAATTTTTTTCACAATCCAAAAAATTGAAGTTATTTTCATCTAAATTTACTCAAATATAGATCCTACAAAAAAATACTCAACAAAATCCAAAAAAGTCGAAGTTGGTTTCAAATAAATTTATTAAAATTTGACACTTCCAACTAAAATTTTTTTCACAATCCTAAAAATTGAAGTTATTTTCATCTAACTTTACTCAAATATACATCCTACAACAAAAATACTCGACAAAATCCAAAAAAATCGAAGTTGATTTCAAATAAATTTATTAAAATTTGACACTTCCAACTAAAATTTTTTTCACAATCCTAAAAATTGAAGTTATTTTCATCTAAATTTACTCAAATATAGATCCTACAAAAAATACTCAACAAAATCCAAAAAAAAACGAAGTTGATTTCAAATAAATTTATTAAAATTTGACACTTCCGACTAAAATTTTTTTCACAATCCTAGAAATTGAAGTTATTTTCATCTAAATTTACTCAAATATACATCCTGCAACAAAAATACTCGACAAAATCCAAAAAAATCGAAGTTGGTTTCAAATAAATTTATTAAAATTTGACACTTCCAACTAAAATTTTTTTCACAATCCAATAAATTTTCGTTATTTTCATCTAAATTTACTCAAAAATACATCCTACAACAAAAATACTCGACAAAACCAAAAAAAATCGAAGTTGGTTTCAAATAAATTTATTAAAATTTGACACTTCCAACTAAAATTTTTTTCACAATCCTAGAAATTGAAGTTATTTTCATCTAAATTTACTCAAATATACATCCTACACCAAAAATACTCGACAAAATCCAAAAAAATCGAAGTTGGTTTCAAATAAATTTATTAAAATTTGACACTTCCGACTAAAATTTTTTTCACAATCCTAGAAATTGAAGTTATTTTCATCTAAATTTACTCAAATATACATCCTACACCAAAAATACTCGACAAAATAAAAAAAAAACGAAGTTGGTTTCAAATAAATTTATTAAAATTTGACACTTCCGACTAAAATTTTTTTCACAATCCTAGAAATTGAAGTTATTTTCATCTAAATTTACTCAAATATACATCCTACACCAAAAATACTCGACAAAATAAAAAAAAAACGAAGTTGGTTTCAAATAAATTTATTAAAATTTGACACTTCCAACTAACATTTTTTTCACAATCCTAAAAATTGAAGTTGTTTCATCTAAATTTACTCAAATATAGATCCTACAAAAAAATACTCAACAAAATCCAAAAAAATCGAAGTTGGTTTCAAATAAATTTATTAAAATTTGACACTTCCGACTAAAATTTTTTTCACAATCCTAGAAATTGAAGTTATTTTCATCTAAATTTACTCAAATATACATCCTACACCAAAAATACTCGACAAAATAAAAAAAAAACGAAGTTGGTTTCAAATAAATTTATTAAAATTTGACACTTCCGACTAAAATTTTTTTCACAATCCAAAAAATTGAAGTTATTTTCATCTAAATTTACTCAAATATAGATCCTACAAAAAAATACTCAACAAAATCCAAAAAAATCGAAGTTGGTTTCAAATAAATTTATTAAAATTGGACACTTCCAACTAAAATTTTTTTCACAATCCTAAAAATTGAAGTTATTTTCATCTAACTTTACTCAAATATACATCCTACAACAAAAATACTCGACAAAATCTAAAAAAATCGAAGTTGATTTCAAATAAATTTATTAAAATTTGACACTTCCAACTAAAATATTTTTCACAATACAAAAATGGTCGTTATTTTAATCTAAATTTACTCAAATATACATCCTACACCAAAAATACTCGACAAAATCCAAAAAAATCGAAGTTGGTTTCAAATTAATTTATTAAAATTTGACACTTCCGACTAAAATTTTTTTCACAATCCTAGAAATTGAAGTTATTTTCATCTAAATTTACTCAAATATACATCCTACACCAAAAATACTCCACAAAATAAAAAAAAACGAAGTTGGTTTCAAATAAATTTATTAAAATTTGACACTTCCGACTAAAATTTTTTTCACAATCCAAAAAATTGAAGTTATTTTCATCTAAATTTACTCAAATATAGATCCTACAAAAAAATACTCAACAAAATCCAAAAAAATCGAAGTTGGTTTCAAATAAATTTATTAAAATTTGACACTTCCAACTAAAATTTTTTTTACAATCCTAAAAATTGAAGTTATTTTCATCTAAATTTACTCAAATATTCTTCCTACACCAAAAATACTCGACAAAATCCAAAAAAATCGAAGTTGGTTTCAAATAAATTTATTAAAATTTGACACTTCCAACTAAAATTTTTTTCACAATCCTAGAAATTGAAGTTATTTTCATCTAAATTTACTCAAATATACATCCTACACCAAAAATACTCGACAAAATCCAAAAAAATCGAAGTTGGTTTCAAATAAATTTATTAAAATTTGACACTTCCAACTAAAATTTTTTTCACAATCCTAGAAATTGAAGTTATTTTCATCTAAATTTACTCAAATATACATCCTACACCAAAAATACTCGACAAAATCCAAAAAAATCGAAGTTGGTTTCAAATAAATTTATTAAAATTTGACACTTCCAACTAAAATTTTTTTCACAATCCTAAAAATTGAAGTTGTTTCATCTAAATTTACTCAAATATAGATCCTACAAAAAAATACTCAACAAAATCCAAAAAAATCGGAGTTGATTTCAAATAAATTTATTAAAATTTGACACTTGCAACTAAAATTTTTTAAACAATCCTAAAAATTGAAGTTATTTTCATCTAACTTTACTCAAATATACATCCTACACCAAAAATACTCGACAAAATCCAAAAAAATCGAAGTTGGTTTCAAATAAATTTATTAAAATTTGACACTTCCAACTAAAATTTTTTTCACAATCCTAGAAATTGAAGTTATTTTCATCTAAATTTACTCAAATATACATCCTACACCAAAAATACTCGACAAAATCCAAAAAAATCGAAGTTGGTTTCAAATAAATTTATTAAAATTTGACACTTGCAACTAAAATTTTTTAAACAATCCTAAAAATTGAAGTTATTTTCATCTAACTTTACTCAAATATACATCCTACAACAAAAATACTCGACAAAATCCAAAAAAATCGAAGTTGATTTTAAATAAATTTATTAAAATTTGACACTTCCAACTAAAATTTTTTTCACAATCCTAAAAATTGAAGTTATTTTCATCTAAATTTACTCAAATATACATCCTACACCAAAAATACTCGACAAAATCCAAAGAAATCGAAGTTGGTTTCAATTAAATTTATTAAAATTTGACACTTCCAACTAAAATTTTTTTCACAATCCTAAAAATTGAAGTTATTTTCATCTAAATTTACTCAAATATAGATCCTACAAACAATACTCAACAAAATCCAAAAAAAACGAAGTTGATTTCAAATAAATTTATTAAAATTTGACACTTCCGACTAAAATTTTTTTCACAATCCTAGAAATTGAAGTTATTTTCATCTAAATTTACTCAAATATACATCCTACACCAAAAATACTCGACAAAATCCAAAAAAATCGAAGTTAGTTTCAAATAAATTTATTAAAATTTGACACTTCCAACTAAAATTTTCTTCACAATCCAAAAAATGGTCGTTATTTTCATCTAAATTTACTCAAATATACATCCTACAACAAAAATACTCGACAAAATCCAAAAAAATCGAAGTTGGTTTCAAATAAATTTATTAAAATTTGACACTTCCAACTAAAATTTTTTTCACAATCCAATAAATTTTCGTTATTTTCATCTAAATTTACTCAAATATACATCCTACAACAAAAATACTCGACAAAACCAAAAAAAATCGAAGTTGGTTTCAAATAAATTTATTAAAATTTGACACTTCCAACTAAAATTTTTTTCACAATCCTAGAAATTGAAGTTATTTTCATCTAAATTTACTCAAATATACATCCTACACCACAAATACTCGACAAAATCCAAAAAAATCGAAGTTGGTTTCAAATAAATTTATTAAAATTTGACACTTCCGACTAAAATTTTTTTCACAATCCCAGAAATTGAAGTTATTTTCATCTAAATTTACTCAAATATACATCCTACACCAAAAATACTCGACAAAATAAAAAAAAAACGAAGTTGGTTTCAAATAAATTTATTAAAATTTGACACTTCCGACTAAAATTTTTTTCACAATCCAAAAAATTGAAGTTATTTTCATCTAAATTTACTCAAATATAGATCCTACAAAAAAATACTCAACAAAATCCAAAAAAATCGAAGTTGGTTTCAAATAAATTTATTAAAATTTGACACTTCCAACTAAAATTTTTTTCACAATCCTAAAAATTGAAGTTATTTTCATCTAACTTTACTCAAATATACATCCTACAACAAAAATACTCGACAAAATCCAAAAAAATCGAAGTTGATTTCAAATAAATTTATTAAAATTTGACACTTCCAACTAAAATTTTTTTCACAATCCTAAAAATTGAAGTTATTTTCATCTAAATTTACTCAAATATAGATCCTACAAAAAATACTCAACAAAATCAAAAAAAAAACGAAGTTGATTTCAAATAAATTTATTAAAATTTGACACTTCCGACTAAAATTTTTTTCACAATCCTAGAAATTGAAGTTATTTTCATCTAAATTTACTCAAATATACATCCTACACCAAAAATACTCGACAAAATCCAAAAAAATCGAAGTTGGTTTCAAATAAATTTATTAAAATTTGACACTTCCAACTAAAATTTTTTTCACAATCCAATAAATTTTCGTTATTTTCATCTAAATTTACTCAAATATACATCCTACAACAAAAATACTCGACAAAACCAAAAAAAATCGAAGTTGGTTTCAAATAAATTTATTAAAATTTGACACTTCCAACCAAAATTTTTTTCACAATCCTAGAAATTGAAGTTATTTTCATCTAAATTTACTCAAATATACATCCTACACCAAAAATACTCGACAAAATCCAAAAAAATCGAAGTTGGTTTCAAATAAATTTATTAAAATTTGACACTTCCGACTAAAATTTTTTTCACAATCCTAGAAATTGAAGTTATTTTCATCTAAATTTACTCAAATATACATCCTACACCAAAAATACTCGACAAAATAAAAAAAAAAACGAAGTTGGTTTCAAATAAATTTATTAAAATTTGACACTTCCGACTAAAATTTTTTTCACAATCCAAAAAATTGAAGTTATTTTCATCTAAATTTACTCAAATATAGATCCTACAAAAAAATACTCAACAAAATCCAAAAAAATCGAAGTTGGTTTCAAATAAATTTATTAAAATTTGACACTTCCAACTAAAATTTTTTTCACAATCCTAAAAATTGAAGTTATTTTCATCTAACTTTACTCAAATATACATCCTACAACAAAAATACTCGACAAAATCAAAAAAAATCGAAGTTGATTTCAAATAAATTTATTAAAATTTGACACTTCCAACTAAAATTTTTTCCACAATCCTAAAATTTGAAGTTATTTTCATCTAAATTTACTCAAATATAGATTCTACAAAAAATACTGAACAAAATCCAAAAAAAAACGAAGTTGATTTCAAATAAATTTATTAAAATTTGACACTTCCAACTAAAATTTTTTTCACAATCCAATAAATTTTCGTTATTTTTATCTAAATTTACTCAAATATACATCCTACAACAAAAATACTGGACAAAACCAAAAAAAATCGAAGTTGGTTTCAAATAAATTTATTAAAATTTGACACTTCCAACTAAAATTTTTTTCACAATCCTAGAAATTGAAGTTATTTTCATCTAAATTTACTCAAATATACATCCTACACCAAAAATACTCGACAAAATCCAAAAAAATCGAAGTTGGTTTCAAATAAATTTATTAAAATTTGACACTTCCGACTAAAATTTTTTTCACAATCCTAGAAATTGAAGTTATTTTCATCTAAATTTACTCAAATATACATCCTACACCAAAAATACTCGACAAAATAAAAAAAAAACAAAGTTGGTTTCAAATAAATTTATTAAAATTTGACACTTCCGACTAAAATTTTTTTCACAATCCAAAAAATTGAAG
>CAWVQO010000009.1:0-499256 GCA_963932275.1 Andrena praecox | reverse complement strand
TCGGACATGTCGGCGGCTGTCCAACTTTGGCGCGGTGTCGTGGGGACGACTCTATAGTCGTCGGACATGTCGGCAGCTGGGCAACCTAGACCCGGGGTCGTGGGGACGACCCTATTGTCGTCGGACATGACGGTGGCGGGCCAATCTAGTCCCGGGGTCGTGGGGACGACCCTATAGTCGTCGGACAATTCGGCGGCGGGCCAAGCTTGTCCCGGGGTCGTGGGGACGACCCTATATTCGTCGGACATGACGGTGGCGGGCCAATCTAGTCCCGGGGTCGTGGGGACGACCCTATAATCGTTGGACATGACGGTGGCGGGCCAATCTAGTCCCGGGGTCGTAGGGACGACCCTATAGTCGTCGGACATGTTGGCGATTGGCCATCATTGGCCCGGGGTCGTCGGGACGACCCTATAGTCGTCGGACATGTTGGCGGCTTGTCAGCCTAGTCCCAGGGTCGTGGGTACGACCCTATAGTCGTCGGACAAGACGGCGGCGGGCCAACCTTGTCCCGGGGTCGTGGGGACGACTCTATAGTCGTCGGAAATGTCGGCGGCTGGCCAACCTGGACCCGGGGTCGTGGGGACGACCCTATTGTCGTCGGACATGACGGTGGCGGGCCAATCTAGTCTCGCGGTCGTGGGGACGACCCTATAATCGTCGGACATGACGTTGGCGGGCCAATCTAGTCCCGGGGTCGTGGGGACGACCCTATAGTCGTCGGACATGTCGGCGGCTGGTCAACTTTGGCCCGTGGTCGTGGGGACGACCCTATAGTCGTCGGACAAGTCGGCGGCGGGCCAAGCTTGTCCCGGGGTCGGTGGGACGACCCTATATTCGTCGGACATGACGGTGGCGGGCCAATCTAGTCCCGGGGTCGTGGGGACGACCCTATAGTCGTCGGACAAGACGGCGGCTGGACATCTTTGGCCCGGGGTCGTGGGGACGACCCTATAGTCGTCGGACATGTTGGCGGCTTGTCAGCCTAGTCCCGGGGTCGTGGGTACGACCCTATAGTCGTCGGACAAGTCGGCGGCTGGCCAACCTAGACCCGGGGTCGTGGGGTCGACCCTATTGTCGTCGGACATGACGGTGGCGGGCCAATCTAGTCCCGGGGTCGTGGGGACGACCCTATAGTCGTCGGAAATGTCGGCGGCTGGCCAACTTTGGCCCGTGGTTGTGGGGACGACCCTATAGTCGTTGGACATGACGGTGGCGGGCCAATCTAGTCCCGGGGTCGTGGGGACGACCCTATAGTCGTCGGACATGTCGGCGGCTGGCCAACTTTGGCCCGTGGTCGTGGGAACCATCCAATAGTCGTCGGACATGTCGGCGGCTGGCCAACTTTGGCCCGTGGTCGTGGGGACGACCCTATAGTCGTTGGACATGTCAGCGGCTGGCCAACTTTGGCCCGGTGTCGTGGGGACGACTCTATAGTCGTCGGACATGTCGGCGGCTGGCCAACCTAGACCCGGGGTCGTGGGGACGACCCTATTGTCGTCGGACATGTCGGCGGCTGGCCAACTTTGGCCCGTGGTCGTGGGGACGACCCTATAGTCGTTGGACATGACGGTGGCGGGCTAATCTAGTCCCGGGGTCGTAGGGACGACCCTATAGTCGTTGGACATGTCGGCGATTGGCCAACATTGGCCCGGGGTCGTGGGGACGACCCTATAGTCGTCGGACATGTCGGCGGCTGGCCAACTTTGGCGCGTGGTCGTGGGGACGATCCGATTGTCGTCGGACATGTGGGCGGCTGGCCAACTTTGGCCCGTGGTCGTGGGGACGATCCGATAGTCGTCGGACATGTCGGCGGCTGGCCAACCTAGACCCGGGATCGTGGGGACGACCCTATTGTCGTCGGACATGGCGGTGGCGGGCCAATCTAGTCCCGTGGTCGTGGGGACGACCCTATAGTCGTCGGACATGTCGGCGGCTGGCCAACTTTGGCCCGTGGTTGTGGGGACGACCCTATAGTCGTTGGACATGACGGTGGCGGGCCAATCTAGTCCCGGGGTCGTGGGGACGACCCTATAGTCGTCGGACATGTCGGCGGCTGGCCAACTTTGGCCCGTGGTCGTGGGAACCATCCAATAGTCGTCGGACATGTCGGCGGCTGGCCAACTTTGGCCCGTGGTCGTGGGGACGACCCTATAGTCGTTGGACATGTCAGCGGCTGGCCAACTTTGGCCCGGTGTCGTGGGGACGACTCTATAGTCGTCGGACATGTCGGCGGCTGGCCAACCTAGACCCGGGGTCGTGGGGACGACCCTATTGTCGTCGGACATGTCGGCGGCTGGCCAACTTTGGCCCGTGGTCGTGGGGACGACCCTATAGTCGTTGGGCATGTCAGCGGCTGACCAACTTTGGCCCGGTGTAGTGGGGACGCCTCTATAGTCGTCGAACATGTCGGCGGCTGGCCAACCTAGACCCGGGGTCGTAGGTACGACCCTATAGTCGTCGGACATGTCGGCGATTGGCCATTATTGGCCCGGGGCCGTGGGGACGACCCTATAGTCGTCGGACATGTCGGCGGCTGGCCAACTTTGGCCCGTGGTCGTGTGGACGACCCAATAGTCGTCGGACATGTCGGCGGCTGGCCAACTTTGGCCCGTGGTCGTGGGGACGATCCGATAGTCGTTGGACATGACGGTGCCGGGGCAATCGAGTCCCGGGGTCGTAGGTACGACCCTATAGTCGTCGGACATGCCGGGGATTGGCCACCTTTAGCCCGTGGTCGTGGGGACGACCCTATAGCCGTCGGATTTGACGGTGGCGGGCCAATCTAGTCCCTGGGTCGTCGGGACGACCCAACAGTCGTCGGACATTTCGGCGGCTTGCCAACTTTGGCCCGGGGTCGTGGGGACGACCCTATAGTCGTCGGACATGTCGGCGATTGGCCAACATTGGCCCGGGGTCGTGGGGACGACCCTATAGTCGTCGGACATGTCGGTGGTTGGCCAACCTAGTCCCGAGGTCGTGGGGACGACCCTATAGTCGTCGGACTTGACGCTGGCGGGCCAATCTAGTCCCGGGGTCGTGGGACGACCCTACAGTCGTCGGACATTTCGGCGGCTTGCCAACTTTGGCCCGGGGTCGTGGGGACGACCCTATAGTCGTCGGACATGTCGGCGGCTGGCCAACGTTGGCCCGTGGTCGTGGGGACGATCCAATAGTCGTCGGACATGTCGGCGGCTGGCCAACTTTGGCCCGTGGTCGTGGGGACGATCCGATAGTCGTCGGACATGTCGGCGGCTGGCCAACTTTGGCCCGTGGTCGTGGGGGCGATCCAATAGTCGTCGGACATGTGGGCGGCTGGCCAACTTTGGCCCGTGGTCGTGGGGACGATCCGATAGTCGTCGGACATGTCGGCGGCTGGCCAACCTAGTCCCGGGGTCGTGGGGACGACCCTATTGTCGTCGGACATGGCGGTGGCGGGCCAATCTAGTCCCGGGGTCGTGGGGACGACCCTATAGTCGTCGGACATGTTGGCGATTGGCCAACTTTGGCCCGTGGTCGTGGGGACGATCCGATATTCGTCGGACATGTCGGCGGCTGGCCAACTTTGGCCCGTGGTCGTGGGGACGATCCAATAGTCGTCGGACATGTCGGCGGCTGGCCAACTTTGGCCCGTGGTCGTGGGGACGACTCTATAGTCGTCGGACATGTTGGCGGCTTGTCAGCCTAGTCCCGGGGTCGTGGGTACGACCCTATAGTCGTTGGACATGACGGTGGCGGGCCAATCTAGTCCCGGGGTCGTGGGTACGACCCTATAGTCGTCGGACAAGACGGCGGCTGGACATCTTTGGCCCGCGGTCGTGGGGACGACCCTATAGTCGTCGGACATGACGGTGGCGGGCCAATCTAGTCCCGGGGTCGTGGGGACGACCCTATAGTCGTCGGACAAGACGGCGGCTGGACATCCTTGGCTCGCGGTCGTGGGGACGACCCTATAGTCGTCGGACATTTCGGCGGCTTGTCAACCTAGTCCCGGGGTCGTGGGGACGACCCTATAGTCGTTGGACATGACGGTGGCGGGCCAATCTAGTCCCGGGGTCGTGGGTACGACCCTATAGTCGTCGGACAAGACGGCGGCTGGACATCTTTGGCCCGCATTCGTGGGGACGACCCTATAGTCGTCGGACATTTCGGCGGCTTGCCAACTTTGGCCCGGGGTCGTAGGGACGACCCTATAGTCGTCGGACATGTCGGCGATTGGCCAACATTGGCCCGGGGTCATGGGGACGACCCTATAGTCGTCGGACATGTCGGCGGCTGGCCAACTTTGGCCCGTGGTCGTGGGGACGACTCTATAGTCGTCGGACATGTTGGCGGCTTGTCAGCCTAGTCCCGGGGTCGTGGGTACGACCCTATAGTCGTCGGACTTCACGGTGGCGGGCCAATCTAGTCCCGGGGTCGTGGGGTCGACCCTACAGTCGTCGGACATTTCGGCGGCTTGCCAACTTTGGCCCGGTGTCGTGGGGACGACCCTATAGTCGTCGGACATGACGGTGGCGGACCAATCTAGTCCCGGGGTCGTGGGGACGACCCTATAGTCGTCGGACATGTCGGCGGCTGGCCAACTTTGGCCCGGGGTCGTGGGGACGACTCTATAGTCGTCGGAAATGTCGGCGGCTGGCCAACCTGGACTCGGGGTCGTGGGGACGACCCTATAGTCGTCGGACAAGACGGCGGCTGGATATCTTTGGCCCGGGGTCGTGGGGACGACCCTATAGTCGTCGGACATGTCGGCGGCGGGCCAACCTTGTCCCGGGGTCGTGGGGACGACCCTATAGTCGTCGAACAAGTCGGCGGCGGGCCAAGCTTGTCCCGGGGTCGTGGGGACGACCCTATAATCGTCGGACATGACGGTGGCGGGCCAATCTAGTCCCGGGGTCGTGGGGACGACCCTATAGTCGTCGGACATGTCGGCGGCTGGCCAACTTTGGCCCGGTGTCGTGGGGACGACTCTATAGTCGTCGGAAATGTCGGCGGCTGGCCAACCTGGACCCGGGGTCGTGGGGACGACCCTATTGTCGTCGGACATGACGGTGGCGGGCCAATCTAGTCTCGGGGTCGTGGGGACGACCCTATAGTCGTCGGACATGTCGGCGGCTGGCCAACTTTGGCCCGGGGTCGTGGGGACGACCCTATAGTCGTCGGACATGACGGTGGCGGACCAATCTAGTCCCGGGGTCGTGGGGACGACCCTACAGTCGTCGGACATTTCGGCGGCTTGCCAACTTTGGCCCGGGGTCGTGGGGACGACCCTATAGTCGTCGGACTTGACGGTGGCGGGCCAATCTAGTCCCAAGGTCCTGGGGACGACCCTATAGTCGTCGGACTTGACGGTGGCGGGCCAATCTAGTCTCGGGGTCGTGGGGACGACCCTACAGTCGTCGGACATTTCGGCGGCTTGCCAACTTTGGCCCGGGGTCGTGGGGACGACCCTATAGTCGTCGGACATGACGGTGGCGGGCCAATCTAGTCCCGGGGTCGTGGGGACGACCCTATAGTCGTTGCACATTTCGGCGGCTTGCTAACTTTGGCCCGGAGTCGTGGGGACGACCCTATAGTCGTCGGACATTTCGGCGGCATGCCAACTTTGGCCCGTGGTCGTGGGGACGACCCTATAGTCGTTGGACATGACGGTGGCGGGCTAATCTAGTCCCGGGGTCGTAGGGACGACCCTATAGTCGTTGGACATGTCGGCGATTGGCCAACATTGGCCCGGGGTCGTGGGGACGACCCTATAGTCGTCGGACATGTCGGCGGCTGGCCAACTTTGGCGCGTGGTCGTGGGGACGATCCGATTGTCGTCGGACATGTGGGCGGCTGGCCAACTTTGGCCCGTGGTCGTGGGGACGATCCGATAGTCGTCGGACATGTCGGCGGCTGGCCAACCTAGACCCGGGATCGTGGGGACGACCCTATTGTCGTCGGACATGGCGGTGGCGGGCCAATCTAGTCCCGTGGTCGTGGGGACGACCCTATAGTCGTCGGACATGTCGGCGGCTGGCCAACTTTGGCCCGTGGTTGTGGGGACGACCCTATAGTCGTTGGACATGACGGTGGCGGGCCAATCTAGTCCCGGGGTCGTGGGGACGACCCTATAGTCGTCGGACATGTCGGCGGCTGGCCAACTTTGGCCCGTGGTCGTGGGAACCATCCAATAGTCGTCGGACATGTCGGCGGCTGGCCAACTTTGGCCCGTGGTCGTGGGGACGACCCTATAGTCGTTGGACATGTCAGCGGCTGGCCAACTTTGGCCCGGTGTCGTGGGGACGACTCTATAGTTGTCGGACATGTCGGCGGCTGGCCAACCTAGACCCGGGGTCGTGGGGACGACCCTATTGTCGTCGGACATGTCGGCGGCTGGCCAACTTTGGCCCGTGGTCGTGGGGACGACCCTATAGTCGTTGGGCATGTCAGCGGCTGACCAACTTTGGCCCGGTGTAGTGGGGACGCCTCTATAGTCGTCGAACATGTCGGCGGCTGGCCAACCTAGACCCGGGGTCGTAGGTACGACCCTATAGTCGTCGGACATGTCGGCGATTGGCCATTATTGGCCCGGGGCCGTGGGGACGACCCTATAGTCGTCGGACATGTCGGCGGCTGGCCAACTTTGGCCCGTGGTCGTGTGGACGACCCAATAGTCGTCGGACATGTCGGCGGCTGGCCAACTTTGGCCCGTGGTCGTGGGGACGATCCGATAGTCGTTGGACATGACGGTGCCGGGGCAATCGAGTCCCGGGGTCGTAGGTACGACCCTATAGTCGTCGGACATGTCGGGGATTGGCCACCTTTAGCCCGTGGTCGTGGGGACGACCCTATAGCCGTCGGATTTGACGGTGGCGGGCCAATCTAGTCCCTGGGTCGTCGGGACGACCCAACAGTCGTCGGACATTTCGGCGGCTTGCCAACTTTGGCCCGGGGTCGTGGGGACGACCCTATAGTCGTCGGACATGTCGGCGATTGGCCAACATTGGCCCGGGGTCGTGGGGACGACCCTATAGTCGTCGGACATGTCGGTGGTTGGCCAACCTAGTCCCGAGGTCGTGGGGACGACCCTATAGTCGTCGGACTTGACGGTGGCGGGCCAATCTAGTCCCGGGGTCGTGGGACGACCCTACAGTCGTCGGACATTTCGGCGGCTTGCCAACTTTGGCCCGGGGTCGTGGGGACGACCCTATAGTCGTCGGACATGTCGGCGGCTGGCCAACGTTGGCCCGTGGTCGTGGGGACGATCCAATAGTCGTCGGACATGTCGGCGGCTGGCCAACTTTGGCCCGTGGTCGTGGGGACGATCCGATAGTCGTCGGACATGTCGGCGGCTGGCCAACTTTGGCCCGTGGTCGTGGGGGCGATCCAATAGTCGTCGGACATGTGGGCGGCTGGCCAACTTTGGCCCGTGGTCGTGGGGACGATCCGATAGTCGTCGGACATGTCGGCGGCTGGCCAACCTAGTCCCGGGGTCGTGGGGACGACCCTATTGTCGTCGGACATGGCGGTGGCGGGCCAATCTAGTCCCGTGGTCGTGGGGACGACCCTATAGTCGTCGGACAAGGCGGCGGCGGGCCAACTTTGGCCCGTGGCCGTGGGGACGATCCAATAGTCGTCTGACATGTCGGCGGCTGGCCAACTTTGGCCCGTGGTCGTGGGGACGATCCGATATTCGTCGGACATGTCGGCGGCTGGCCAACTTTGGCCCGTGGTCGTGGGGACGATCCAATAGTCGTCGGACATGTCGGCGGCTGGCCAACTTTGGCCCGTGGTCGTGGGGACGACTCTATAGTCGTCGGACATTTCGGCGGCTTGTCAACCTAGTCCCGGGGTCGTGGGGACGACCCTATAGTCGTTGGACATGACGGTGGCGGGCCAATCTAGTCCCGGGGTCGTGGGTACGACCCTATAGTCGTCGGACAAGACGGCGGCTGGACATCTTTGGCCCGCATTCGTGGGGACGACCCTATAGTCGTCGGACATTTCGGCGGCTTGCCAACTTTGGCCCGGGGTCGTAGGGACGACCCTATAGTCGTCGGACATGTCGGCGATTGGCCAACATTGGCCCGGGGTCATGGGGACGACCCTATAGTCGTCGGACATGTCGGCGGCTGGCCAACTTTGGCCCGTGGTCGTGGGGACGACTCTATAGTCGTCGGACATGTTGGCGGCTTGTCAGCCTAGTCCCGGGGTCGTGGGTACGACCCTATAGTCGTCGGACTTCACGGTGGCGGGCCAATCTAGTCCCGGGGTCGTGGGGTCGACCCTACAGTCGTCGGACATTTCGGCGGCTTGCCAACTTTGGCCCGGTGTCGTGGGGACGACCCTATAGTCGTCGGACATGACGGTGGCGGACCAATCTAGTCCCGGGGTCGTGGGGACGACCCTATAGTCGTCGGACATGTCGGCGGCTGGCCAACTTTGGCGCGTGGTCGTGGGGACGATCCGATTGTCGTCGGACATGTCGGCGGCTGGCCAACTTTGGCGCGTGGTCGTGGGGACGACCCTATTGTCGTCGGACTTGGCGGTGGCGGGCCAATCTAGTCCCGTGGTCGTGGGGACGACCCTATAGTCTTCGGACATGACGGTAGCGGGCCAATCTAGACCCGAGGTCGTGGGGACGACCCTATAGTAGTCGGACATGTCGGCGGCCGTCCAACTTTGGCCCGGTGTCGTGGGGACGACCCTATAGTAGTCGGACATGTCGGCGGCGGTCCAACTTTGGCCCGGTGTCGTGGGGACGACTCTATAGTCGTCGGACATGTCGGCGGCTGGCCAACCTAGTCCCGAGGTCGTCGGACTTGACGGTGGCGGGCCAATCTAGTCCCGGGGTCGTGGGGACGACCCTACAGTCGTCGGACATTTCGGCGGCTTGCCAACTTTGGCCCGGGGTCGTGGGGACGACCCTATAGTCGTCGGACATGACGGTGGCGGACCAATCTAGTCCCGGGGTCGTGGGGACGACCCTATAGTCGTCGGACTTGACGGTGGCCGGCCAATCTATTCCCGGTGTCGTGGGGACGACCCTACAGTCGTCGGACATTTCGGCGGCTTGCCATCTTTGGCCCGGGGTCGTGGGGACGACCCTATAGTCGTCGAACATGTCGGCGGCTGGCCAAAATTGGCCCGACGTCGTGGGGGCGACCCTATAGTCGTCGGACATGTCGGCGGCTGGCCAACCTAGTCCCGAGGTCGTCGGACTTGACGGTGGCGGGCCAATCTAGTCCCGGGGTCGTAGGGACGACCCTATAGTCGTCGGACATGTTGGCGATTGGCCAACATTGGCCCGGGGTCGTCGGGTCGACCCAATAGTCGTCGGACATGTCGGCGGCTGGCCAACCTAGTCCCGGGGTCGTGGGGACGACCCTATAGTCGTCGGACATGTCGGCGGCTGGCCAACTTTGGCCCGTGGTCGTGGGAACGATCCAATAGTCGTCGGACATGTCGGCGGCTGGCCAACTTTGGCCCGTGGTCGTGGGGACGACCCTATAGTCGTTGGACATGTCAGCGGCTGGCCAACTTTGGCCCGGTGTCGTGGGGACGACTCTATAGTCGTCGGACATGTCGGCGGCTGGCCAACCTACACCCGGGGTCGTGGGGACGACCCTATTGTCGTCGGACATGTCGGCGGCTGGCCAACTTTGGCCCGTGGTCGTGGGGACGACCCTATAGTCGTTGGGCATGTCAGCGGCTGACCAACTTTGGCCCGGTGTAGTGGGGACGCCTCTATAGTCGTCGAACATGTCGGCGGCTGGCCAACCTAGACCCGGGGTCGTAGGTACGACCCTATAGTCGTCGGACATGTCGGCGATTGGCCATTATTGGCCCGGGGCCGTGGGGACGACCCTATAGTCGTCGGACATGTCGGCGGCTGGCCAACTTTGGCCCGTGGTCGTGTGGACGACCCAATAGTCGTCGGACATGTCGGCGGCTGGCCAACTTTGGCCCGTGGTCGTGGGGACGATCCGATAGTCGTTGGACATGACGGTGCCGGGGCAATCGAGTCCCGGGGTCGTAGGTACGACCCTATAGTCGTCGGACATTTCGGCGGCTTGCCAACTTTGGCCCGGGGTCGTGGGGACGACCCTATAGTCGTCGGACATGTCGGCGATTGGCCAACATTGGCCCGGGGTCGTGGGGACGACCCTATAGTCGTCGGACATGTCGGTGGTTGGCCAACCTAGTCCCGAGGTCGTGGGGACGACCCTATAGTCGTCGGACTTGACGGTGGCGGGCCAATCTAGTCCCGGGGTCGTGGGACGACCCTACAGTCGTCGGACATTTCGGCGGCTTGCCAACCTTGGCCCGGGGTCGTGGGGACGACCCTATAGTCGTCGGACATGTCGGCGGCTGGCCAACTTTGGCCCGTGGTCGTGGGGACGATCCAATAGTCGTCGGACATGTCGGCGGCTGGCCAACTTTGGCCCGGTGTAGTGGGGACGCCTCTATAGTGGTCGAACATGTCGGCGGCTGGCCAACCTAGACCCGGGGTCGTAGGTACGACCCTATAGTCGTCGGACATGTCGGCGATTGGCCATTATTGGCCCGGGGCCGTGGGGACGACCCTATAGTCGTCGGACATGTCGGCGGCTGGCCAACTTTGGCCCGTGGTCGTGTGGACGACCCTATAGTCGTCGGACATGACGGTGGCGGGCCAATCTAGTCCCGGGGTCGTGGGGACGACCCTATAGTCGTCGGACAAGACGGCGGCTGGACATCCTTGGCTCGCGGTCGTGGGGACGACCCTATAGTCGTCGGACATTTCGGCGGCTTGTCAACCTAGTCCCGGGGTCGTGGGGACGACCCTATAGTCGTTGGACATGACGGTGGCGGGCCAATCTAGTCCCGGGGTCGTGGGGACGACCCTATAGTCGTCGGACAAGTCGGCGGCGGGCCAAGCTTGTCCCGGGGTCGTGGGGACGACCCTATAATCGTCGGACATGACGGTGGCGGGCCAATCTAGTCCCGGGGTCGTGGGGACGACCCTATAATCGTTGGACATGACGGTGGCGGGCCAATCTAGTCTCGGGGTCGTGGGGACGACCCTATAGTCGTCGGACATGTCGGCGGCTGGCCAAATTTGGCCCGGGGTCGTGGGGACGACCCTATAGTCGTCGGACATGTCGGCGGCTGGCCAACCTTGGCCCGTGGTTGTGGGGACGACCCTATAATCGTTGGACATGACGGTGGCGGGCCAATCTAGTCCCGGGGTCGTGGGGACGACCCTATAGTCGTCGGACAAGACGGCGGCTGGACATCATTGGCCCGGGGTCGTGGGTACGACCCTATAGTCGTCGGACAAGTCGGCGGCTGGCCAACCTAGTCCCGAGGTCGTGGGGACGACCCTACAGTCGTCGGACTTGACGGTGGCGGGCCAATCTAGTCCCGGGGTCGTGGGGACGACCCTACAGTCGTCGGACATTTCGGCGGCTTGCCAACTTTGGCCCGGGGTCGTGGGGACGACCCTATAGTCGTCGGACATGTCGGCGGCTGGCCAACTTTGGCCCGTGGTTGTGGGGACGACCCTATAGTCGTTGGATGTGACGGTGGCGGGCCAATCTAGTCCCGGGGTCGTGGGGACGACCCTATAGTCGTCGGACATGTCGGCGGCTGGCCAACTTTGGACCGGTGTCGTGGGGACGACTCTATAGTCGTCGGACAAGACGGCGGCTGGACATCATTGGACCCGGAGTCGTGGGGCCGACCCTATTGTCGTCGGACATGACGGTGGCGGGCCAATCTAGTCTAGGGGTCGTGGGGACGACCCTACAGTCGTCGGACATTTCGGCGGCTTGCCAACTTTGGCCCGGGGTCGTGGGGGCGACCCTATAGTCGTCGGACATGTCGGCGGCTGCCCAAAATTGGCCCGTGGTTGTGGGGACGACCCTATAGTCGTTGGACATGACGGTGGCGGGCCAATCTAGTCCCGGGGTCGTAGGGACGACCCTATAGTCGTCGGACAAGACGGCGGCTGGACATCTTTGGCCCGGGGTCGTGGGGACGACCCTATAGTCGTCGGACATGTTGGCGGCTTGTCAGCCTTGTCCCGGGGTCGTGGGGACGACCCTATAATCGTCGGACATGACGGTGGCGGGCCAATCTAGTCCCGGGGTCGTGGGGACGACCCTATAATCGTTGGACATGACGGTGGCGGGCCAATCTAGTCCCGGGGTCGTAGGGACGACCCTATAGTCGTCGGACATGGTGGCGATTGGCCAACATTGGCCCGGGGTCGTCGTGACGACCCTATAGTCGTCGGACATGTTGGCGATTGGCCAACATTGGCCCGGGGTCGTCGGGACGACCCTGTAGTCGTCGGACATGTCGGCGGCTGGCCAACCTAGTCCCGGGGTCGTGGGGACGACCCTATAGTCGTCGGACATTTCGGCGGCTTGCCAACTTTGGCCCGTGGTCGTGGGGACGATCCGATAGTCGTTGGACATGACGGTGGCGGGCCAATCTAGTCCGGGGGTCTTGGGGACGACCCTACAGTCGTCGGACATTTCGGCGGCTTGCCAACTTTGGCCCGGGGTCGTGGGGACGACCCTATAGTCGTTGGACTTGACGGTGGCGGGCCAATCTAGTCCCGGGGTTGTGGGGACGACCCTACAGTCGTCGGACATTTCGGCGGCTTGCCAACTTTGGCCCGGGGTCGTGGGGACGACCCTATAGTCGTCGGACTTGACGTTGGCGGGCCAATCTAGTCCCGAGGTCGTGGGGACGACCCTATAGTCGTCGGACTTGACGGTGGCCGGCCAATCTATTCCCGGGGTCGTGGGGACGACCCTACAGTCGTCGGACATTTCGGCGGCTTGCCAACTTTGGCCCGGGGTCGTGGGGGCGACCCTATAGGCGTCGGACATGTCGGCGGCTGCCCAAAATTGGCCCGAGGTCGTGGGGGCGACCCTATAGTCGTCGGACATGTCGGCGGCTGGCCAACCTAGTCCCGAGGTCGTCGGACTTGACGGTGGCGGGCCAATCTAGTCCCGGGGTCGTGGGGACGACCCTACAGTCGTCGGACATTTCGGCGGCTTGCCAACTTTGGCCCGGGGTCGTGGGGACGACCCTATAGTCGTCGGACATGACGGTGGCGGACCAATCTAGTCCCGGGGTCGTGGGGACGACCCTATAGTCGTCGGACATGTCGGCGGCTGGCCAAAATTGGCCCGACGTCGTGGGGGCGACCCTATAGTCGTCGGACATGTCGGCGGCTGGCCAACCTAGTCCCGAGGTCGTCGGACTTGACGGTGGCGGGCCAATCTAGTCCCGGGGTCGTAGGGACGACCCTATAGTCGTCGGACATGTTGGCGATTGGCCAACATTGGCCCGGGGTCGTCGGGTCGACCCTATAGTCGTCGGACATGTCGGCGGCTGGCCAACCTAGTCCCGGGGTCGTGGGGACGACCCTATAGTCGTCGGACATGTCGGCGGCTGGCCAACTTTGGCCCGTGGTCATGGGGACGACCCTATAGTCGTTGGACATGTCAGCGGCTGGCCAACTTTGGCCCGGTGTCGTGGGGACGACTCTATAGTCGTCGGACATGTCGGCGGCTGGCCAACCTAGACCCGGGGTCGTGGGGGCGACCCTATAGTCGTCGGACATGTCGGCGGCTGGCCAACTTTGGCCCGTGGTCGTGGGGACGACACGATAGTCGTTGGACATGACGGTGCCGGGGCAATCGAGTCCCGGGGTAGTAGGTACGACCCTATAGTCGTCGGACATGTCGGCGATTGGCCATTATTGGCCCGGGGTCGAGGGGACGACCCTATAGTCGCCGGACATGTCGGCGGCTGGCCAACTTTGGCCCATGGTCGTGGGGACGACCCAATAGTCGTCGGACATGTCGGCGTCTGGCCAACTTTGGCCCGTGGTCGTGGGGACGACCCTACAGTCGTCGGACATTTCGGCGGCTTGCCAACTTTGGCCCGGGGTCGTGGGGACGACCCTATAGTCGTCGGACTTGACGGTGGCGGGCCAATCTAGTCCCGGGGTTGTGGGGACGACCCTACAGTCGTCGGACATTTCGGCGGCTTGCCAACTTTGGCCCGGGGTCGTCGGGACGACCCTATAGTCGTCGGACTTGACGTTGGCGGGCCAATCTAGTCCCGAGGTCGTGGGGACGACCCTATAGTCGTCGGACATGTCGGCGGCTGGCCAACTTTGGCCCGTGGTCGTGTGGACGACCCAATAGTCGTCGGACATGTCGGCGGCTGGCCAACTTTGGCCCGTGGTCGTGGGGACGATCCGATAGTCGTTGGACATGACGGTGCCGGGGCAATCGAGTCCCGGGGTCGTAGGTACGACCCTATAGTCGTCGGACATGTCGGGGATTGGCCACCTTTAGCCCGTGGTCGTGGGGACGACCCTATAGCCGTCGGATTTGACGGTGGCGGGCCAATCTAGTCCCTGGGTCGTGGGGACGACCCAACAGTCGTCGGACATTTCGGCGGCTTGCCAACTTTGGCCCGGGGTCGTGGGGACGACCCTATAGTCGTCGGACATGTCGGCGATTGGCCAACATTGGCCCGGGGTCGTGGGGACGACCCTATAGTCGTCGGACATGTCGGTGGTTGGCCAACCTAGTCCCGAGGTCGTGGGGACGACCCTATAGTCGTCGGACTTGACGGTGGCGGGCCAATCTAGTCCCGGGGTCGTGGGGACGACCCTATAGTCGTCGGACAAGACGGCGGCTGGACATCCTTGGCTCGCGGTCGTGGGGACGACCCTATAGTCGTCGGACATTTCGGCGGCTTGTCAACCTAGTCCCGGGGTCGTGGGGACGACCCTATAGTCGTTGGACATGACGGTGGCGGGCCAATCTAGTCCCGGGGTCGTGGGTACGACCCTATAGTCGTCGGACAAGACGGCGGCTGGACATCTTTGGCCCGCGGTCGTGGGGACGACCCTATAGTCGTCGGACATTTCGGCGGCTTGCCAACTTTGGCCCGGGGTCGTAGGGACGACCCTATAATCGTCGGACATGTCGGCGATTGGCCAACATTGGCCCGGGGTCGTGGGGACGACCCTATAGTCGTCGGACATGTCGGCGGCTGGCCAACCTAGTCCCGAGGTCGTGGGGACGACCCTATAGTCGTCGGACTTCACGGTGGCGGGCCAATCTAGTCCCGGGGTCGTGGGGTCGACCCTACAGTCGTCGGACATTTCGGCGGCTTGCCAACTTTGGCCCGGTGTCGTGGGGACGATCCGATAGTCGTCGGACATGTCGGCGGCTGGCCAACCTAGACCCGGGGTCGTGGGGACGACCATATTGTCGTCGGACATGTCGGCGGCTGGCCAACTTTGGCCCGTGGTCGTGGGGACGACCCTATAGTCGTTGGGCATGTCAGCGGCTGACCAACTTTGGCCCGGTGTAGTGGGGACGCCTCTATAGTCGTCGAACATGTCGGCGGCTGGCCAACCTAGACCCGGGGTCGTAGGTACGACCCTATAGTCGTCGGACATGTCGGCGATTGGCCATTATTGGCCCGGGGCCGTGGGGACGACCCTATAGTCGTCGGACATGTCGGCGGCTGGCCAACTTTGGCCCGGTGTCGTGGGGACGACTCTATAGTCGTCGGACATGTCGGCGGCTGGCCAACCTAGACCCGGAGTCGTGGGGACGACCCTATAATCGTTGGACATGACGGTGGCGGGCCAATCTAGTCCCGGGGTCGTGGGGACGACCCTATAGTCGTCGGACATGTCGGCGGCTGGCCAACTTTGGACCGGTGTCGTGGGGACGACCCTATAGTCTTCGGACATGACGGTAGCGGGCCAATCTAGACCCGAGGTCGTGGGGACGACCCTATAGTAGTCGGACATGTCGGCGGCTGTCCAACTTTGGCCCGGTGTCGTGGGGACGACTCTATAGTCGTCGGACATGTCGGCGGCTGGCCAACCTAGACCCGGGGTCGTGGGGACGACCCTATTGTCGTCGGACATGACGGTGGCGGGCCAATCTAGTCCCGGGGTCGTGGGGACGACCCTATAGTCGTCGGACAAGTCGGCGGTGGGCCAAGCTTGTCCCGGGGTCGTGGGGACGACCCTATAATCGTCGGACATGACGGTGGCGGGCCAATCTAGTCCCGGGGTCGTGGGGACGACCCTATAATCGTTGGACATGACGGTGGCGGGCCAATCTAGTCCCGGGGTCGTAGGGACGACCCTATAGTCGTCGGACATGTTGGCGATTGGCCAACATTGGCCCGGGGTCGTCGGGTCGACCCTATAGTCGTCGGACATGTCGGCGGCTGGCCAACCTAGTCACGGGGTCGTGGGGACGACCCTATAGTCGTCGGACATGTCGGCGGCTGGCCAACTTTGGCCCGTGGTCATGGGGACGACCCTATAGTCGTTGGACATGTCAGCGGCTGGCCAACTTTGGCCCGGTGTCGTGGGGACGACTCTATAGTCGTCGGACATGTAGGCGGCTGGCCAACCTAGACCGGGGGTCGTGGGGGCGACCCTATAGTCGTCGGACATGTCGGTGCCGGGGCAATCGAGTCCCGGGGTAGTAGGTACGACCCTATAGTCGTCGGACATGTCGGCGGCTGGACATCCTTGGCTCGCGGTCGTGGGGACGACCCTATAGTCGTCGGACATTTCGGCGGCTTGTCAACCTAGTCCCGGGGTCGTGGGGACGACCCTATAGTCGTTGGACATGACGGTGGCGGGCCAATCTAGTCCCGGGGTCGTGGGTACGACCCTATAGTCGTCGGACAAGACGGCGGCTGGACATCTTTGGCCCGCGGTCGTGGGGACGACCCTATAGTCGTCGGACATTTCGGCGGCTTGCCAACTTTGGCCCGGGGTCGTAGGGACGACCCTATAATCGTCGGACATGTCGGCGATTGGCCAACATTGGCCCGGGGTCGTGGGGACGATCCGATAGTCGTTGGACATGACGGTGGCGGGCCAATCTAGTCCGGGGATCGTGGGGACGACCCTACAGTCGTCGGACATTTCGGCGGCTTGCCAACTTTGGCCCGGGGTCGTGGGGACGACCCTATAGTCGTCGGACTTGACGGTGGCGGGCCAATCTAGTCCCGGGGTTGTGGGGACGACCCTACAGTCGTCGGACATTTCGGCGGCTTGCCAACTTTGGCCCGGGGTCGTGGGGACGACCCTATAGTCGTCGGACAAGTCGGCGGCCGGCCAACCTAGTCCGGGGGTCGTGGTGACGACCCTATAGTCGTCGAACATGACGGTGGCGGGCCAGTCTAGTCCGGGGTCTTGGGGACGACCCTATAGTCGTCGGACAAGTCGGCGGCTGGCCAACTTTAGCCCGTGGTCGTGGGGACGACCCTATAGTCGTCAGACAAGACGGTGGCGATCCAACCTAGTCCCGGGGCCGTGGGGACGACCCTATAGTTGTCGGACAAGTCGGCGGCGGGGCAACCTAGTCCCGGGGTCGTGGGGACGACCCTATAGTCGTCGGACATGACGGTGGCGGGCCAGTCTAGTCCCGGGTCGTGCGGACGACCCTATAGTCGTCGGACATGTCGGCGGCTGGCCAACTTTGGCCCGTGGTCGTGGGGACGACCCTATAGTCGTCAGACATGACGGTGGCGAGCCAACCTAGTCCCGGGGTCATGGGGACGACCCTATAGTCGTCGGACATGTCGGCGATTGGCCAACATTGGCCCGGGGTCGTGGGGACGACCCTATCGTCGTCGGACATGTCTGCGGCTGGCCAACCTAGTCCCGACGTCGTGGGGACGACCCTATAGTCGTCGGACTTGTCGCTGGCGGGCCAATCTAGTCCCGGGGTCGTGGGGACGACCCTATAGTCGTCGGACATGTCGGCGATTGGCCAACATTGGCCCGGGGTCGTGGGGACGACCCTATAGTCGTCGGACATGTCGGCGGCTGGCCAACCTAGTCCCGAGGTCGTGGGGACGACCCTATAGTCGTCGGACTTCACGGTGGCGGGCCAATCTAGTCCCGGGGTCGTGGGGACGACCCTACAGTCGTCGGACATTTCGGCGGCTTGCCAACTTTGGCCCGGTGTCGTGGGGACGACCCTATAGTCGTCGGACATGACGGTGGCGGACCAATCTAGTCCCGGGGTCGTGGGGACGACCCTATAGTCGTCGGACATGTCGGCGGCTGGCCAACTTTGGCCCGTGGTCGTGGGGACGATCCAATAGTCGTCGGACATGTCGGCGGCTGGCCAACTTTGGCCCGTGGTCGTGGGGACGACCCTATAGTCGTTGGACATGTCAGCGGCTGGCCAACTTTGGCCCGGTGTCGTGGGGACGACTCTGTAGTCGTCGGACATGTCCGCGGCTGGCCAACCTAGACCCGGGGTCGTCGGGACAACCCTATTGTCGTCGGACATGACGGTGGCGGGCCAATCTATTCCCGGGGTCGTACGGACGACCCTATAGTCGTCGGATATGTTGGCGATCGGCCAACATTGGCCCGGGGTCGTGGGGACGACTCTATAGTCGTCGGACATGTTGGCGGCTTGTCAGCCTAGTCCCAGGGTCGTGGGTACGACCCTATAGTCGTCGGACAAGTCGGCGGCGGGCCAACCTTGTCCCGGGGTCGTGAGGACGACCCTATAGTCGTCGGACATGACGGTGGCGGGCGAATCTAGTCCCGGGGTCGTGGGGACGACCCTATAGTCGTCGGACATTTCGGCGGCTTGTCAACCTAGTCCCGGGGTTGTGGGGACGACCCTATAGTCGTTGGACATGACGGTGGCGGCCAATCTAGTCCCGAGGTCGTAGGAACGACCCTATAGTCGTCGGACATGTCGGCGGCTTGCCAACTTTGGCCCGGGGTCGTGGGGACGACCCTATAGTCGTCGGAGAAGTCGGCGGCGGGGCAACCTAGTCCCGGGGTCGTGGGGACGACCCTATACTCGTCGGACAAGTCGGCGGCGAGCCAACCTAGTCCGGGGGTCGTGGGGACGACCCTATAGTCGTCGGAGAAGTCTGCGGCGGGCCAACCTAGTCCCGGGGTCGTATGGACGACCCTATAGTCGTCGGACATGTCGCCGGCTGGCCAACTTTGGCCCGTGGTCGTGGGGACGACCCTATAGTCGTCGGACAAGTCGGCGGCTGGCCAACTTTGGCCCGTGGTCGTGGGGACGACCCTATAGTCGTCAGACATGACGGTGGCGAGCCAATCTAGCCCCGCGGTCGTGGGGACGACCCTAAGTCGTCGGACAAGTCAGCGGCTGGCCAACATTGGCCCGTGGTCGTGGGGACGACCCTATAGTCGTCGGATATATCGGCGGCTGGCCAACTTTGGCCCGTGGTCGTGGGGACGACCCTATAGTCGTCAGATATGTCGGCGGCTGGCCAACTTTGACCCGTGGTCGTGGGGACGACCCTATTGTCGTCGGAAATGACGGTGGCGGGCCAATCTATTCCCGGGGTCGTGGGGACGACCCTATAGTCGTCGGACAAGTCGGCAGCTTGCCAACTTTGGCACGGAGTCGTGGGGACGACCCTACAGTCGTCGGACAAGTCGGCGGCGAGCCAATCTAGCCCCGCGGTCGTGGGGACGACCCTAAGTCGTCGGACAAGTCAGCGGCTGGCCAACATTGGCCCGTGGTCGTGGGGACGACCCTATAGTCGTCGGATATGTCGGCGGCTGGCCAACTTTGGCCCGTGGTCGTGGGGACGACCCTATAGTCTTCGGACATGTCGGCGGCGAGCCCACCTATTCGGGGGGTCGTGGGGACGTCCCTATAGTCGTCGGACAAGTCGGCGGCCGGCCAACCTAGTCCGGGGGTCGTGGGGACGACACTATAGTCGTCGGACATGACGGTGGCGGGCCAGTCTAGTCCCGGGTCGTGGGGACGACCCTATAGTCGTCGGACATGTCGGCGGCTTGCCAACTTTGGCCCGGGGTCGTGGGGACGACCCTATAGTCGTCGGACTTGACGGTGGCGGGCCAATCTAGTCCCGGGGTTGTGGGGACGACCCTACAGTCGTCGGACATTTCGGCGGCTTGCCAACTTTGGCCCGGGGTTAGTGGGGACGACCCTATAGTCGTCGGACTTGACGTTGGCGGGCCAATCTAGTCCCGAGGTCGTGGGGACGACCCTATAGTCGTCGGACTTGACGGTGGCCGGCCAATCTATTCCCGGGGTCGTGGGGACGTCCCTACAGTCGTCGGACATTTCGGCGGCTTGCCATCTTTGGCCCGGGGTCGTGGGGACGACCCTATAGTCGTCGGACATGTCGGCGGCTGGCCAAAATTGACCCGACGTCGTGGGGGCGACCCTATAGTCGTCGGACATGTCGGCGGCTGGCCAACCTAGTCCCGAGGTCGTCGGACTTGACGGTGGCGGGCCAATCTAGTCCCGGGGTCGTGGGGACGACCCTATAGTCGTCGGACAAGTCGGCAGCTTGCCAACTTTGGCACGGAGTCGTGGGGACGACCCTACAGTCGTCGGACAAGTCGGCGGCGAGCCAATCTAGCCCCGCGGTCGTGGGGACGACCCTAAGTCGTCGGACAAGTCAGCGGCTGGCCAACATTGGCCCGTGGTCGTGGGGACGACCCTATAGTCGTCGGATATGTCGGCGGCTGGCCAACTTTGGCCCGTGGTCGTGGGGACGACCCTATAGTCGTCGGACATGTCGGCGGCGAGCCAATCTAGTCCCGCGGTCGTGGGGACGACCCTATAGTCGTCGGACAAGTCAGCGGCTAGCCAACATTGGCCCGTGGTCGTGGGGACGACCATATAGTCGTCGGACATGACGGTGGCGGGCCACTCTAGTTCCGGGTCGTGGGGACGACCCTATAGTCGTCGGACATGTCGGCGGCTGGCCAACTTTGGCCCGGGGTCGTGGGGACGACCCAAGTCGGCGGCCGGCCAACCTAGTCCGGGGGTCGTGGGGACGACACTATAGTCGTCGGACATGACGGTGGCGGGCCAGTCTAGTCCCGGGTCGTGGGGACGACCCTATAGTCGTCGGACATGTCGGCGGCTGGCCAATTTTGGCCCGTGGTCGTGGGGACGACCCTATAGTCGTCGGAAATGTCGGTGGCTGTCCAACTTTGGCCCAGGGGTCGTGGGGACGACCCTATAGTCGTCGGACAAGTCGGCGGCGAGCCCACCTAGTGGGGCGGTCGTGGGGACGACCCTATAGTCGTCGGACAAGTCGCCGGCGGGCCAACCTAGTCCCGGGGTCGTGGGGATGACCTTATAGTCGTCGGACATGTCGCCGGCTGGCCAACTTTGGCCCGTGGTCGTGGGGACGACCCTATAGTCGTCGGACATAACGGTGGCGGGCCAATCTATTCCCGGGGTCGTGGGGA
Organism: Andrena praecox; assembly: GCA_963932275.1. Classification (NCBI taxonomy): domain Eukaryota; kingdom Metazoa; phylum Arthropoda; class Insecta; order Hymenoptera; family Andrenidae; genus Andrena; species Andrena praecox. The sequence goes on along the minus strand of CAWVQO010000009.1, from coordinate 477,973 downwards.
CGACCCTACAGTCGTCGGACAAGTCGGCGGCGAGCCAATCTAGTCCCGCGGTCGTGGGGACGACCCTATAGTCGTCGGACAAGTCAGCGGCTAGCCAACATTGGCCCGGGGTCGTGGGGACGACCCTATAATCGTCGGACAAGCCGGCGGCTGGCCAACTTTGGCCCGTGGTCGTGGAGACGACCCTATAGTCGTCGGAAATGACGGTGGCGGGCCAATCTATTCCCGGGGTCGTGGGGACGACCCTACAGTCGTCGGACAAGTCGGCGGCAAGCCAATCTAGTCCCGCGGTCGTGGGGACGACCCTATAGTCGTCGGACAAGTCAGCGGCTAGCCAACATTGGCCCGTGGTCGTGGGGACGACCATATAGTCGTTGGACATGACGGTGGCGGGCCAGTCTAGTCCCGGGTCATGGGGACGACCCTATAGTCGTCGGACAAGTCGGCGGCTGGCCAACTTCGGCCCGTGGTCGTGGGGACGACCCTATAGTCGTCGGAAATGACGGTGGCAGGCCAATCTAGTCCCGGGGTCGTGGGGACGACCTTACAGTCGTCGGACAAGTCGGCGGCGAGCCAATCTAGTCCCGCGGTCGTGGAGACGACCCTATAGTCGTCGGACAAGTCAGCGGCTGGCCAACATTGGCCCGTGGTCGTGGGGACGACCATATAGTCGTCGGACATGACGGTGGCGGGCCACTCTAGTCCCGGGTCGTGGGGACGACCCTATAGTCGTCGGACATGTCGGCGGCTGGCCAGCTTTGGCCCGGGGTCGTGGGGACGACCCTATAGTCGTCGGATATGTCGGCGGCTGGCCAACTTTGGCCCGTGGTCGTGGAGACGACCCTATAGTCGTCGGAAATGACGGTGGCGGGCCAATCTATTCCCGGGGTCGTGGGGACGACCCTATAGTCGTCGGACATGTCGGCGGCTGGCCAACTTTGGCCCGTGGTCGTGGGGAGGACCCTATAGTCGTCGGAAATGACGGTGGCGGGCCAATCTAGTCCCGGGGTCGTGGGGACGACTCTATAGTCGTCGGACAAGTCGGCGGCGAGCCCACCTAGTCGGGGGTCGTGGGGACGACCCTATAGTCGTCGGACAAGTCGGCGACTGGCCAACCTAGTCCCGGGTCGTGGGGACGACCCTATAGTCGTCGGACATGTCGGTGGCGGGCCAGTCTAGTCCCGGGTCGTGGGGACGACCCTATAGTCGTCGGACATGTCGGCGGCTGGCCAACTTTGGCCCGTGGTCGTGGGGAGGACCCTATACTCGTCGGACAAGTCGGCGGCGTACCAACCTAGTCCGGGGGTCGTGGGGACGACCCTATTGTCGTCGGACATGACGGTGGCGAGCCAATCTAGTCCCGGGGTCATAGGGACGACCCTATAGTCGTCGGACATGTCGGCGATTGGCCAACTTTGGCCCGTGGTCGTGGGGTCGATCCGATAGTCGTCGGACATGACGGTGGCGGGCCAATCTAGTTCCGGGGTCGTGGTGACGACCCTATAGCCGTCGGACATGTCGGCGGCTGGCCAACTTTGGCCCGTGGTCGTGGGGACGACTGTTTAGTCGTCGGACATTTCGGCGGCTGGCCAATCTAGACCCAGGGTCGTGGGGACGACCCTATTGTCGTCGGGCATGACGGTGGCGGGGCAATCTAGTCCCGGGGTCGTGGGGACGGCCCTATAGTCGCCGGGCAAGTCGGCGGCGGGCCAACCTTGTACCGGGGTCGTGGGGACGACCCTATAGTCGTCGGACATGTTGGCGATTGGCCAACTTTGGCCCGGTGTCGTGGGGACGACCCTATAGTCGTCGGACATGTCGGCGGCTGGACAACTTTGGCCCGTGGACGTGGGGACGACCCCATAGTCGTCGGACATTTCGGCGGCTGGCCAACTTTGGCCCGTGGTCGTGGGGACGATCCGATAGTCATCGGACATGACGGTGGCGGGCCAATCTGGTCCCGGGGTCATAGGGACGACCCTATAGTCGTCGGACATGTCGGCGATTGGCCATTATTGGCCCGGGGTCGTGGGGACGACCCTATAGTCGTCGGACATGTCGGCGGCTGGCCAACATTGGCCCGTGGTCGTGGGGACGACCCAACAGTCGTCGGACATGTCGGTGGCTGGCCAACTTTGGCCCGTTGTCGTGGGGACGATCCGATAGTCGTCGGACGTGACGGTGGCTAGCCAATCTAGTCCCGGGATCGTGGGGACGACCCTATAGTCGTCGGAGATGTCGGCGGCTGTCCTACTTTGGCCCGGTGTCTTGGGGACGACTCTATAGTCGTCGGACATGTCGGCGGCTGGCCAACCTAGACCCGGGGTCGTGGGGACGACCCTATAGTCGTCGGACATGTCGGCGGCTGGCCAGCTTTGGCCCGGGGTCGTGGGGACGACCCTATAGTCGTCGGATATGTCGGCGGCTGGCCAACTTTGGCCCGTGGTCGTGGGGACGACCCTATAGTCGTCGGAAATGACGGTGGCGGGCCAATCTATTCCCGGGGTCGTGGGGACGACCCTATAGTCGTCGGACATATCAGCGGCTGGACAACTTTGGCCCGGGGTCGTGGGGACGACCCTACAGTCGTCGGATATGTCGGCAGCTGGCCAACTTTGGCCCGTGGTCGTGGGGACGACCCTATAGTGGTCGGAAATGACGGTGGCGGGCCAATCTAGTCCCGGGTCATGGGGACGACCCTATAGTCGTCGGACAAGTCGGCGGCTGTCCAACTTTGGCCCGTGGTCGTGGGGACGACCCTATAGTCGTCAGACATGACGGTGGCGAGCCAACCTAGTCCCGGGGTCGTGGGGACGACCCTATAGTCGTCGGACATAACGGTGGCGGGCCAATCTAGTCCCGGGGTCGTGGGGACAACCCTATAGACGTCGGACAAGTCGGCGGCGGGCCTACCTAGTCCCGGGGTCGTGGGGACGACCCTATAGTCGTCGAATAGGTCGGCAGCTTGCCAACTTTGGCCCGGGGTCGTGGGAACGACCCTATAGTCGTCGGACAAGGCGGCGGCGAGCCCACCTAGTCGGGGGGTCGTGGGGACGACCCTATAGTCGTCGGACATGACGGTGGCGGGCCAGTCTAGTCCCGGGTCATGGGGACGACCCTATAGTCGGAGGGCAAGTCGGCGGCTGGCCAACTTTGGCCCGTGGTCGTGGGGACGACCCTATAGTCGTCGGAAATGACGGTGGCGGGCCAATCTAGTCCCGGGGTCGTGGGGACGACCCTACAGTCGTCGGACAAGTCGGCGGCGAGCCAATCTAGTCCCGCGGTCGTGGGGACGACCCTATAGTCGTCGGACAAGTCAGCGGCTGGCCTACATTGGCCCGTGGTCGTGGGGACGACCATATAGTCGTCGGGCATGACGGTGGCGGGCCACTCTAGTCCCGGGTCGTGGGGACGACCCTATAGTCGTCGGACATGTCGGCGGCTGGCCAACTTTGGCCCGGGGTCGTGGGGACGACCCTATGGTCGTCGGATATGTCGGCGGCTGGCCAACTTTGGCCCGTGGTCGTGGGGACGACCCTATAGTCGTCGGACAAGTCGGCGGCGGGCCAACCTAATCCCGGGGTCGTGGGGACGACCCTATAATCGTCGGACAAGCCGGCGGCTGGCCCACTTTGGCCCGTGGTCGTGGGGACGACCCTATAGTCGTCGGACAAGTCGGCGGGTGTCCAACTTTGGCCCGGGGTCGTGGGGACGACCCTATAGTCGTCGGACTTGACGGTGGCGGGCCAATCTAGTCCCGGGGTCGTGGGGACGACCCTATAGTCGTCAGACATGTCGGTGGCGAGCCAACCTAGTCCCGGGGTCGTGGGGACGACCCTATAGTCGTCGGACAAGTCGGCGGCGGGCCAACCTAGTCCCGGGGTCGTGGGGATGACCCTATAGTCGTCGGACATGACGGTGGCGGGCCAGTCTAGTCCCGGGTCGTGGGGACGACCCTATAGTCGTCGGACATGTCGGCGGCTGGCCAACTTTGGCCCGTGGTCGTGGGGACGACCCTATAGTCGTCAGACATGACGGTGGCGAGCCAACCTAGTCCCGGGGTCGTGGGGACGACCCTATAGTCGTCGGACATAACGGTGGCGGGCCAATCTAGTCCCGGGGTCGTGGGGACAACCCTATAGTCGTCGGATAGGTCGGCAGCTTGCCAACTTTGGCCCGGGGTCGTGGGAACGACCCTATAGTCGTCGGACAAGTCGGGGGCGAGCCCACCTAGTCCGGGGGTCGTGGGGACGACCCTATAGTCGTCGGACAAGTCGGCGGCCGGCCAACCTAGTCCGGGGGTCGTGGAGACGACCCTATAGTCGTCGGACATGACGGTGGCGGGCCAGTCTAGTCCCGGGTCGTGGGGACGACCCTATAGTCGTCGGACATGTCGGCGGCTGGCCAACTTTGGCCCGTGGTCGTGGGGAGGACCCTATAGTCGTCGGAAATGACGGTGGCGGGCCAATCTAGTCCCGGGGTCGTATGGACGACCCTATAGTCGTCGGACAAGTCGGCGGCGAGCCAGTCTAGTCCCGGGTCGTGGGGACGACCCTATAGTCGTCGGACATGTCGGCGGCTGGCCAACTTTGGCCCGTGGTCGTGGGGACGACCCTATAGTCGTCGGACATGACGGTGGCGGGCCAGTCTAGTCCCGGGTCATGGGGACGACCCTATAGTCGTCGGACAAGTCGGCGGCTGGCCAACTTTGGCCCGTGGTCGTGGGGACGACCCTATAGTCGTCGGAAATGACGGTGGCAGGCCAATCTAGTCCCGGGGTCGTGGGGACGACCTTACAGTCGTCGGACAAGTCGGCGGCGAGCCAATCTAGTCCCGCGGTCGTGGAGACGACCCTATAGTCGTCGGACAAGTCAGCGGCTGGCCAACATTGGCCCGTGGTCGTGGGGACGACCATATAGTCGTCGGACATGACGGTGGCGGGCCACTCTAGTCCCGGGTCGTGGGGACGACCCTATAGTCGTCGGACATGTCGGCGGCTGGCCAGCTTTGGCCCGGGGTCGTGGGGACGACCCTATAGTCGTCGGATATGTCGGCGGCTGGCCAACTTTGGCCCGTGGTCGTGGAGACGACCCTATAGTCGTCGGAAATGACGGTGGCGGGCCAATCTATTCCCGGGGTCGTGGGGACGACCCTATAGTCGTCGGACATGTCGGCGGCTGGCCAACTTTGGCCCGTGGTCGTGGGGAGGACCCTATAGTCGTCGGAAATGACGGTGGCGGGCCAATCTAGTCCCGGGGTCGTGGGGACGACTCTATAGTCGTCGGACAAGTCGGCGGCGAGCCCACCTAGTCGGGGGTCGTGGGGACGACCCTATAGTCGTCGGACAAGTCGGCGACTGGCCAACCTAGTCCCGGGTCGTGGGGACGACCCTATAGTCGTCGGACATGTCGGTGGCGGGCCAGTCTAGTCCCGGGTCGTGGGGACGACCCTATAGTCGTCGGACATGTCGGCGGCTGGCCAACTTTGGCCCGTGGTCGTGGGGAGGACCCTATACTCGTCGGACAAGTCGGCGGCGTACCAACCTAGTCCGGGGGTCGTGGGAACGACCCTATAGTCGTCGGACAAGTCGGGGGCGAGCCCACCTAGTCCGGGGGTCGTGGGGACGACCCTATAGTCGTCGGACAAGTCGGCGGCCGGCCAACCTAGTCCGGGGGTCGTGGGGACGACCCTATAGTCGTCGGACATGACGGTGGCGGGCCAGTCTAGTCCCGGGTCGTGGGGACGACCCTATAGTCGTCGGACATGTCGGCGGCTGGCCAACTTTGGCCCGTGGTCGTGGGGAGGACCCTATAGTCGTCGGAAATGACGGTGGCGGGCCAATCTAGTCCCGGGGTCGTGGGGACGACCCTATAGTCGTCGGACAAGTCGGCGGCGAGCCCACCTAGTCCGGGGGTCGTGGGGACGACCCTATAGTCGTCGGACATGACGGTGGCGGGCCAGTCTAGTCCCGGGTCGTGGGGACGACCCTATAGTCGTCGGACATGTCGGTGGCGGGCCAGTCTAGTCCCGGGTCGTGGGGACGACCCTATAGTCGTCGGACATGTCGGCGGCTGGCCAACTTTGGCCCGTGGTCGTGGGGACGATCCGATAGTCATCGGACATGACGGTGGCGGGCCAATCTGGTCCCGGGGTCATAGGGACGACCCTATAGTCGTCGGACATGTCGGCGATTGGCCATTATTGGCCCGGGGTCGTGGGGACGACCCTATAGTCGTCGGACATGTCGGCGGCTGGCCAACATTGGCCCGTGGTCGTGGGGACGACCCAACAGTCGTCGGATATGTCGGCAGCTGGCCAACTTTGGCCCGTGGTCGTGGGGACGACCCTATAGTGGTCGGAAATGACGGTGGCGGGCCAATCTAGTCCCGGGTCATGGGGACGACCCTATAGTCGTCGGACAAGTCGGCGGCTGTCCAACTTTGGCCCGTGGTCGTGGGGACGACCCTATAGTCGTCAGACATGACGGTGGCGAGCCAACCTAGTCCCGGGGTCGTGGGGACGACCCTATAGTCGTCGGACATAACGGTGGCGGGCCAATCTAGTCCCGGGGTCGTGGGGACAACCCTATAGTCGTCGGACAAGTCGGCGGCGGGCCTACCTAGTCCCGGGGTCGTGGGGACGACCCTATAGTCGTCGAATAGGTCGGCAGCTTGCCAACTTTGGCCCGGGGTCGTGGGAACGACCCTATAGTCGTCGGACAAGGCGGCGGCGAGCCCACCTAGTCGGGGGGTCGTGGGGACGACCCTATAGTCGTCGGACATGACGGTGGCGGGCCAGTCTAGTCCCGGGTCATGGGGACGACCCTATAGTCGGAGGGCAAGTCGGCGGCTGGCCAACTTTGGCCCGTGGTCGTGGGGACGACCCTATAGTCGTCGGAAATGACGGTGGCGAGCCAACCTAGTCCCGCGGTCGTGGGGACGACCCTATAGTCGTCGGACAAGTCGGCGGCGGGCCTACCTAGTCCCGGGGTCGTGGGGACGACCCTATAGTCGTCGGATAGGTCGGCAGCTTGCCAACTTTGGCCCGGGGTCGTGGGAACGACCCTATAGTCGTCGGACAAGGCGGCGGCGAGCCCACCTAGTCGGGGGTCGTGGGGACGACCCTATAGTCGTCGGACAAGTCGGCGGCCGGCCAACCTAGTCCGGGGGTCGTGGGGACGACCCTATAGTCGTCGGACATGACGGTGGCGGGCCAGTCTAGTCCCGGGTCGTGGGGACGACCCTATAGTCGTCGGACATGTCGGTGGCGGGCCAGTCTAGTCCCCGGTCGTGGGGACGACCCTATAGTCGTCGGACATGTCGGCGGCTGGCCAACTTTGGCCCGTAGTCGTGGGGACGACCGTATAGTCGTCGGACATGACGGTGGCGGGCCAGTCTAGTCCCGGGTCATGGGGACGACCCTATAGTCGGAGGACAAGTCGGCGGCTGGCCAACTTTGGCCCGTGGTCGTGGGGACGACCCTATAGTCGTCGGAAATGACGGTGGCGGGCCAATCTAGTCCCGGGGTCGTGGGGACGACCCTACAGTCGTCGGACAAGTCGGCGGCGAGCCAATCTAGTCCCGCGGTCGTGGGGACGACCCTATAGTCGTCGGACAAGTCAGCGGCTGGCCTACATTGGCCCGTGGTCGTGGGGACGACCATATAGTCGTCGGGCATGACGGTGGCGGGCCACTCTAGTCCCGGGTCGTGGGGACGACCCTATAGTCGTCGGACATGTCGGCGGCTGGCCAACTTTGGCCCGGGGTCGTGGGGACGACCCTATAGTCGTCGGATATGTCGGCGGCTGGCCAACTTTGGCCCGTGGTCGTGGGGACGACCCTATAGTCGTCGGACAAGTCGGCGGCGGGCCAACCTAATCCCGGGGTCGTGGGGACGACCCTATAATCGTCGGACAAGCCGGCGGCTGGCCCACTTTGGCCCGTGGTCGTGGGGACGACCCTATAGTCGTCGGACAAGTCGGCGGGTGTCCAACTTTGGCCCGTGGTCGTGGGGAGGACCCTATAGTCGTCGGAAATGACGGTGGCGGGCCAATCTAGTCCCGGGGTCGTATGGACGACCCTATAGTCGTCGGACAAGTCGGCGGCGAGCCAGTCTAGTCCCGGGTCGTGGGGACGACCCTATAGTCGTCGGACATGTCGGCGGCTGGCCAACTTTGGCCCGTGGTCGTGGGGACGACCCTATAGTCGTCGGACATGACGGTGGCGGGCCAGTCTAGTCCCGGGTCATGGGGACGACCCTATAGTCGTCGGACAAGTCGGCGGCTGGCCAACTTTGGCCCGTGGTCGTGGGGACGACCCTATAGTCGTCGGAAATGACGGTGGCAGGCCAATCTAGTCCCGGGGTCGTGGGGACGACCTTACAGTCGTCGGACAAGTCGGCGGCGAGCCAATCTAGTCCCGCGGTCGTGGAGACGACCCTATAGTCGTCGGACAAGTCAGCGGCTGGCCAACATTGGCCCGTGGTCGTGGGGACGACCATATAGTCGTCGGACATGACGGTGGCGGGCCACTCTAGTCCCGGGTCGTGGGGACGACCCTATAGTCGTCGGACATGTCGGCGGCTGGCCAGCTTTGGCCCGGGGTCGTGGGGACGACCCTATAGTCGTCGGATATGTCGGCGGCTGGCCAACTTTGGCCCGTGGTCGTGGAGACGACCCTATAGTCGTCGGAAATGACGGTGGCGGGCCAATCTATTCCCGGGGTCGTGGGGACGACCCTATAGTCGTCGGACATATCAGCGGCTGGACAACTTTGGCCCGGGGTCGTGGGGACGACCCTACAGTCGTCGGATATGTCGGCGGCTGGCCAACATTGACCCGTGGTCGTGGGGACGACCCTATAGTGGTCGGAAATGACGGTGGCGGGCCAATCTAGTCCCGGGGTCGTGGGGACGACCCTATAGTCGTCGGACAAGTCGGCGGCGGGCCAACCTAGTCCCGGGGTCGTGGGGATGACCCTATAGTCGTCGGACATGACGGTGGCGGGCCAGTCTAGTCCCGGGTCGTGGGGACGACCCTATAGTCGTCGGACATGTCGCCGGCTGGCCAACTTTGGCCCGTGGTCGTGGGGACGACCCTATAGTCGTCGGACATAACGGTGGCGGGCCAATCTAGTCCCGGGGTCGTGGGGACGACCCTATAGTCGTCGGACAAGTCGGCGGCGGGCCTACCTAGTCCCGGGGTCGTGGGGACGACCCTATAGTCGTCGGATAAGTCGGCAGCTTGCCAACTTTGGCCCGGGGTCGTGGGAACGACCCTATAGTCGTCGGACAAGTCGGGGGCGAGCCCACCTAGTCCGGGGGTCGTGGGGACGACCCTATAGTCGTCGGACAAGTCGGCGGCCGGCCAACCTAGTCCGGGGGTCGTGGGGACGACCCTATAGTCGTCGGACATGACGGTGGCGGGCCAGTCTAGTCCCGGGTCGTGCGGATGACCCTATAGTCGTCGGACATGTCGGCGGCTGGCCAACTTTGGCCCGTGGTCGTGGGGAGGACCCTATAGTCGTCGGACATAACGGTGGCGGGCCAATCTAGACCCGGGGTCGTGGGGACGACCCTATAGTCGTCGGACAAGTCGGCGGCGGGCCTACCTGGTCCCGGGGTCGTGGGGACGACCCTATAGTCGTCGGATAAGTCGGCAGCTTGCCAACTTTGGCCCGGGGTCGTGGGAACGACCCTATAGTCGTCGGACAAGTCGGCGGCGAGCCCACCTATTCGGGGGGTCGTGGGGACGACCCTATAGTCGTCGGACAAGTCGGCGACTGGCCAACCTAGTCCGGGGGTCGTGGGGACGACCCTATAGTCGTCGGACATGACGGTGGCGGGCCAGTCTAGTCCCGGGTCGTGGGGACGACCCTATAGTCGTCGGACAAGTCGGCGGCGGGCCTACCTAGTCCCGGGGTCGTGGGGACGACCCTATAGTCGTCGGATAAGTCGGCAGCTTGCCAACTTTGGCCCGGGGTCGTGGGAACGACACTATAGTCGTCGGACAAGTCGGGGGCGAGCCCACCTAGTCCGGGGGTCGTGGGGACGACCATATAGTCGTCGGACATGACGGTGGCGGGCCAGTCTAGTCCCGGGTCATGGGGACGACCCTATAGTCGTTGGACAAGTCGGCGGCTGGCCAACTTTGGCACGTGGTCGTGGGGACGACCCTATAGTCGTCGGACAAGTCGGCGGCTGGCCAACTTTGGCCCGTGGTCGTGGGGACGACCCTATAGTCGTCGGACATGACGGTGGCGGGCCAGTCTAGTCCCGGGTCATGGGGACGACCCTATAGTCGGAGGACAAGTCGGCGGCTGGCCAACTTTGGCCCGTGGTCGTGGGGACGACCCTATAGACGTCGGAAATGACGGTGGCGGGCCAATCTATTCCCGGGGTCGTGGGGACGACCCTATAGTCGTCGGACATATCAGCGGCTGGACAACTTTGGCCCGGGGTCGTGGGGACGACCCTACAGTCGTCGGATATGTCGGCAGCTGGCCAACTTTGGCCCGTGGTGGTGGGGACGACCCTATAGTGTTCGGAAATGACGGTGGCGGGCCAATCTAGTCCCGGGGTCGTGGGGACGACCCTATAGTCGTCGGACATAACGGTGGCGGGCCAATGTAGTCCCGGGGTCGTGGGGACGACCCTATAGTCGTCGGACAAGTCAGCGGCGGGCCTACCTAGTCCCGGGGTCGTGGGGACGACCCTATAGTCGTCGGACAAGTCGGCGGCCGGCCAACCTAGTCCGGGGGTCGTGGGGACGACCCTATAGTCGTCGGACATGTCGGCGATTGGCCAACTTTGGCCCGTGGTCGTGGGGTCGATCCGATAGTCGTCGGACATGACGGTGGCGGGCCAATCTAGTTCCGGGGTCGTGGTGACGACCCTATAGTCGTCGGACAAGTCAGCGGCGGGCCTACCTAGTCCCGGGGTCGTGGGGACGACCATATAGTCGTCGGACATGACGGTGGCGGGCCAGTCTAGTCCCGGGTCGTGGGGACGACCCTATAGTCGTCGGACATAACGGTGGCGGGCCAATGTAGTCCCGGGGTCGTGGGGACGACCCTATAGTCGTCGGACAAGTCAGCGGCGGGCCTACCTAGTCCCGGGGTCGTGGGGACAACCCTATAGTCGTCGGACATGACGGTGGCGGGCCAGTCTAGTCCCGGGTCGTGGGGACGACCCTATAGTCGTCGGACATGTCGGCGGCTGGCCAACTTTGGCCCGTGGTCGTGGGGAGGACCCTATAGTCGTCGGAAATGACGGTGGCGGGCCAATCTAGTCCCGGGGTCGTGGGGACGACCCTATAGTCGTCGGACAAGTCGGCGGCGAGCCCACCTAGTCGGGGGTCGTGGGGACGACCCTATAGTCGTCGGACAAGTCGGCGACTGGCCAACCTAGTCCCGGGTCGTGGGGACGACCCTATAGTCGTCGGACATGTCGGTGGCGGGCCAGTCTAGTCCCGGGTCGTGGGGACGACCCTATAGTCGTCGGACATGTCGGCGGCTGGCCAACTTTGGCCCGTGGTCGTGGGGAGGACCCTATACTCGTCGGACAAGTCGGCGGCGTACCAACCTAGTCCGGGGGTCGTGGGAACGACCCTATAGTCGTCGGACAAGTCGGGGGCGAGCCCACCTAGTCCGGGGGTCGTGGGGACGACCCTATAGTCGTCGGACAAGTCGGCGGCCGGCCAACCTAGTCCGGGGGTCGTGGGGACGACCCTATAGTCGTCGGACATGTCGGCGATTGGCCAACTTTGGCCCGTGGTCGTGGGGTCGATCCGATAGTCGTCGGACATGACGGTGGCGGGCCAATCTAGTTCCGGGGTCGTGGTGACGACCCTATAGCCGTCGGACATGTCGGCGGCTGGCCAACTTTGGCCCGTGGTCGTGGGGACGACTGTTTAGTCGTCGGACATTTCGGCGGCTGGCCAATCTAGACCCAGGGTCGTGGGGACGACCCTATTGTCGTCGGGCATGACGGTGGCGGGGCAATCTAGTCCCGGGGTCGTGGGGACGGCCCTATAGTCGCCGGGCAAGTCGGCGGCGGGCCAACCTTGTACCGGGGTCGTGGGGACGACCCTATAGTCGTCGGACATGTTGGCGATTGGCCAACTTTGGCCCGGTGTCGTGGGGACGACCCTATAGTCGTCGGACATGTCGGCGGCTGGACAACTTTGGCCCGTGGACGTGGGGACGACCCCATAGTCGTCGGACATTTCGGCGGCTGGCCAACTTTGGCCCGTGGTCGTGGGGACGATCCGATAGTCGTCGGACATGACGGTGGCGGGCCAATCTGGTCCCGGGGTCATAGGGACGACCCTATAGTCGTCGGACATGTCGGCGATTGGCCATTATTGGCCCGGGGTCGTGGGGACGACCCTATAGTCGTCGGACATGTCGGCGGCTGGCCAACATTGGCCCGTGGTCGTGGGGACGACCCAACAGTCGTCGGACATGTCGGTGGCTGGCCAACTTTGGCCCGTTGTCGTGGGGACGATCCGATAGTCGTCGGACGTGACGGTGGCTAGCCAATCTAGTCCCGGGATCGTGGGGACGACCCTATAGTCGTCGGAGATGTCGGCGGCTGTCCTACTTTGGCCCGGTGTCTTGGGGACGACTCTACAGTCGTCGGACATGTCGGCGGCTGGCCAACCTAGACCCGGGGTCGTGGGGACGACCCTATAGTCGTCGGACATGTCGGCGGCTGGCCAGCTTTGGCCCGGGGTCGTGGGGACGACCCTATAGTCGTCGGATATGTCGGCGGCTGGCCAACTTTGGCCCGTGGTCGTGGGGACGACCCTATAGTCGTCGGAAATGACGGTGGCGGGCCAATCTATTCCCGGGGTCATGGGGACGACCCTATAGTCGTCGGACATATCAGCGGCTGGACAACTTTGGCCCGGGGTCGTGGGGACGACCCTACAGTCGTCGGATATGTCGGCAGCTGGCCAACTTTGGCCCGTGGTCGTGGGGACGACCCTATAGTGGTCGGAAATGACGGTGGCGGGCCAATCTAGTCCCGGGTCATGGGGACGACCCTATAGTCGTCGGACAAGTCGGCGGCTGTCCAACTTTGGCCCGTGGTCGTGGGGACGACCCTATAGTCGTCAGACATGACGGTGGCGAGCCAACCTAGTCCCGGGGTCGTGGGGACGACCCTATAGTCGTCGGACATAACGGTGGCGGGCCAATCTAGTCCCGGGGTCGTGGGGACAACCCTATAGTCGTCGGACAAGTCGGCGGCGGGCCTACCTAGTCCCGGGGTCGTGGGGACGACCCTATAGTCGTCGGATAGGTCGGCAGCTTGCCAACTTTGGCCCGGGGTCGTGGGAACGACCCTATAGTCGTCGGACAAGGCGGCGGCGAGCCCACCTAGTCGGGGGGTCGTAGGGACGACCCTATAGTCGTCGGACATGACGGTGGCGGGCCAGTCTAGTCCCGGGTCATGGGGACGACCCTATAGTCGGAGGACAAGTCGGCGGCTGGCCAACTTTGGCCCGTGGTCGTGGGGACGACCCTATAGTCGTCGGAAATGACGGTGGCGAGCCAACCTAGTCCCGGGGTCGTGGGGACGACCCTATAGTCGTCGGACATAACGGTGGCGGGCCAATCTAGTCCCGGGGTCGTGGGGACAACCCTATAGTCGTCGGACAAGTCGGCGGCGGGCCTACCTAGTCCCGGGGTCGTGGGGACGACCCTATAGTCGTCGGATAGGTCGGCAGCTTGCCAACTTTGGCCCGGGGTCGTGGGAACGACCCTATAGTCGTCGGACAAGGCGGCGGCGAGCCCACCTAGTCGGGGGTCGTGGGGACGACCCTATAGTCGTCGGACAAGTCGGCGGCCGGCCAACCTAGTCCGGGGGTCGTGGGGACGACCCTATAGTCGTCGGACATGACGGTGGCGGGCCAGTCTAGTCCCGGGTCATGGGGACGACCCTATAGTCGGAGGACAAGTGGGCGGCTGGCCGACTTTGGCCCGTGGTCGTGGGGACGACCCTATAGTCGTCGGAAATGACGGTGGCGGGCCAATCTAGTCCCGGGGTCGTGGGGACGACCCTACAGTCGTCGGACAAGTCGGCGGCGAGCCAATCTAGTCCCGCGGTCGTGGGGACGACCCTATAGTCGTCGGACAAGTCAGCGGCTGGCCTACATTGGCCCGTGGTCGTGGGGACGACCATATAGTCGTCGGGCATGACGGTGGCGGGCCACTCTAGTCCCGGGCCGTGGGGACGACCCTATAGTCGTCGGACATGTCGGCGGCTGGCCAACTTTGGCCCGGGGTCGTGGGGACGACCCTATAGTCGTCGGATATGTCGGCGGCTGGCCAACTTTGGCCCGTGGTCGTGGGGACGACCCTATAGTCGTCGGACAAGTCGGCGGCGGGCCAACCTAATCCCGGGGTCGTGGGGACGACCCTATAATCGTCGGACAAGCCGGCGGCTGGCCCACTTTGGCCCGTGGTCGTGGGGACGACCCTATAGTCGTCGGACAAGTCGGCGGGTGTCCAACTTTGGCCCGGGGTCGTGGGGACGACCCTATAGTCGTCGGACTTGACGGTGGCGGGCCAATCTAGTCCCGGGGTCGTGGGGACGACCCTATAGTCGTCAGACATGTCGGTGGCGAGCCAACCTAGTCCCGGGGTCGTGGGGACGACCCTATAGTCGTCGGACAAGTCGGCGGCGGGCCAACCTAGTCCCGGGGTCGTGGGGATGACCCTATAGTCGTCGGACATGACGGTGGCGGGCCAGTCTAGTCCCGGGTCGTGGGGACGACCCTATAGTCGTCGGACATGTCGGCGGCTGGCCAACTTTGGCCCGTGGTCGTGGGGACGACCCTATAGTCGTCAGACATGACGGTGGCGAGCCAACCTAGTCCCGGGGTCGTGGGGACGACCCTATAGTCGTCGGACATAACGGTGGCGGGCCAATCTAGTCCCGGGGTCGTGGGGACAACCCTATAGTCGTCGGATAGGTCGGCAGCTTGCCAACTTTGGCCCGGGGTCGTGGGAACGACCCTATAGTCGTCGGACAAGTCGGGGGCGAGCCCACCTAGTCCGGGGGTCGTGGGGACGACCCTATACTCGTCGGACAAGTCGGCGGCCGGCCAACCTAGTCCGGGGGTCGTGGAGACGACCCTATAGTCGTCGGACATGACGGTGGCGGGCCAGTCTAGTCCCGGGTCGTGGGGACGACCCTATAGTCGTCGGACATGTCGGCGGCTGGCCAACTTTGGCCCGTGGTCGTGGGGAGGACCCTATAGTCGTCGGAAATGACGGTGGCGGGCCAATCTAGTCCCGGGGTCGTATGGACGACCCTATAGTCGTCGGACAAGTCGGCGGCGAGCCCACCTAGTCGGGGGTCGTGGGGACGACCCTATAGTCGTCGGACAAGTCGGCGACTGGCCAACCTAGTCCGGGGGTCGTGGGGACGACCCTATAGTCGTCGGACATGACGGTGGCGGGCCAGTCTAGTCCCGGGTCGTGGGGACGACCCTATAGTCGTCGGACATGTCGGTGGCGGGCCAGTCTAGTCCCGGGTCGTGGGGACGACCCTATAGTCGTCGGACATGTCGGCGGCTGGCCAACTTTGGCCCATGGTCGTGGGGAGGACCCTATACTCGTCGGACAGGTCGGCGGCGTACCAACCTAGTCCGGGGGTCGTGGGGACGACCCTATTGTCGTCGGACATGACGGTGGCGAGCCAATCTAGTCCCGGGGTCATAGGGACGACCCTATAGTCGTCGGACTTGACGGTGGCGGGCCAATCTAGTCCCGGGGTCCGTGGGGACGACCCTACAGTCGTCGGAAATGTCGGTGGCTGTCCAACTTTGGCCCGGGGGTCGTGGGGACGACCCTATAGTCGTCGGACATGTCGGCGGCGAGCCAACATTGACCCGGGGTCGTGGGGACGACTCTATAGTCGTCGGACATGTCGGCGGCTGGCCAAATATGACCCGGGGACGTGGGCGACCCTATAGTCTTCGGACAAGTCGGCGGCTGGCAAAATTTGGCCCGTGGTCGTGGGGACGACCCTATAGTCGTCAGACATGACGGTGGCGAGCCAACCTAGTCCCGGGGTCGTGGGGACGACCCTATAGTCGTCGGACATGTTGGCGGCTGGTCAACCTATTCCCGGGGTCGTGGGGACGACCCTATAGTCGTCGGACAAGTCGGCGGCGGACCAACCTTGTCCCGGGGTCGTGGGGACGACCCTATAGTCGTCGGACATGACGGTGGCGGGCCAATCTAGTCTCGGGGTCGTGGGGACGACCCTATAGTCGTCGGACATGACGGTGGCGGCCAATCTAGTCCCGGGGTCGTGGGGACGACCCTATAGTCATCGGACATGTCGGCGGCTGGACAACTTTGGCCCGTGGACGTGGGGACGACCCCATAGTCGTCGGACATTTCGGCGGCTGGCCAACTTTGGCCCGTGGTCGTGGGGACGATCCGATAGTCGTCGGACATGACGGTGGCGGGCCAATCTAGTCCCGGGGTCATAGGGACGACCCTATAGTCGTAGGACATGTCGGCGGCTGGTCAACTTAGGCCCGTGGTCGTAGGGACGATCCGATAGTCGTTGGACATGACGGTGCCGGGCCAATCAAGTCCCGGGGTCGTGGGTACGACCCTATAGTCGTCGGACATGTCGGCGATTGGCCATTATTGGCCCGGGGTCGTGGGACGACCCTATAGTCGTCGGACATGTCGGCGGCTGGCCAAATTTTGCCCGTGGTCGTGGGGACGACACAATAGTCGTCGGACATGTCGCCGGCTGGCCAACTTTGGCCCGTGGTCGTGCGGACGAACCGATAATCGTCGGACATGACGGTGGCGGGCCAATCTAGTCCCGGGGTCGTGGGGACGACCCTATAGTCGCCGGGCAAGTCGGCGGCGGGCCAACCTTGTACCGGGGTCGTGGGGACGACCCTATAGTCGTCGGACATGTCGGCGATTGGCCAACTTTGGCCCGGTGTCGTGGGGACGACCCTATAGTCGTCGGACATGTTGGCGGAAGGTCAACGTAGGCCCGTGGTCGTGGGGACGACCCTATAGACGTCCGACATGACGGTGGTGGGCCAATATTGGCCCGGGGTCGTGGGGACGACCCGATAGTCGTCGGACATGACGGTGGCTGGCCAACTTTGGCCCGTGGTCGTTGGGACGACTGTTTAGTCGTCGGACATGTCGGCGGCTGATCAACCTAGACCCGGGGTCGTGGGGACGACCCTATTGTCGTCGGACATGACGGTGGCGGGCCAATCTAGTACCGGGGTTGTGAGGACGACCCTATAGTCGTCGGACATGTCGGCGGCTGGCCAACTTTTGCCCGTGGTCGTGGGGACGACCCAATAGTCGTCGGACATGTCGCCGGCTGGCCAACTTTGGCCCGTGGTCGTGGGGACGAACCGATAATCGTCGGACATGACGGTGGCGGGCCAATCTAGTCCCGGGGTCGTGGGGACGACCCTATAGTCGTCGGACATGACGGTGGCGGGCCAATCTAGTCCCGGGGTCGTAGGTACGACCCTATGGTCGTCGGACATGTCGGCGATTGGCCAACATTGGCCCGGTGTCGTGGGGACGACCCTATAGTCGTCGGACATGTCGCCGGCTGGCCAACTTTCGCCCGTGGTCGTGGGGACGACTCAATAGTCGTCGGACATGTCGGTGGCGGGCCAGCTTTGGCCCGTGGTCGTGGGGACGACCCTATAGTCGTCGGCCATGTCGGCGGCTGGCCAACTTTGGCCCGTAGTCGTGGGGACGACCGTATAGTCGTCGGACATGACGGTGGCGGGCCAGTCTAGTCCCGGGTCATGGGGACGACCCTATAGTCGGAGGACAAGTCGGCGGCTGGCCAACTTTGGCCCGTGGTCGTGGGGACGACCCTATAGTCGTCGGAAATGACGGTGGCGGGCCAATCTAGTCCCGGGGTCGTGGGGACGACCCTACAGTCGTCGGGCAAGTCGGCGGCGGGCCAACCTGGTACCGGGGTCGTGGGGACGACCCTATAGTTGTCGGACATGTCGGCGATTGGCCAACTTTGGCCCGGTGTCGTGGGGACGACCCTATAGTCGTCGGACATGTTGGCGGAAGGTCAACGTAGGCCCGTGGTCGTGGGGACGACCCTATAGACGTCGGACAAGTCGGCGGCGAGCCCACCTAGTCGGGGGTCGTGGGGACGACCCTATAGTCGTCGGACAAGTCGGCGACTGGCCAACCTAGTCCGGGGGTCGTGGGGACGACCCTATAGTCGTCGGACATGACGGTGGCGGGCCAGTCTAGTCCCGGGTCGTGGGGACGACCCTATAGTCGTCGGACATGTCGGCGATTGGCCATTATTGGCCCGGGGTCGTGGGACGACCCTATAGTCGTCGGACATGTCGGCGGCTGGCCAAATTTTGCCCGTGGTCGTGGGGACGACACAATAGTCGTCGGACATGTCGCCGGCTGGCCAACTTTGGCCCGTGGTCGTGCGGACGAACCGATAATCGTCGGACATGACGGTGGCGGGCCAATATAGTCCCGGGGTCGTGGGGACGACCCTATAGTCGCCGGGCAAGTCGGCGGCGGGCCAACCTTGTACCGGGGTCGTGGGGACGACCCTATAGTCGTCGGACATGTCGGCGATTGGCCAACTTTGGCCCGGTGTCGTGGGGACGACCCTATAGTCGTCGGACATGTTGGCGGAAGGTCAACGTAGGCCCGTGGTCGTGGGGACGACCCTATAGACGTCCGACATGACGGTGGTGGGCCAATATTGGCCCGGGGTCGTGGGGACGACCCGATAGTCGTCGGACATGACGGTGGCTGGCCAACTTTGGCCCGTGGTCGTTGGGACGATCCGATAGTCGTCGGACATGACGGTGGCGGGCCAATCTAGTACCGGGGTCGTGAGGACGACCCTATAGTCGTCGGACATGTCGGCGGCTGGCCAACTTTTGCCCGTGGTCGTGGGGTCGATCCGATAGTCGTCGGACATGACGGCGGCTGGCCAACTTTGGCCCGTGGTCGTGGGGACGATCCGATAGTCGTCGGACATGACGGTCTAGGGCCAATCTAGTCCCGGGGTCGTGGGGACGACCCTATAGTCGTCGGACATGTCGCCGGCTGGCCAAATTTGGCCCGGGGTCGTGGGGACGACTCCATATTCGTCGGACATATCGGCGGCTGGCCAACCTGGACTCGGGGTCGTGGGGACGACCCTATTGTCGTCGGACATGACGGTGGCGGGCCAATCTAGTCCCGGGGTCATAGGGACGACCCTATAGTCGTCGGACATGTCGGCGATTGGCCAACTTTGGCCCGTGGTCGTGGGGTCGATCCGATAGTCGTCGGACATGACGGTGGCGGCCAATCTAGTCCCGGGGTCGTGATGACGACCCTATAGCCGTCGGACATGTCGGCGGCTGGCCAACTTTGGCCCGTGGTCGTGGGGACGACTGTTTAGTCGTCGGTCATGTCGGCGGCCGGCCAATCTAGACCCAGGGTCGTGGGGACGACCCTATTGTCGTCGGACATGACGGTGGCGGGCCAATCTAGTCCCGGGGTCATAGGGACGACCCTATAGTCGTCGGACATGTCGGCGATTGGCCAACTTTGGTCCGTGGTCGTGGGGTCGATCCGATAGTCGTCGGACATGACGGCGGCGGGCCAATCTATTCTCTGGGTCGTGTGGACGACCCTATAGTCGTCGGACATGTCGGCGGCTGTCCAACTTTGGCCCGGTGTCTTGGGGACGACTCTATAGTCGTCGGACATGTCGGCTGCAGGCCACCCTTGTCCCGGGGTCGTGGGGACGACCCAATAGTCGTCGGACATGTCGGCGGCTGACAAACTTTGGCCCGTGGTCGTGGGGACGACCCTATAGTCGTCGGACATGTCGGCGATTGGCCAATATTGGCCCGGGGTCGTGGGGACGATCCGAGAGTCGTTGGACATGACGGTGGCGGGCCAACTTTGGCCCGTGGTCGTGGGGACGACCCTATAGTGGTCGGACATGTCGGCGGCCGGCCAACCTAGTCCCGAGGTCGTGGGGACGACCCTATAGTCGTCGGACTTGACGGTGGCGGGCCAATCTAGTCCCGGGGTCGTGGGGACGACCCTACAGTCGTCGGACATTTCGGCGGCTGGCCAACTTTGGCCCGTGGTTGTGGGGACGGCCCTATAGTCGTTGGACATGACGGTGGCGGGCCAATCTAGTCCCGGGGTCGTGGGGACGACCCTATAGTCGTCGGACATGTCGGCGGCTGTCCAACTTTGGACCGGTGTCGTGGGGACGACTCTATAGTCGTCGGACATGTCGGCGGCTGGCCAACTTTGGCCCGGTGTCGTGGGGACGACCCAATAGTGGTCGGACATGTCGGCGGCCGGCCAACCTAGTCCCGAGGTCGTGGGGACGACCCTATAGTCGTCGGACTTGACGGTGGCGGGCCAATCTAGTCCCGAGGTCCAGGGGACGACCCTATAGTCGTCGGACTTGACGGTGGCGGGCCAATGTAGTCCCGGGGTCGTGGGGACATCCCTAAAGCCGTCGGACATTTCAGCGGCTTGCCAACTTTGGCCCGGGGTCGTGGGGACTACCCTATAGTCGTCGGACATTTCGGCGGCTGACCAACTTTGGCCCGGGGTCGTGGGGACGACCCTATAGTCGTCGGACATGTCGGCGGCTGGCCAACCTGGACCCGGGGTCGTGGGGACGACCCTATTGTCGTCGGACATGACGGTAGCGGGCCAATCTAGTCTCGGGGTCGTGGGGACGACCCTATAGTCGTCGGACCTGTCGGCGGCTGGCCAACTTTGGCCCGGGGTCGTGGGGACGATCCAATAATCGTCGGACATGTCGGCGGCTGGCCAACTTTGGCCCGTGGTGGTGGGCACGACCCTATAGTCGTTGGACATGACGGTGGCAGGCCAATCTAGTCCCGGGGTCGTGGGGACGACCCTATAGGCGTCGGACAAGACGGCGGCTGGACATCTTTGGCCCGGGGTCGTGGGGACGACCCTATAGTCGTCGGACATGTCGGCGGCTGGCCAACTTTGGCCCGTGGTTGTGGGGACGACCCTATAGTCGTTGGACATGACGGTGGCGGGCCAATCTAGTCCCGGGGTCGTGGGGACGACCCTATAGTCGTCGGACATGTCGGCGGCTGGCCAACTTTGGACCGGTGTCGTGGGGACGACTCTATAGTCGTCGGAAAGTTCGGCGGCTGGCCAACCTGGACCCGAGGTCGTGGGGACGACCCTATTGTCGTCGGACATGACGGTGGCGGGCCAGTCTAGTCCCGGGGTCGTGGGGACGACCCTATAGTCGTCGGACATTTCGGCGGCTTGCCAACTTTGGCCCGGGGTCGTGGGGACGACCCTATAGTCGTCGGACATGTCGGCGGCTGGCCAACTTTGGGCCGTGGTTGTGGGGACGACCCTATAGTCTTTGGACATGACGGTGGCGGGCCAATCTAGTCCCGGGGTCGTGGGGACGGCCCTATAGTCGTCGGACATGTCGGCGGCTGGCCAACTTTGGACCGGTGTCGTGGGGACGACTCTATAGTCGTCGGAAATGACGGCGGCTGGCCAACCTGGACCCGAGGTCGTGGGGACGACCCTATTGTCGTCGGACATGACGGTGGCGGGCCAATCTAGTCTCGGGGTCGTGGGGACGACCCTATAGTCGTCGGACATGTCGGCGGCTGGCCAACTTTGGCCCGGGATCGTGGGGACGACCCTATAGTCGTCGGACATGTCGGCGGCTGTCCAACTTTGGCCCGTGGTTGTGGGGACGACCCTATAATCGTTGGACATGACGGTGGCGGGCCAATCTAGTCCCGGGGTCGTGGGGACGACCCTATAGTCGTCGGACAAGACGGCGGCTGGACATCATTGGCCCGGGGTCGTGGGGACGACCCTATAGTCTTCGGACATGTTGGCGGCTTGTCAGCCTAGTCCCGGGGTCGTGGGGACGACCCTATAGTCGTCGGACATGTCGGCGGCTGGCCAACTTTGGCCCGGTGTCGTGGGGACGACTCTATAGTCGTCGGAAATGTCGGCTGCTGGCCAACCTGGACCCGGGGTCGTGGGGACGACCCTATTGTCGTCGGACATGACGGTAGCGGGCCAATCTAGTCTCGGGGTCGTGGGGACGACCCTATAGTCGTCGGACATGTCGGCGGCTGGCCAACTTTGGCCCGGGGTCGTGGGGACGATCCAATAATCGTCGGACATGTCGGCGGCTGGCCAACTTTGGCCCGTCGTGGTGGGGACGACCCTATAGTCGTTGGACATGACGGTGGCGGGCCAATCTAGTCCCGGGGTCGTGGGGACGACCCTATAGGTGTCGGACAAGACGGCGGCTGGGCATCCTTGGCCCGGGGTCGTGGGGACGACCCTATAGTGGTCGGACATGTCGGCGGCTGGCCAACCTAGTCCCGAGGTCGTGGGGACGACCCTATAGTCGTCGGACTTGACGGTGGCGGGCCAATCTAGTCCCGGGGTCGTGGAGACGACCCTACAGTCGTCGGACATTTCGGCGGCTTGCCAACTTTGGCCCGGCGTCGTGGGACGACCCAATAGTGGTCGGACATGTCGGCGGCTGGCCAATCTAGTCCCGAGGTCGTGGGGACGACCCTATAGTCTTCGGACATGACGGTAGCGGGCCAATCTAGACCCGAGGTCGTGGGGACGACCCTATAGTAGTCGGACATGTCGTCGGCTGTCCAACTTTGGCGCGGTGTCGTGGGGACGACTCTATAGTCGTCGGACATGTCGGCAGCTGGCCAACGTAGACCCGGGGTCGTGGGGACGACCCTATTGTCGTCGGACATGACGGTGGCGAGCCAATCTAGTCCCGGGGTCGTGGGGACGACCCTATAGTCGTCGGACAAGTCGGCGGCGGGCCAAGCTTGTCCCGGGGTCGTGGGGACGACCCTATATTCGTCGGACATGACGGTGGCGGGCCAATCTAGTCCCGGGGTCGTAGGGACGACCCTATAGTCGTCGGACATGTTGGCGATTGGCCAACATTGGCCCGGGGTCGTCGGGACGACCCTATAGTCGTCGGGACGACCCTATAGTCGTCGGCCATGACGGCGGCTGGCCAACCTAGTCCCGGGGTCGTGGGGACGACCCTATAGTCGTCGGACATGTCGGCGGCTGGCCAACTTTGGCCCGTGGATGTGGGGACGACCCTATAGTCGTTGGACATGTTGGCGGCTTGTCAGCCTAGTCCCAGGGTCGTGGGTACGACCCTATAGTCGTCGGACAAGTCGGCGGCGGGCCAACCTTGTCCCGGGGTCGTGGGGACGACCCTATAGTCGTCGGACATGTCGGCGGCTGGCCAACTTTGGCCCGGTGTCGTGGGGACGACTCTATAGTCGTCGGAAATGTCGGCGGCTGGCCAACCTGGACCCGGGGTCGTGGGGACGACCCTATTGTCGTCGGACATGACGGTGGCGGGCCAATCTAGTCTCGCGGTCGTGGGGACGACCCTGTAATCGTCGGACATGACGGTGGCGGGCCAATGTAGTCCCGGGGTCGTGGGGACGACCCTATAGTCGTCGGACATGTCGGCGGCTGGCCAACTTTGGCCCGGTGTCGTGGGGACGACTCTATAGTCGTCGGAAATGTCGGCGGCTGGCCAACCTGGACCCGGGGTCGTGGGGACGACCCTATAGTCGTCGGACTTGACGGTGGCGGGCCAATCTAGTCCCGGGGTCGTGGGGACAACCCTACAGTCGTCGGACATTTCGGCGGCTTGCCAACTATGGCCCGGCGTCGTGGGGACGACCCTATAGTCGTCGGACATGTCGGCGGCTGGCCAACTTTGGCCCGTGGTTGTGGGGACGACCCTATAGTCGTTGGACATGACGGTGGCGGGCCAATCTAGTCCCGGGGTCGTGGGGACGGCCCTATAGTCGTCGGACATGTCGGCGGCTGGCCAACTTTGGACCGGTGTCGTGGGGACGACTCTATAGTCGTCGGAAATGACGGCGGCTGGCCAACCTGGACCCGAGGTCGTGGGGACGACCCTATTGTCGTCGGACATGACGGTGGCGGGCCAATCTAGTCTCGGGGTCGTGGGGACGACCCTATAGTCGTCGGACATGTCGGCGGCTGGCCAACTTTGGCCCGGGATCGTGGGGACGACCCTATAGTCGTCGGACATGTCGGCGGCTGTCCAACTTTGGCCCGTGGTTGTGGGGACGACCCTATAATCGTTGGACATGACGGTGGCGGGCCAATCTAGTCCCGGGGTCGTGGGGACGACCCTATAGTCGTCGGACAAGACGGCGGCTGGACATCATTGGCCCGGGGTCGTGGGGACGACCCTATAGTCTTCGGACATGTTGGCGGCTTGTCAGCCTAGTCCCGGGGTCGTGGGGACGACCCTATAGTCGTCGGACATGTCGGCGGCTGGCCAACTTTGGCCCGGTGTCGTGGGGACGACTCTATAGTCGTCGGAAATGTCGGCTGCTGGCCAACCTGGACCCGGGGTCGTGGGGACGACCCTATTGTCGTCGGACATGACGGTAGCGGGCCAATCTAGTCTCGGGGTCGTGGGGACGACCCTATAGTCGTCGGACATGTCGGCGGCTGGCCAACTTTGGCCCGGGGTCGTGGGGACGATCCAATAATCGTCGGACATGTCGGCGGCTGGCCAACTTTGGCCCGTCGTGGTGGGGACGACCCTATAGTCGTTGGACATGACGGTGGCGGGCCAATCTAGTCCCGGGGTCGTGGGGACGACCCTATAGGTGTCGGACAAGACGGCGGCTGGGCATCCTTGGCCCGGGGTCGTGGGGACGACCCTATAGTCGTCGGACATGTCGGCGGCTGGCCAACATTGGCCCGTGGTCGTGGGGACGACCCAATAGTGGTCGGACATGTCGGCGGCTGGCCAACCTAGTCCCGAGGTCGTGGGGACGACCCTATAGTCGTCGGACTTGACGGTGGCGGGCCAATCTAGTCCCGGGGTCGTGGAGACGACCCTACAGTCGTCGGACATTTCGGCGGCTTGCCAACTTTGGCCCGGCGTCGTGGGACGACCCAATAGTGGTCGGACATGTCGGCGGCTGGCCAATCTAGTCCCGAGGTCGTGGGGACGACCCTATAGTCTTCGGACATGACGGTAGCGGGCCAATCTAGACCCGAGGTCGTGGGGACGACCCTATAGTAGTCGGACATGTCGTCGGCTGTCCAACTTTGGCGCGGTGTCGTGGGGACGACTCTATAGTCGTCGGACATGTCGGCAGCTGGCCAACGTAGACCCGGGGTCGTGGGGACGACCCTATTGTCGTCGGACATGACGGTGGCGGGCCAATCTAGTCCCGGGGTCGTGGGGACGACCCTATAGTCGTCGGACAAGTCGGCGGCGGGCCAAGCTTGTTCCGGGGTCGTGGGGACGACCCTATATTCGTCGGACATGACGGTGGCGGGCCAATCTAGTCCCGGGGTCGTAGGGACGACCCTATAGTCGTCGGACATGTTGGCGATTGGCCAACATTGGCCCGGGGTCGTCGGGACGACCCTATAGTCGTCGGGACGACCCTATAGTCGTCGGCCATGACGGCGGCTGGCCAACCTAGTCCCGGGGTCGTGGGGACGACCCTATAGTCGTCGGACATGTCGGCGGCTGGCCAACTTTGGCCCGTGGATGTGGGGACGACCCTATAGTCGTTGGACATGTTGGCGGCTTGTCAGCCTAGTCCCAGGGTCGTGGGTACGACCCTATAGTCGTCGGACAAGTCGGCGGCGGGCCAACCTTGTCCCGGGGTCGTGGGGACGACCCTATAGTCGTCGGACATGTCGGCGGCTGGCCAACTTTGGCCCGGTGTCGTGGGGACGACTCTATAGTCGTCGGAAATGTCGGCGGCTGGCCAACCTGGACCCGGGGTCGTGGGGACGACCCTATTGTCGTCGGACATGACGGTGGCGGGCCAATCTAGTCTCGCGGTCGTGGGGACGACCCTGTAATCGTCGGACATGACGGTGGCGGGCCAATGTAGTCCCGGGGTCGTGGGGACGACCCTATAGTCGTCGGACATGTCGGCGGCTGGCCAACTTTGGCCCGGTGTCGTGGGGACGACTCTATAGTCGTCGGAAATGTCGGCGGCTGGCCAACCTGGACCCGGGGTCGTGGGGACGACCCTATAGTCGTCGGACTTGACGGTGGCGGGCCAATCTAGTCCCGGGGTCGTGGGGACGACCCTACAGTCGTCGGACATTTCGGCGGCTTGCCAACTATGGCCCGGCGTCGTGGGACGACCCTATAGTCGTCGGACTTGACGGAAGCGGGCCAATCTAGTCCCGAGGTCGTGGGGACGACCCTATAGTCTTCGGACATGACGGTAGCGGACCAATCTTGACCCGAGGTCGTGGGGACGACCCTATAGTAGTCGGACATGTCGGCGGCTGTCCAACTTTGGCGCGGTGTCGTGGGGACGACTCTATAGTCGTCGGACATGTCGTCAGCTGGGCAACCTAGACCCGGCGTCGTGGGGACGACCCTATTGTCGTCGGACATGACGGTGGCGGGCCAATCTAGTCCCGGGGTCGTGGGGACGACCCTATAGTCGTCGGACAAGTCGGCGGCGGGCCAAGCTTGTCCCGGGGTCGTGGGGACGACCCTATATTCGTCGGACATGACGGTGGCGGGCCAATCTAGTCCCGGGGTCGTGGGGACGACCCTATAATCGTTGGACATGACGGTGGCTGGCCAATCTAGTCCCGGGGTCGTAGGGACGACCCTATAGTCGTCGGACATGTTGGCGATTGGCCAACATTGGCCCTGGGTCGTCGGGACGACCCTATAGTCGTCGGACATGTCGGCGGCTGGCCAACCTAGTCCCGGGGTCGTGGGGACGACCCTATAGTCGTCGGACATGTCGGCGGCTGGCCAACTTTGGCCCGTGGTTGTGGGGACGACCCTATAGTCGTTGGACGTGACGGTGGCGGGCCAATCTAGTCCCGGGGTCGTGGGGACGACCCTATAGTCGTCGGACATGTCGGCGGCTGGCCAACTTTGGACCGGTGTCGTGGGGACGACTCTATGGTCGTCGGAAATGTCGGCGGCTGGCCAACCTGGACCCGAGGTCGTAGGGACGACCCTATTGTCGTCGGACATGACGGTGGCGGGCCAATCTAGTCTCGGGGTCGTGGGGACGACCCTATAGTCGTCGGACATGTCGGCGGCTGGCCAACTTTGGCCCGGGGTCGTGGGGACGACCCTATAGTCGTCGGACATGTCGGCGGCTGGCCAACTTTGGCCCGTGGTTGTGGGGACGACCCTATAATCGTTGGACATGACGGTGGCGGGCCAATCTAGTCCCGGGGTCGTGGGGACGACCCTATAGTCGTCGGACAAGACGGCGGCTGGACATCATTGGCCCGGGGTCGTGGGGACGACCCTATAATCTTCGGACATGTTGGCGGCTTGTCAGCCTAGTCCCGGGGTCGTGGGTACGACCCTATAGTCGTCGGACAAGTCGGCGGCGGGCCAACCTTGTCCCGGGGTCGTGGGGACGACCCTATAGTCGTCGGACATGTCGGCGGCTGGCCAACTTTGGCCCGGTGTCGTGGGGACGACCCAATAGTGGTCGGACATGTCGGCGGCCGGCCAACCTAGTCCCGAGGTCGTGGGGACGACCCTATAGTCGTCGGACTTGACGGTGGCGGGCCAATGTAGTCCCGGGGTCGTGGGGACATCCCTAAAGCCGTCGGACATTTCAGCGGCTTGCCAACTTTGGCCCGGGGTCGTGGGGACTACCCTATAGTCGTCGGACATTTCGGCGGCTGACCAACTTTGGCCCGGGGTCGTGGGGACGACCCTATAGTCGTCGGACATGTTGGCGGCTTGTCAGCCTAGTCCCGGGGTCGTGGGTACGGCCCTATATTCGTCGGACATGTCGGCGGCTGGCCAACTTTGGCCCGGTGTCGTGGGGACGACTCTATAGTCGTCGGAAATGTCGGCGGCAGGCCAACCTGGACCCGGGGTCGTGGGGCCGACCCTATTGTCGTCGGACATGACGGTGGCGGGCCAATCTAGTCTCGGGGTCGTGGGGACGACCCTATAGTCTTCGGACATGTCGGCGGCTGGCCAACTTTGGCCCGGGGTCGTGGGGACGATCCAATAGTCGTCGGACATGTCGGCGGCTGGCCAACTTTGGCCCGGGGTCGTGGGGACGACCCTACAGTCGTCGGACATGTCGGCGGCTGGCCAACTTTGGCCCGTGGTTGTGGGGACGACCCTATAGTCGTTGGACATGACGGTGGCGGGCCAATCTAGTCCCGGGGTCGTGGGGACGACCCTATAGTCGTCGGACATGTCGGCGGCTGGCCAACTTTGGCGCGTGGTCGTGGGGACGATCCGATTGTCGTCGGACATGTCGGCGGCTGGCCAACTTCTGCCCGTGGTCGTGGGGACGATCCAATAGTCGTCGGACATGTCGGCGGCTGGCCAACTTTGGCGCGTGGGCGTGGGGACGATCCGATTGTCGTCGGACATGTCGGCGGCTGGCCAACCTAGACCCGGGGTCGTGGGGACGACCCTATTGTCGTCGGACATGGCGGTGGCGGGCCAATCTAGTCCCGTGGTCGTGGGGACGACCCTATAGTCTTCGGACATGACGGTAGCGGGCCAATCTAAACCCGAGGTCCTGGGGACGACCCTATAGTAGTCGGACATGTCGGCGGCTGTCCAACTTTGGCCCGGTGTCGTGGGGACGACTCTATAGTCGTCGGACATGTCGGCGGCTGGCCAACCTAGACCCGGGGTCGTGGGGACGACTCTACAGTCGTCGGACATGTCGGGGGCTGGCCAACCTAGACCCGGGGTCGTGGGGACGACCCTATAATCGTTGGACATGACGGTGGCGGGCCAATCTAGTCCCGGGGTCGTAGGGACGACCCTATAGACTTCGGACATGTTGGCGGCTTGTCAGCCTAGTCCCGGGGTCGTGGGTACGACCCTATAGTCGTCGGACAAGTCGGCGGCGGGCCAACCTTGCCCCGGGGTCGTGGGGACGACCCTATAGTCGTCGGACATGTCGGCGGCTGGCCAACTTTGGCCCGGTGTCGTGGGGACGACCCAATAGTGGTCGGACATGTCGGCGGCCGGCCAACATTGGCCCGGGGTCGTCGGGACGACCCTATAGTCGTCGGACATGTCGGCGGCTGGCCAACCTAGTCCCGGGGTCGTGGGGACGACCCTATAGTCGTCGGACATTTCGGCGGCTTGCCAACTTTGGCCCGGGGTCGTGGGGACGACCCTATAGTCGTCGGACATGTCGGCGGCTGGCCAACTTTGGCCCGTGGTTGTGGGGACGACCCTATAGTCGTCGGACATTTCGGCGGCTTGCCAACTTTGGCCCGGGGTCGTGGGGACGACCCTATAGTCGTCGGACATGTCGGCGGCTGGCCAACTTTGGCCCGTGGTTGTGGGGACGACCCTATAATCGTTGGACATGACGGTGGCGGGCCAATCTAGTCCCGGGGTCGTGGGGACGACCCTATAGTCGTCGGACAAGACGGCGGCTGGACATCATTGGCCCGGGGTCGTGGGGACGACCCTATAATCTTCGGACATGTTGGCGGCTTGTCAGCCTAGTCCCGGGGTCGTGGGTACGACCCTATAGTCGTCGGACAAGTCGGCGGCGGGCCAACCTTGTCCCGGGGTCGTGGGGACGACCCTATAGTCGTCGGACATTTCGGCGGCTGGCCAACTTTGGCCCGTGGTTGTGGGGACGACCCTATAGTCGTTGGACATGACGGTGGCGGGCCAATCTAGTCCCGGGGTCGTGGGGACGACCCTATAGTCGTCGGACATGTCGGCGGCTGGCCAACTTTGGACCGGTGTCGTGGGGACGACTCTATAGTCGTCGGACATGTCGGCGGCTGGCCAACTTTGGCCCGGTGTCGTGGGGACGACCCAATAGTCGTCGGACATGTCGGCGGCTGGCCAACCTAGACCCGGGGTCGTGGGGACGACCCTATGGTCGTCGGACATGACGGTGGCGGGCCAATCTAGTCCCGGGGTCGTGGCGACGACCCTATAGTCGTCGGACAAGTCGGCGGCGGGCCAAGCTTGTCCCGGGGTCGTGGGGACGACCCTATAATCGTCGGACATGACGGTGGCGGGCCAATCTAGTCCCGGGGTCGTGGGGACGACCCTATAATCGTTGGACATGACGGTGGCGGGCCAATCTAGTCCCGGGGTCGTAGGGACGACCCTATAGTCGTCGGACATGTTGGCGATTGGCCAACATTGGCCCGGGGTCGTCGGGACGACCCTATATTCGTCGGACATGTCGGCGGCTGGCCAACCTAGTCCCGGGGTCGTGGGGACGACCCTATAGTCGTCGGACATTTCGGCGGCTTGCCAACTTTGGCCCGGTGTCGTGGGGACGACTCTATAGTCGTCGGAAATGTCGGCGGCTGGCCAACCTGGACCCGGGGTCGTGGGGACGACCCTATTGTCGTCGGACATGACGGTAGCAGGCCAATCTAGTCCCGGGGTCGTGGCGACGACCCTATAGTCGTCGGACAAGTCGGCGGCGGGCCAAGCTTGTCCCGGGGTCGTGGGGACGACCCTATAATCGTCGGACATGACGGTGGCGGGCCAATCTAGTCCCGGGGTCGTGGGGACGACCCTATAATCGTTGGACATGACGGTGGCGGGCCAATCTAGTCCCGGGGTCGTAGGGACGACCCTATAGTCGTCGGACATGTTGGCGATTGGCCAACATTGGCCCGGGGTCGTCGGGACGACCCTATATTCGTCGGACATGTCGGCGGCTGGCCAACCTAGTCCCGGGGTCGTGGGGGCGACCCTATAGTCGTCGGACATTTCGGCGGCTTGCCAACTTTGGCCCGGTGTCGTGGGGACGACTCTATAGTCGTCGGAAATGTCGGCGGCTGGCCAACCTGGACCCGGGGTCGTGGGGACGACCCTAGTGTCGTCGGACATGACGGTAGCAGGCCAATCTAGTCTCGGGGTCGTGGGGACGACCCTGTGGTCGTCGGACATGTCGGCGGCTGGCCAACTTTGGCCCGGGGTCGTGGGGACGATCCAATAATCGTCGGACATGTCGGCGGCTGGCCAACTTTGGCCCGGGGTCGTGGGGACGACCCTATATTCGTCGGACATGACGGTGGCGGGCCAATCTAGTCCCGGGGTCGTGGGGACGACCCTATAATCGTGGGACATGACGGTGGCGGGCCAATCTAGTCCCGGGGTCGTAGGGACGACCCTATAGTCGTCGGACATGTAGGCGGCTGGCCAACTTTGGCCCGGTGTCGTGGGGACGACTCTATAGTCGTCGGAAATGTCGGCGGCTGGCCAACCTGGACCCGGGGTCGTGGGGACGACCCTATTGTCGTCGGACATGACGGTAGCAGGCCAATCTAGTCTCGGGGTCGTGGGGACGACCTTATGGTCGTCGGACATGTCGGCGGCTGGCCAACTTTGGCCCGGGGTCGTGGGGACGATCCAATAATCGTCGGACATGTCGGCGGCTGGCCAACTTTGGCCCGTGGTGGTGGGGACGACCCTATAGTCGTTGGACATGACGGTGGCAGGCCAATCTAGTCCCGGGGTCGTGGGGACGACCCTATAGGCGTCGGACAAGACGGCGGCTGGACACCTTTGGCCCGGGGTCGTGGGGACGACCCTATAGTCGTCGGACATGTCGGCGGCTGGCCAACTTTGGCCCGTGGTCGTGGGGACGACCCAATAGTGGTCGGACATGTCGGCGGCTGGCCAACCTAGTCCCGAGGTCGTGGGGACGACCCTATAGTCGTCGGACTTGACGGTGGCGGGCCAATCTAGTCCCGGGGTCGTGGAGACGACCCTACAGTCGTCGGACATTTCGGCGGCTTGCCAACTTTGGCCCGGGGTCGTGGGGGCGACCCTATAGTCGTCGGACATTTCGGCGGCTTGCCAACTTTGGCCCGGTGTCGTGGGGACGACTCTATAGTCGTCGGAAATGTCGGCGGCTGGCCAACCTGGACCCGGGGTCGTGGGGACGACCCTAGTGTCGTCGGACATGACGGTAGCAGGCCAATCTAGTCTCGGGGTCGTGGGGACGACCCTATAGTCTTCGGACATGTTGGCGGCTTGTCAGCCTAGTCCCGGGGTCGTGGGTACGACCCTATAGTCGTCGGACAAGTCGGCGGCGGGCCAACCTTGCCCCGGGGTCGTGGGGACGACCCTATAGTCGTCGGACATGTCGGCGGCTGGCCAACTTTGGCCCGGTGTCGTGGGGACGACCCAATAGTGGTCGGACATGTCGGCGGCCGGCCAACATTGGCCCGGGGTCGTCGGGACGACCCTATAGTCGTCGGACATGTCGGCGGCTGGCCAACCTAGTCCCGGGGTCGTGGGGACGACCCTATAGTCGTCGGACATTTCGGCGGCTTGCCAACTTTGGCCCGGGGTCGTGGGGACGACCCTATAGTCGTCGGACATGTCGGCGGCTGGCCAACTTTGGCCCGTGGTTGTGGGGACGACCCTATAGTCGTCGGACATTTCGGCGGCTTGCCAACTTTGGCCCGGGGTCGTGGGGACGACCCTATAGTCGTCGGACATGTCGGCGGCTGGCCAACTTTGGCCCGTGGTTGTGGGGACGACCCTATAATCGTTGGACATGACGGTGGCGGGCCAATCTAGTCCCGGGGTCGTGGGGACGACCCTATAGTCGTCGGACAAGACGGCGGCTGGACATCATTGGCCCGGGGTCGTGGGGACGACCCTATAATCTTCGGACATGTTGGCGGCTTGTCAGCCTAGTCCCGGGGTCGTGGGTACGACCCTATAGTCGTCGGACAAGTCGGCGGCGGGCCAACCTTGTCCCGGGGTCGTGGGGACGACCCTATAGTCGTCGGACATTTCGGCGGCTGGCCAACTTTGGCCCGTGGTTGTGGGGACGACCCTATAGTCGTTGGACATGACGGTGGCGGGCCAATCTAGTCCCGGGGTCGTGGGGACGACCCTATAGTCGTCGGACATGTCGGCGGCTGGCCAACTTTGGACCGGTGTCGTGGGGACGACTCTATAGTCGTCGGACATGTCGGCGGCTGGCCAACTTTGGCCCGGTGTCGTGGGGACGACCCAATAGTCGTCGGACATGTCGGCGGCTGGCCAACCTAGACCCGGGGTCGTGGGGACGACCCTATGGTCGTCGGACATGACGGTGGCGGGCCAATCTAGTCCCGGGGTCGTGGCGACGACCCTATAGTCGTCGGACAAGTCGGCGGCGGGCCAAGCTTGTCCCGGGGTCGTGGGGACGACCCTATAATCGTCGGACATGACGGTGGCGGGCCAATCTAGTCCCGGGGTCGTGGGGACGACCCTATAATCGTTGGACATGACGGTGGCGGGCCAATCTAGTCCCGGGGTCGTAGGGACGACCCTATAGTCGTCGGACATGTTGGCGATTGGCCAACATTGGCCCGGGGTCGTCGGGACGACCCTATATTCGTCGGACATGTCGGCGGCTGGCCAACCTAGTCCCGGGGTCGTGGGGACGACCCTATAGTCGTCGGACATTTCGGCGGCTTGCCAACTTTGGCCCGGTGTCGTGGGGACGACTCTATAGTCGTCGGAAATGTCGGCGGCTGGCCAACCTGGACCCGGGGTCGTGGGGACGACCCTATTGTCGTCGGACATGACGGTAGCAGGCCAATCTAGTCCCGGGGTCGTGGCGACGACCCTATAGTCGTCGGACAAGTCGGCGGCGGGCCAAGCTTGTCCCGGGGTCGTGGGGACGACCCTATAATCGTCGGACATGACGGTGGCGGGCCAATCTAGTCCCGGGGTCGTGGGGACGACCCTATAATCGTTGGACATGACGGTGGCGGGCCAATCTAGTCCCGGGGTCGTAGGGACGACCCTATAGTCGTCGGACATGTTGGCGATTGGCCAACATTGGCCCGGGGTCGTCGGGACGACCCTATATTCGTCGGACATGTCGGCGGCTGGCCAACCTAGTCCCGGGGTCGTGGGGGCGACCCTATAGTCGTCGGACATTTCGGCGGCTTGCCAACTTTGGCCCGGTGTCGTGGGGACGACTCTATAGTCGTCGGAAATGTCGGCGGCTGGCCAACCTGGACCCGGGGTCGTGGGGACGACCCTAGTGTCGTCGGACATGACGGTAGCAGGCCAATCTAGTCTCGGGGTCGTGGGGACGACCCTGTGGTCGTCGGACATGTCGGCGGCTGGCCAACTTTGGCCCGGGGTCGTGGGGACGATCCAATAATCGTCGGACATGTCGGCGGCTGGCCAACTTTGGCCCGGGGTCGTGGGGACGACCCTATATTCGTCGGACATGACGGTGGCGGGCCAATCTAGTCCCGGGGTCGTGGGGACGACCCTATAATCGTGGGACATGACGGTGGCGGGCCAATCTAGTCCCGGGGTCGTAGGGACGACCCTATAGTCGTCGGACATGTAGGCGGCTGGCCAACTTTGGCCCGGTGTCGTGGGGACGACTCTATAGTCGTCGGAAATGTCGGCGGCTGGCCAACCTGGACCCGGGGTCGTGGGGACGACCCTATTGTCGTCGGACATGACGGTAGCAGGCCAATCTAGTCTCGGGGTCGTGGGGACGACCTTATGGTCGTCGGACATGTCGGCGGCTGGCCAACTTTGGCCCGGGGTCGTGGGGACGATCCAATAATCGTCGGACATGTCGGCGGCTGGCCAACTTTGGCCCGTGGTGGTGGGGACGACCCTATAGTCGTTGGACATGACGGTGGCAGGCCAATCTAGTCCCGGGGTCGTGGGGACGACCCTATAGGCGTCGGACAAGACGGCGGCTGGACACCTTTGGCCCGGGGTCGTGGGGACGACCCTATAGTCGTCGGACATGTCGGCGGCTGGCCAACTTTGGCCCGTGGTCGTGGGGACGACCCAATAGTGGTCGGACATGTCGGCGGCTGGCCAACCTAGTCCCGAGGTCGTGGGGACGACCCTATAGTCGTCGGACTTGACGGTGGCGGGCCAATCTAGTCCCGGGGTCGTGGAGACGACCCTACAGTCGTCGGACATTTCGGCGGCTTGCCAACTTTGGCCCGGGGTCGTGGGACGACCCTATAGTCGTCGGACTTGACGGTAGCGAGCCAATCTAGTCCCGAGGTCGTGGGGACGACCCTATAGTAGTCGGACATGTCGGCGGCTGTCCAACTCTGGCGCGGTGTCGTGGGGACGACTCTATAGTCGTCGGACATGTCGGCAGCTGGCCAACCTAGACCCGGGGTCGTGGGGACGACCCTATTGTCGTCGGACATGACGGTGGCGGGCCAATCTAGTCCCGGGGTCGTGGGGACGACCCAATAGTCGTCGGACAAGTCGGCGGCGGGCCAAGCTTGTCCCGAGGTCGTGGGGACGACCCTATATTCGTCGGACATGACGGTGGCGGGCCAATCTAGACCCGAGGTCGTGGGGACGACCCTATAGTAGTCGGACATGTCGGCGGCTGTCCAACTTTGGCGCGGTGTCGTGGGGACGACTCTATAGTCGTCGGACATGTCGGCAGCTGGCCAACCTAGACCCGGGGTCGTGGGGACGACCCTATTGTCGTCGGACATGACGGTGGCGGGCCAATCTAGTCCCGGGGTCGTGGGGACGACCCTATAGTCGTCGGACAAGTCGGCGGCGGGCCAAGCTTGTCCCGGGGTCGTGGGGACGACCCTATATTCGTCGGACATGACGGTGGCGGGCCAATCTAGTCCCGGGGTCGTGGGGACGACCCTATAATCGTTGGACATGACGGTGGCGGGCCAATCTAGTCCCGGGGTCGTAGGGACGACCCTATAGTCGTCGGACATGTTGGCGATTGGCCATCATTGGCCCGGGGTCGTCGGGACGACCCTATAGTCGTCGGACATGTCGGCGGCTGGCCAACCTAGTCCCGTGGTCGTGGGGACGACCCTACAGTCGTCGGACATTTCGGCAGCTTGCCAACTTTGGCCCGGGGTCGTGGGGAAGACCCTATAGTCGTCGGACATGTCGGCGGCTGGCCAACTTTGGCCCGTGGTTGTGGGGACGACCCTATAGTCGTTGGATATGACGGTGGCGGGCCAATCTAGTCCCGGGGTCGTGGGGACGACCCTATAGTCGTCGGACATGTCGGCGGCTGGCCAACTTTGAACCGGTGTCGTGGGGACGACTCTATAGTCGTCGGAAATGTCGGCGGCTGGCCAACCTGGACCCGGAGTCGTGGGGCCGACCCTATTGTCGTCGGACATGACGGTGGCGGGCCAATCTAGTCTCGGGGTCGTGGGGACGACCCTATAGTCGTCGGACATGTCGGCGGCTGGCCAACTTTGGCCCGGGGTCGTGGGGACGATCCAATAGTCGTCGGACATGTCGGCGGCTGGCCAACTTTGGCCCGGGGTCGTGGGGACGACCCTACAGTCGTCGGACATGTCGGCGGCTGGCCAACTTTGGCCCGTGGTTGTGGGGACGACCCTATAGTCGTTGGACATGACGGTGGCGGGCCAATCTAGTCCCGGGGTCGTGGGGACGACCCTATAGGCGTCGGACAAGACGGCGGCTGGACATCTTTGGCCCGGGGTCGTGGGGACGACCCTACAGTCGTCGGACATGTCGGCGGCTGGCCAACTTTGGCCCGTGGTTGTGGGGACGACCCTATAGTCGTTGGACATGACGGTGGCGGGCCAATCTAGTCCCGGGGTCGTGGGGACGACCCTATAGTCGTCGGACATGTCGGCGGCTGGCCAACTTTGGCGCGTGGTCGTGGGGACGATCCGATTGTCGTCGGACATGTCGGCGGCTGGCCAACTTTGGCCCGTGGTCGTGGGGACGATCCAATAGTCGTCGGACATGTCGGCGGCTGGCCAACTTTGGCGCGTGGGCGTGGGGACGATCCGATTGTCGTCGGACATGTCGGCGGCTGGCCAACCTAGACCCGGGGTCGTGGGGACGACCCTATTGTCGTCGGACATGGCGGTGGCGGGCCAATCTAGTCCCGTGGTCGTGGGGACGACCCTATAGTCTTCGGACATGACGGTAGCGGGCCAATCTAAACCCGAGGTCCTGGGGACGACCCTATAGTAGTCGGACATGTCGGCGGCTGTCCAACTTTGGCCCGGTGTCGTGGGGACGACTCTATAGTCGTCGGACATGTCGGCGGCTGGCCAACCTAGACCCGGGGTCGTGGGGACGACTCTATAGTCGTCGGACATGTCGGGGGCTGGCCAACCTAGACCCGGGGTCGTGGGGACGACCCTATAATCGTTGGACATGACGGTGGCGGGCCAATCTAGTCCCGGGGTCGTAGGGACGACCCTATAGTCTTCGGACATGTTGGCGGCTTGTCAGCCTAGTCCCGGGGTCGTGGGTACGACCCTATAGTCGTCGGACAAGTCGGCGGCGGGCCAACCTTGCCCCGGGGTCGTGGGGACGACCCTATAGTCGTCGGACATGTCGGCGGCTGGCCAACTTTGGCCCGGTGTCGTGGGGACGACCCAATAGTGGTCGGACATGTCGGCGGCCGGACAACCTAGTCCCGAGGTCGTGGGGACGACCCTATAGTCGTCGGACTTGACGGTGGCGGGCCAATCTAGTCCCGGGGTCGTGGGGACGACCCTACAGTCGTCGGACATTTCGGCGGCTTGCCAACTTTGGCCCGGGGTCGTGGGGACGACCCTATAGTCGTCGGACTTGACGGTGGCGGGCCAATCTAGTCCCGAGGTCCTGGGGACGACCCTATAGTCGTCGGACTTGACGGTGGCGGGCCAATGTAGTCCCGGGGTCGTGGGGACAACCCTAAAGTCGTCGGACATTTCAGCGGCTTGCCAACTTTGGCCCGGGGTCGTGGGGACGACCCTATAGTCGTCGGACATTTCGGCGGCTGACCAACTTTGGCCCGGGGTCGTGGGGACGACCCTATAGTCGTCGGACATGTTGGCGGCTTGTCAGCCTAGTCCCGGGGTCGTGGGTACGGCCCTATATTCGTCGGACATGTCGGCGGCGGGCCAACCATGTCCCGGGGTCGTGGGGACGACCCTATAGTCGTCGGACATGTCGGCGGCTGGCCAACTTTGGCCCGGGGTCGTGGGGGCGACCCTATATTCGTCGGACATGTTGGCGGATTGTCAGCCTAGTCCCGGGGTCGTGGGTACGACCCTATAGTCGTCGAACAATTCGGCGGCGGGCCAAGCTTGTCCCGGGGTCGTGGGGACGACCCTATAATCGTCGGACATGACGGTGGCGGGCCAATCTAGTCCCGGGGTCGTGGGTACGACCCTACAGTCGTCGGACATTTCGGCGGCTGGCCAACCTAGTCCCGAGGTCGTGGGGACGACCCTATAGTCGTCGGACTTGACGGTGGCGGGCCAATCTAGTCCCGGGGTCGTGGGGACGACCCTATAGTCGTCGGACTTGACGGTGGCGGGCCAATCTAGTCCCGAGGTCCTGGGGACGACCCTATAGTCGTCGGACAAGTCGGCGGCTGGCCAACCTAGACCCGGGGTCGTGGGGACGACCCTATTGTCGTCGGACATGACGGTGGCGGGCCAATCTAGTCCGGGGTCGTGGGGACGACCCTATAGTCGTCGAACAATTCGGCGGCGGGCCAAGCTTGTCCCGGGGTCGTGGGGACGACCCTATAATCGTCGGACATGACGGTGGCGGGCCAATCTAGTCCCGGGGTCGTGGGGACGACCCTATAGTCGTCGGACATGTCGGCGGCTGGCCAACTTTGGCCCGGTGTCGTGGGGACGACTCTATAGACGTCGGACACGACGGTGGCGGGCCAATCTAGTCCCGGGGTCGTGGGGACGACCCTATAATCGTTGGACATGACGGTGGCGGGCCAATCTAGTCCCGGGGTCGTAGGGACGACCCTATAGTCGTCGGACATGTTGGGGATTGGCCAACATTGGCCCGGGGTCGTCGGGACGACCCTATAGTCGTCGGACATGTCGGCGGCTGGCCAACCTAGTCCCGGGGTCGTGGGGACGACCCTATAGTCGTCGGACATGTTGGCGATTGGCCATCATTGGCCCGGGGTCGTCGGGACGACCCTATAGTCGTCGGACATGTCGGCGGCTGGCCATCCTAGTCCCGTGGTCGTGGGGACGACCCTACAGTCGTCGGACATTTCGGCGGCTTGCCAACTTTGGCCCGGGGTCGTGGGGACGACCCTATAGTCGTCGGACATGTCGGCGGCTGGCCAACTTTGGCCCGTGGTTGTGGGGACGACCCTATAGTCGTTGGACATGACGGTGGCGGGCCAATCTAGTCCCGGGGTCGTGGGGACGACCCTATAGGCGTCGGACAAGACGGCGGCTGGACATCTTTGGCCCGGGGTCGTGGGGACGACCCTACAGTCGTCGGACATGTCGGCGGCTGGCCAACTTTGGCCCGTGGTTGTGGGGACGACCCTATAGTCGTCGGAAATGTCGGCGGCTGGCCAACCTGGACCCGGAGTCGTGGGGCCGACCCTATTGTCGTCGGACATGACGGTGGCGGGCCAATCTAGTCCCGGGGTCGTGGGGACGACCCTACAGTCGTCGAACAATTCGGCGGCGGGCCAAGCTTGTCCCGGGGTCGTGGGGACGACCCTATAATCGTCGGATATGACGGTGGCGGGCCAAGCTTGTCCCGGGGTCGTGGGGACGACCCTATAATCGTCGGATATGACGGTGGCGGGCCAATCTAGTCCCGGGGTCGTGGGGACGACCCTATAGTCGTCGGACATGTCGGCGGCTGGCCAACTTTGGCCCGGGGTCGTGGGGGCGACCCTATAGTCGTCGGACATGTTGGCGGCTTGTCAGCCTAGTCCCGGGGTCGTGGGTACGACCCTACAGTCGTCGGACATTTCGGCGGCTGGCCAACCTAGTCCCGAGGTCGTGGGGACGACCCTATAGTCGTCGGACTTGACGGTGGCGGGCCAATCTAGTCCCGGGGTCGTAGGGACGACCCTATAGTCGTCGGACATGTTGGGGATTGGCCAACATTGGCCCGGGGTCG
This sequence comes from Andrena praecox, assembly GCA_963932275.1. Lineage (NCBI taxonomy): Eukaryota > Metazoa > Arthropoda > Insecta > Hymenoptera > Andrenidae > Andrena > Andrena praecox. The sequence continues at coordinate 437,980 of CAWVQO010000009.1, read as the reverse complement.
TCGGGACGACCCTATAGTCGTCGGACATGTCGGCGGCTGGCCAACCTAGTCCCGGGGTCGTGGGGACGACCCTATAGTCGTCGGACATGTTGGCGATTGGCCATCATTGGCCCGGGGTCGTCGGGACGACCCTATAGTCGTCGGACATGTCGGCGGCTGGCCAACTTTGGCCCGTGGTTGTGGGGACGACCCTATAGTCGTTGGACATGACGGTGGCGGGCCAATCTAGTCCCGGGGTCGTGGGGACGACCCTATAGTCGTCGGACATGTCGGCGGCTGGCCAACTTTGGCGCGTGGTCGTGGGGACGATCCGATTGTCGTCGGACATGTCGGCGGCTGGCCAACTTTGGCCCGTGGTTGTGGGGACGACCCTATAGTCGTTGGACATGACGGTGGCGGGCCAATCTAGTCCCGGGGTCGTGGGGACGACCCTATAGTCGTCGGACATGTCGGCGGCTGGCCAACTTTGGCGCGTGGTCGTGGGGACGATCCGATTGTCGTCGGACATGTCGGCGGCTGGCCAACTTTGGCCCGTGGTCGTGGGGACGATCCAATAGTCGTCGGACATGTCGGCGGCTGGCCAACTTTGGCGCGTGGGCGTGGGGACGATCCGATTGTCGTCGGACATGTCGGCGGCTGGCCACCCTAGACCCGGGGTCGTGGGGACGACCCTATTGTCGTCGGACATGGCGGTGGCGGGCCAATCTAGTCCCGTGGTCGTGGGGACAACCCTATAGTCTTCGGACATGACGGTAGCGGGCCAATCTAGACCCGAGGTCCTGGGGACGACCCTATAGTAGTCGGACATGTCGGCGGCTGTCCAACTTTGGCCCGGTGTCGTGGGGACGACTCTATAGTCGTCGGACATGTCGGCGGCTGGCCAACCTAGACCCGGGGTCGTGGGGACGACTCTATAGTCGTCGGACATGTCGGCGGCTGGCCAACTTTGGCCCGGTGTCGTGGGGACGACCCAATAGTGGTCGGACATGTCGGCGGCCGGCCAACCTAGTCCCGAGGTCGTGGGGACGACCCTATAGTCGTCGGACTTGACGGTGGCGGGCCAATCTAGTCCCGGGGTCGTGGGGACGACCCTATAGGCGTCGGACAAGACGGCGGCTGGACATCTTTGGCCCGGGGTCGTGGGGACGACCCTATAGTCGTCGGACATGTCGGCGGCTGGCCAACTTTGGCCCGTGGTGGTGGGGACGACCCTACAGTCGTCGGACATTTCGGCGGCTTGCCAACTTTGGCCCGTGGTTGTGGGGACGACCCTATAGTCGTTGGATATGACGGTGGCGGGCCAATCTAGTCCCGGGGTCGTGGGGACGACCCTATAATCGTTGGACATGACGGTGGCGGGCCAATCTAGTCCCGGGGTCGTAGGGACGACCCTATAGTCGTCGGACATGTTGGCGATTGGCCATCATTGGCCCGGGGTCGTCGGGACGACCCTATAGTCGTCGGATATGTCGGCGGCTGGCCAACCTAGTCCCGGGGTCGTGGGGACGACCCTACAGTCGTCGGACATTTCGGCGGCTTGCCAACTTTGGCCCGGGGTCGTGGGGACGACCCTATAGTCGTCGGACATGTTGGCGGCTGGCCAACTTTGGCCCGTGGTTGTGGGGACGACCCTATAGTCGTTGGACATGACGGTGGCGGGCCAATCTAGTCCCGGGGTCGTGGGGACGACCCTATAGTCGTCGGACAAGACGGCGGCTGGACATCTTTGGCCCGGGGTCGTGGGGACGACCCTATAGTCGTCGGACATGTTGGCGGCTTGTCAGCCTAGTCCCGGGGTCGTGGGTACGACCCTATAGTCGTCGGACAATTCGGCGGCTGGCCGACCTAGACCCGGGGTCGTGGGGACGACCCTATTGTCGTCGGACATGACGGCGGCGGGCCAATCTAGTCCCGGGGTCGTGGGGACGACCCTATAGTCGTCGGACATGTCGGCGGCTGGCCAACTTTGGCCCGGGGTCGTGGAGACGACTCTATAGTCGTCGGAAATGTCGGCGGCTGGCCAACCTGGACGCGGGGTCGTGGGGACGACCCTATTGTCGTCGGACATGACGGTGGCGGGCCAATCTAGTCTCGGGGTCGTGGGGACGACCCTATAGTCGTCGGACATGTCGGCGTCTGGCCAACTTTGGCACGGGGTCGTGGGGACGATTCTATAGTCGTCGGAAATGTCGGCGGCTGGCCAACCTGGACTCGGGGTCGTGGGGACGACCCTATAGTCGTCGGACAAGACGGCGGCTGGACATCTTTGGCCCGGGGTCGTGGGGACGACCCTATAGTCGTCGGACATGTCGGCGGCTGGCCAACTTTGGCCCGGTGTCGTGGGGACGACTCTATAGTCGTCGGAAATGTCGGCGGCTGGCCAACCTGGACCCGGGGTCGTGACGACGACCCTATAGTCGCCGGAGAAGACGCCGGCTGGACATCTTTGGCCCGGGGTCGTGGGGACGACCCTATAGGGGTCGGACATGTCGGCGGCTGGCCAACCTAGTCCCGAGGTCGTGGGGACGACCCTATAGTCGTCGGACTTGACGGTGGCGGGCCAATCTAGTCCCGGGGTCGTGGGGACGACCCTATAGTCGTCGGACATTTCGGCGGCTTGCTAACTTTGGCCCGGGGTCGTGGGGACGACCCTATAGTCGTCGGACATTTCGGCGGCTTGCCAACTTTGGCCCGGGGTCGTGGGGACGACCCTATAGTCGTCGGACATGTCGGCGGCTGGCCAACTTTGGCCCGTGGTTGTGGGGACGACCCTATAGTCGTTGGATATGACGGTGGCGGGCCAATCTAGTCCCGGGGTCGTGGGGACGACCCTATAGTCGTCGGACATGTCGGCGGCTGGCCAACTTTGAACCGGTGTCGTGGGGACGACTCTATAGTCGTCGGAAATGTCGGCGGCTGGCCAACCTGGACCCGGAGTCGTGGGGCCGACCCTATTGTCGTCGGACATGACGGTGGCGGGCCAATCTAGTCTCGGGGTCGTGGGGACGACCCTATAGTCGTCGGACATGTCGGCGGCTGGCCAACTTTGGCCCGGGGTCGTGGGGACGATCCAATAGTCGTCGGACATGTCGGCGGCTGGCCAACTTTGGCCCGGGGTCGTGGGGACGACCCTACAGTCGTCGGACATGTCGGCGCCTGGCCAACTTTGGCCCGTGGTTGTGGGGACGACCCTATAGTCGTTGGACATGACGGTGGCGGGCCAATCTAGTCCCGGGGTCGTGGGGACGACCCTATAGTCGTCGGACATGTCGGCGGCTGGCCAACTTTGGCGCGTGGTCGTGGGGACGATCCGATTGTCGTCGGACATGTCGGGGGCTGGCCAACCTAGACCCGGGGTCGTGGGGACGACCCTATAATCGTTGGACATGACGGTGGCGGGCCAATCTAGTCCCGGGGTCGTAGGGACGACCCTATAGTCTTCGGACATGTTGGCGGCTTGTCAGCCTAGTCCCGGGGTCGTGGGTACGACCCTATAGTCGTCGGACAAGTCGGCGGCGGGCCAACCTTGCCCCGGGGTCGTGGGGACGACCCTATAGTCGTCGGACATGTCGGCGGCTGGCCAACCTAGACCCGGGGTCGTGGGGACGACTCTATAGTCGTCGGACATGTCGGGGGCTGGCCAACCTAGACCCGGGGTCGTGGGGACGACCCTATAATCGTTGGACATGACGGTGGCGGGCCAATCTAGTCCCGGGGTCGTGGGGACGATCCAATAATCGTCGGACATGTCGGCGGCTGGCCAACTTTGGCCCGTGGTGGTGGGGACGACCCTATAGTCGTTGGACAAGACGGCGGCTGGACATCTTTGGCCCGGGGTCGTGGGGACGACCCTATAGTCGTCGGACATGTCGGCGGCTGGCCAACTTTGGCCCGTGGTGGTGGGGACGACCCTATAGTCGTTGGACATGACGGTGGCAGGCCAATCTAGTCCCGGGGTCGTGGGGACGACCCTATAGGCGTCGGACAAGACGGCGGCTGGACATCTTTGGCCCGGAGTCGTGGGGACGACCCTATAGTCGTCGGACATGTCGGCGGCTGGCCAACTTTGGCCCGTGGTTGTGGGGACGACCCTACAGTCGTCGGACATTTCGGCGGCTTGCCAACTTTGGCCCGTGGTTGTGGGGACGACCCTATAGTCGTTGGATATGACGGTGGCGGGCCAATCTAGTCCCGGGGTCGTGGGGACGACCCTATAATCGTTGGACATGACGGTGGCGGGCCAATCTAGTCCCGGGGTCGTAGGGACGACCCTATAGTCGTCGGACATGTTGGCGATTGGCCATCATTGGCCCGGGGTCGTCGGGACGACCCTATAGTCGTCGGACATGTCGGCGGCTGGCCAACCTAGTCCCGGGGTCGTGGGGACGACCCTACAGTCGTCGGACATTTCGGCGGCTTGCCAACTTTGGCCCGGGGTCGTGGGGACGACCCTATAGTCGTCGGACATGTCGGCGGCTGGCCAACTTTGGCCCGGTGTCGTGGGGACGACTCTATAGTCGTCGGAAATGTCGGCGGCTGGCCAACCTGGACACGGGGTCGTGACGACGACCCTATAGTCGCCGGAGAAGACGCCGGCTGGACATCTTTGGCCCGGGGTCGTGGGAACGACCCTATAGTGGTCGGACATGTCGGCGGCTGGCCAACCTAGTCCCGAGGTCGTGGGGACGACCCTATAGTCGTCGGACTTGACGGTGGCGGGCCAATCTAGTCCCGGGGTCGTGGGGACGACCCTATAGTCGTCGGACATTTCGGCGGCTTGCCAACTTTGGCCCGGGGTCGTGGGGACGACCCTATAGTCGTCGGACATTTCGGCGGCTTGCCAACTTTGGCCCGGGGTCGTGGGGACGACCCTATAGTCGTCGGACATGTCGGCGGCTGGCCAACTTTGGCCCGTGGTTGTGGGGACGACCCTATAGTCGTTGGATATGACGGTGGCGGGCCAATCTAGTCCCGGGGTCGTGGGGACGACCCTATAGTCGTCGGACATGTCGGCGGCTGGCCAACTTTGAACCGGTGTCGTGGGGACGACTCTATAGTCGTCGGAAATGTCGGCGGCTGGCCAACCTGGACCCGGAGTCGTGGGGCCGACCCTATTGTCGTCGGACATGACGGTGGCGGGCCAATCTAGTCTCGGGGTCGTGGGGACGACCCTATAGTCGTCGGACATGTCGGCGGCTGGCCAACTTTGGCCCGGGGTCGTGGGGACGATCCAATAGTCGTCGGACATGTCGGCGGCTGGCCAACTTTGGCCCGGGGTCGTGGGGACGACCCTACAGTCGTCGGACATGTCGGCGCCTGGCCAACTTTGGCCCGTGGTTGTGGGGACGACCCTATAGTCGTTGGACATGACGGTGGCGGGCCAATCTAGTCCCGGGGTCGTGGGGACGACCCTATAGTCGTCGGACATGTCGGCGGCTGGCCAACTTTGGCGCGTGGTCGTGGGGACGATCCGATTGTCGTCGGACATGTCGGGGGCTGGCCAACCTAGACCCGGGGTCGTGGGGACGACCCTATAATCGTTGGACATGACGGTGGCGGGCCAATCTAGTCCCGGGGTCGTAGGGACGACCCTATAGTCTTCGGACATGTTGGCGGCTTGTCAGCCTAGTCCCGGGGTCGTGGGTACGACCCTATAGTCGTCGGACAAGTCGGCGGCGGGCCAACCTTGCCCCGGGGTCGTGGGGACGACCCTATAGTCGTCGGACATGTCGGCGGCTGGCCAACCTAGACCCGGGGTCGTGGGGACGACTCTATAGTCGTCGGACATGTCGGGGGCTGGCCAACCTAGACCCGGGGTCGTGGGGACGACCCTATAATCGTTGGACATGACGGTGTCGGGCCAATCTAGTCCCGGGGTCGTGGGGACGATCCAATAATCGTCGGACATGTCGGCGGCTGGCCAACTTTGGCCCGTGGTGGTGGGGACGACCCTATAGTCGTTGGACATGACGGTGGCAGGCCAATCTAGTCCCGGGGTCGTGGGGACGACCCTATAGGCGTCGGACAAGACGGCGGCTGGACATCTTTGGCCCGGGGTCGTGGGGACGACCCTATAGTCGTCGGACATGTCGGCGGCTGGCCAACTTTGGCCCGTGGTCGTGGGGACGACCCAATAGTTGTCGGACATGTCGGCGGCTGGCCAACCTAGTCCCGGGGTCGTGGGGACGACCCTATAGTCGTCGGACATGTTGGCGATTGGCCATCATTGGCCCGGGGTCGTCGGGACGACCCTATAGTCGTCGGACATGTCGGCGGCTGGCCAACCTAGTCCCGTGGTCGTCGGGACGACCCTACAGTCGTCGGACATTTCGGCGGCTTGCCAACTTTGGCCCGGGGTCGTGGGGACGACCCTATAGTCGTCGGACATGTCGGCGGCTGGTCAACTTTGGCCCGTGGTTGTGGGGACGACCCTATAGTCGTTCGACATGACGGTGGCGAGCCAATCTAGTCCCGGGGTCGTGGGGACGACCCTATAGGCGTCGGACAAGACGGCGGCTGGACATCTTTGGCCCGGGGTCGTGGGGACGACCCTACAGTCGTCGGACATGTCGGCGGCTGGCCAACTTTGGCCCGTGGTTGTGGGGACGACCCTATAGTCGTTGGACATGACGGTGGCGGGCCAATCTAGTCCCGGGGTCGTGGGGACGACCCTATAGTCGTCGGACATGTCGGCGGCTGGCCAACTTTGGCGCGTGGTCGTGGGGACGATCCGATTATCGTCGGACATGTCGGCGGCTGGCCAACTTTGGCCCGTGGTCGTGGGGACGATCCAATAGTCGTCGGACATGTCGGCGGCTGGCCAACTTTGGCGCGTGGGCGTGGGGACGATCCGATTGTCGTCGGACATGTCGGCGGCTGGCCACCCTAGACCCGGGGTCGCGGGGACGACCCTATTGTCGTCGGACATGGCGGTGGCGGGCCAATCTAGTCCCGTGGTCGTGGGGACAACCCTATAGTCTTCGGACATGACGGTAGCGGGCCAATCTAGACCCGAGGTCCTGGGGACGACCCTATAGTAGTCGGACATGTCGGCGGCTGTCCAACTTTGGCCCGGTGTCGTGGGGACGACTCTATAGTCGTCGGACATGTCGGCGGCTGGCCAACCTAGACCCGGGGTCGTGGGGACGACTCTATAGTCGTCGGACATGTCGGCGGCTGGCCAACTTTGGCCCGGTGTCGTGGGGACGACCCAATAGTGGTCGGACATGTCGGCGGCCGGCCAACCTAGTCCCGAGGTCGTGGGGACGACCCTATAGTCGTCGGACTTGACGGTGGCGGGCCAATCTAGTCCCGGGGTCGTGGGGACGACCCTATAGGCGTCGGACAAGACGGCGGCTGGACATCTTTGGCCCGGGGTCGTGGGGACGACCCTATAGTCGTCGGACATGTCGGCGGCTGGCCAACTTTGGCCCGTGGTGGTGGGGACGACCCTATAGTCGTCGGACATGACGGTGGCAGGCCAATCTAGTCCCGGGGTCGTGGGGACGACCCTATAGGCGTCGGACAAGACGGCGGCTGGACATCTTTGGCCCGGGGTCGTGGGGAAGACCCTATAGTCGTCGGACATGTCGGCGGCTGGCCAACTTTGGCCCGTGGTCGTGGGGACGACCCAATAGTTGTCGGACATGTCGGCGGCTTGCCAACTTTGGCCCGGGGTCGTGGGGACGACCCTATAGTCGCGGACATGTCGGCGGCTGGCCAACTTTGGCCCGTGGTTGTGGGGACGACCCTATAGTCGTTGGATATGACGGTGGCGGGCCAATCTAGTCCCGGGGTCGTGGGGACGACCCTATAATCGTTGGACATGACGGTGGCGGGCCAATCTAGTCCCGGGGTCGTAGGGACGACCCTATAGTCGTCGGACATGTTGGCGATTGGCCATCATTGGCCCGGGGTCGTCGGGACGACCCTATAGTCGTCGGACATGTCGGCGGCTGGCCAACCTAGTCCCGGGGTCGTGGGGACGACCCTACAGTCGTCGGACATTTCGGCGGCTTGCCAACTTTGGCCCGGGGTCGTGGGGACGACCCTATAGTCGTCGGACATGTTGGCGGCTGGCCAACTTTGGCCCGTGGTTGTGGGGACGACCCTATAGTCGTTGGACATGACGGTGGCGGGCCAATCTAGTCCCGGGGTCGTGGGGACGACCCTATAGTCGTCGGACAAGACGGCGGCTGGACATCTTTGGCCCGGGGTCGTGGGGACGACCCTATAGTCGTCGGACATGTTGGCGGCTTGTCAGCCTAGTCCCGGGGTCGTGGGTACGACCCTATAGTCGTCGGACAATTCGGCGGCTGGCCAACCTAGACCCGGGGTCGTGGGGACGACCCTATTGTCGTCGGACATGACGGTAGCGGGCCAATCTAGACCCGAGGTCCTGGGGACGACCCTATAGTAGTCGGACATGTCGGCGGCTGTCCAACTTTGGCCCGGTGTCGTGGGGACGACTCTATAGTCGTCGGAAATGTCGGCGGCTGGCCAACCTGGACCCGGGGTCGTGGGGACGACCCTATTGTCGTCGGACATGACGGTGGCGGGCCAATCTAGTCTCGGGGTCGTGGGGACGACCCTATAGTCGTCGGACATGTCGGCGTCTGGCCAACTTTGGCCCGGGGTCGTGGGGACGATTCTATAGTCGTCGGAAATGTCGGCGGCTGGCCAACCTGGACTCGGGGTCGTGGGGACGACCCTATAGTCGTCGGACAAGACGGCGGCTGGACATCTTTGGCCCGGGGTCGTGGGGACGACCCTATAGTCGTCGGACATGTCGGCGGCTGGCCAACTTTGGCCCGGTGTCGTGGGGACGACTCTATAGTCGTCGGAAATGTCGGCGGCTGGCCAACCTGGACCCGGGGTCGTGACGACGACCCTATAGTCGCCGGAGAAGACGGCGGCTGGACATCTTTGGCCCGGGGTCGTGGGGACGACCCTATAGTGGTCGGACATGTCGGCGGCTGGCCAACCTAGTCCCGAGGTCGTGGGGACGACCCTATAGTCGTCGGACTTGACGGTGGCGGGCCAATCTAGTCCCGGGGTCGTGGGGACGACCCTATAGTCGTCGGACATTTCGGCGGCTTGCCAACTTTGGCCCGGGGTCGTGGGGACGACCCTATAGTCGTCGGACATTTCGGCGGCTTGCCAACTTTGGCCCGGGGTCGTGGGGACGACCCTATAGTCGTCGGACATGTCGGCGGCTGGCCAACTTTGGCCCGTGGTTGTGGGGACGACCCTATAGTCGTTGGATATGACGGTGGCGGGCCAATCTAGTCCCGGGGTCGTGGGGACGACCCTATAGTCGTCGGACATGTCGGCGGCTGGCCAACTTTGAACCGGTGTCGTGGGGACGACTCTATAGTCGTCGGAAATGTCGGCGGCTGGCCAACCTGGACCCGGAGTCGTGGGGCCGACCCTATTGTCGTCGGACATGACGGTGGCGGGCCAATCTAGTCTCGGGGTCGTGGGGACGACCCTATAGTCGTCGGACATGTCGGCGGCTGGCCAACTTTGGCCCGGGGTCGTGGGGACGATCCAATAGTCGTCGGACATGTCGGCGGCTGGCCAACTTTGGCCCGGGGTCGTGGGGACGACCCTACAGTCGTCGGACATGTCGGCGCCTGGCCAACTTTGGCCCGTGGTTGTGGGGACGACCCTATAGTCGTTGGACATGACGGTGGCGGGCCAATCTAGTCCCGGGGTCGTGGGGACGACCCTATAGTCGTCGGACATGTCGGCGGCTGGCCAACTTTGGCGCGTGGTCGTGGGGACGATCCGATTGTCGTCGGACATGTCGGGGGCTGGCCAACCTAGACCCGGGGTCGTGGGGACGACCCTATAATCGTTGGACATGACGGTGGCGGGCCAATCTAGTCCCGGGGTCGTAGGGACGACCCTATAGTCTTCGGACATGTTGGCGGCTTGTCAGCCTAGTCCCGGGGTCGTGGGTACGACCCTATAGTCGTCGGACAAGTCGGCGGCGGGCCAACCTTGCCCCGGGGTCGTGGGGACGACCCTATAGTCGTCGGACATGTCGGCGGCTGGCCAACCTAGACCCGGGGTCGTGGGGACGACTCTATAGTCGTCGGACATGTCGGGGGCTGGCCAACCTAGACCCGGGGTCGTGGGGACGACCCTATAATCGTTGGACATGACGGTGGCGGGCCAATCTAGTCCCGGGGTCGTGGGGACGATCCAATAATCGTCGGACATGTCGGCGGCTGGCCAACTTTGGCCCGTGGTGGTGGGGACGACCCTATAGTCGTTGGACATGACGGTGGCAGGCCAATCTAGTCCCGGGGTCGTGGGGACGACCCTATAGGCGTCGGACAAGACGGCGGCTGGACATCTTTGGCCCGGGGTCGTGGGGACGACCCTATAGTCGTCGGACATGTCGGCGGCTGGCCAACTTTGGCCCGTGGTCGTGGGGACGACCCAATAGTTGTCGGACATGTCGGCGGCTGGCCAACCTAGTCCCGGGGTCGTGGGGACGACCCTATAGTCGTCGGACATGTTGGCGATTGGCCATCATTGGCCCGGGGTCGTCGGGACGACCCTATAGTCGTCGGACATGTCGGCGGCTGGCCAACCTAGTCCCGTGGTCGTCGGGACGACCCTACAGTCGTCGGACATTTCGGCGGCTTGCCAACTTTGGCCCGGGGTCGTGGGGACGACCCTATAGTCGTCGGACATGTCGGCGGCTGGTCAACTTTGGCCCGTGGTTGTGGGGACGACCCTATAGTCGTTCGACATGACGGTGGCGAGCCAATCTAGTCCCGGGGTCGTGGGGACGACCCTATAGGCGTCGGACAAGACGGCGGCTGGACATCTTTGGCCCGGGGTCGTGGGGACGACCCTACAGTCGTCGGACATGTCGGCGGCTGGCCAACTTTGGCCCGTGGTTGTGGGGACGACCCTATAGTCGTTGGACATGACGGTGGCGGGCCAATCTAGTCCCGGGGTCGTGGGGACGACCCTATAGTCGTCGGACATGTCGGCGGCTGGCCAACTTTTGCGCGTGGTCGTGGGGACGATCCGATTGTCGTCGGACATGTCGGCGGCTGGCCAACTTTGGCCCGGTGTCGTGGGGACGACCCAATAGTGGTCGGACATGTCGGCGGCCGGCCAACCTAGTCCCGAGGTCGTGGGGACGACCCTATAGTCGTCGGACTTGACGGTGGCGGGCCAATCTAGTCCCGGGGTCGTGGGGACGACCCTATAGGCGTCGGACAAGACGGCGGCTGGACATCTTTGGCCCGGGGTCGTGGGGACGACCCTATAGTCGTCGGACATGTCGGCGGCTGGCCAACTTTGGCCCGTGGTGGTGGGGACGACCCTATAGTCGTTGGACATGACGGTGGCAGGCCAATCTAGTCCCGGGGTCGTGGGGACGACCCTATAGGCGTCGGACAAGACGGCGGCTGGACATCTTTGGCCCGGGGTCGTGGGGACGACCCTATAGTCGTCGGACATGTCGGCGGCTGGCCAACTTTGGCCCGTGGTCGTGGGGACGACCCAATAGTTGTCGGACATGTCGGCGGCTTGCCAACTTTGGCCCGGGGTCGTGGGGACGACCCTATAGTCGTCGGACATGTCGGCGGCTGGCCAACTTTGGCCCGTGGTTGTGGGGACGACCCTATAATCGTTGGACATTTCGGCGGCTTGCCAATCTAGTCCCGGGGTCGTGGGGACGATCCAATAATCGTCGGACATGTCGGCGGCTGGCCAACTTTGGCCCGTGGTGGTGGGGACGACCCTATAGTCGTTGGACATGACGGTGGCAGGCCAATCTAGTCCCGGGGTCGTGGGGACGACCCTATAGGCGTCGGACAAGACGGCGGCTGGACATCTTTGGCCCGGGGTCGTGGGGACGACCCTATAGTCGTCGGACATGTCGGCGGCTGGCCAACTTTGGCCCGTGGTCGTGGGGACGACCCAATAGTTGTCGGACATGTCGGCGGCTGGCCAACCTAGTCCCGGGGTCGTGGGGACGACCCTATAGTCGTCGGACATGTTGGCGATTGGCCATCATTGGCCCGGGGTCGTCGGGACGACCCTATAGTCGTCGGACATGTCGGCGGCTGGCCAATCTAGTCCCGGGGTCGTAGGGACGACCCTATAGTCGTCGGACATGTTGGCGATTGGCCATCATTGGCCCGGGGTCGTCGGGACGACCCTATAGTCGTCGGACATGTCGGCGGCTGGCCAACCTAGACCCGGGGTCGTGGGGACGACCCTATAATCGTTGGACATTTCGGCGGCTTGCCAATCTAGTCCCGGGGTCGTGGGGACGATCCAATAATCGTCGGACATGTCGGCGGCTGGTCAACTTTGGCCCGTGGTTGTGGGGACGACCCTATAGTCGTTCGACATGACGGTGGCGAGCCAATCTAGTCCCGGGGTCGTGGGGACGACCCTATAGGCGTCGGACAAGACGGCGGCTGGACATCTTTGGCCCGGGGTCGTGGGGACGACCCTACAGTCGTCGGACATGTCGGCGGCTGGCCAACTTTGGCCCGTGGTTGTGGGGACGACCCTATAGTCGTTGGACATGACGGTGGCGGGCCAATCTAGTCCCGGGGTCGTGGGGACGACCCTATAGTCGTCGGACATGTCGGCGGCTGGCCAACTTTGGCGCGTGGTCGTGGGGACGATCCGATTGTCGTCGGACATGTCGGCGGCTGGCCAACTTTGGCCCGTGGTCGTGGGGACGATCCAATAGTCGTGGGACATGTCGGCGGCTGGCCAACTTTGGCGCGTGGGCGTGGGGACGATCCGATTGTCGTCGGACATGTCGGCGGCTGGCCACCCTAGACCCGGGGTCGTGGGGACGACCCTATTGTCGTCGGACATGGCGGTGGCGGGCCAATCTAGTCCCGTGGTCGTGGGGACAACCCTATAGTCTTCGGACATGACGGTAGCGGGCCAATCTAGACCCGAGGTCCTGGGGACGACCCTATAGTAGTCGGACATGTCGGCGGCTGTCCAACTTTGGCCCGGTGTCGTGGGGACGACTCTATAGTCGTCGGACATGTCGGCGGCTGGCCAACCTAGACCCGGGGTCGTGGGGACGACTCTATAGTCGTCGGACATGTCGGCGGCTGGCCAACTTTGGCCCGGTGTCGTGGGGACGACCCAATAGTGGTCGGACATGTCGGCGGCCGGCCAACCTAGTCCCGAGGTCGTGGGGACGACCCTATAGTCGTCGGACTTGACGGTGGCGGGCCAATCTAGTCCCGGGGTCGTGGGGACGACCCTATAGGCGTCGGACAAGACGGCGGCTGGACATCTTTGGCCCGGGGTCGTGGGGACGACCCTATAGTCGTCGGACATGTCGGCGGCTGGCCAACTTTGGCCCGTGGTGGTGGGGACGACCCTATAGTCGTTGGACATGACGGTGGCAGGCCAATCTAGTCCCGGGGTCGTGGGGACGACCCTATAGGCGTCGGACAAGACGGCGGCTGGACATCTTTGGCCCGGGGTCGTGGGGACGACCCTATAGTCGTCGGACATGTCGGCGGCTGGCCAACTTTGGCCCGTGGTCGTGGGGACGACCCAATAGTTGTCGGACATGTCGGCGGCTGGCCAACCTAGTCCCGGGGTCGTGGGGACGACCCTATAGTCGTCGGACATGTTGGCGATTGGCCATCATTGGCCCGGGGTCGTCGGGACGACCCTATAGTCGTCGGACATGTCGGCGGCTGGCCAACCTAGTCCCGTGGTCGTCGGGACGACCCTACAGTCGTCGGACATTTCGGCGGCTTGCCAACTTTGGCCCGGGGTCGTGGGGACGACCCTATAGTCGTCGGACATGTCGGCGGCTGGTCAACTTTGGCCCGTGGTTGTGGGGACGACCCTATAGTCGTTCGACATGACGGTGGCGAGCCAATCTAGTCCCGGGGTCGTGGGGACGACCCTATAGGCGTCGGACAAGACGGCGGCTGGACATCTTTGGCCCGGGGTCGTGGGGACGACCCTACAGTCGTCGGACATGTCGGCGGCTGGCCAACTTTGGCCCGTGGTTGTGGGGACGACCCTATAGTCGTTGGACATGACGGTGGCGGGCCAATCTAGTCCCGGGGTCGTGGGGACGACCCTATAGTCGTCGGACATGTCGGCGGCTGGCCAACTTTGGCGCGTGGTCGTGGGGACGATCCGATTGTCGTCGGACATGTCGGCGGCTGGCCAACTTTGGCCCGTGGTCGTGGGGACGATCCAATAGTCGTCGGACATGTCGGCGGCTGGCCAACTTTGGCGCGTGGGCGTGGGGACGATCCGATTGTCGTCGGACATGTCGGCGGCTGGCCACCCTAGACCCGGGGTCGTGGGGACGACCCTATTGTCGTCGGACATGGCGGTGGCGGGCCAATCTAGTCCCGTGGTCGTGGGGACAACCCTATAGTCTTCGGACATGACGGTAGCGGGCCAATCTAGACCCGAGGTCCTGGGGACGACCCTATAGTAGTCGGACATGTCGGCGGCTGTCCAACTTTGGCCCGGTGTCGTGGGGACGACTCTATAGTCGTCGGACATGTCGGCGGCTGGCCAACCTAGACCCGGGGTCGTGGGGACGACTCTATAGTCGTCGGACATGTCGGCGGCTGGCCAACTTTGGCCCGGTGTCGTGGGGACGACCCAATAGTGGTCGGACATGTCGGCGGCCGGCCAACCTAGACCCGAGGTCGTGGGGACGACCCTATAGTCGTCGGACTTGACGGTGGCGGGCCAATCTAGTCCCGGGGTCGTGGGGACGACCCTATAGGCGTCGGACAAGACGGCGGCTGGACATCTTTGGCCCGGGGTCGTGGGGACGACCCTATAGTCGTCGGACATGTCGGCGGCTGGCCAACTTTGGCCCGTGGTGGTGGGGACGACCCTATAGTCGTTGGACATGACGGTGGCAGGCCAATCTAGTCCCGGGGTCGTGGGGACGACCCTATAGGCGTCGGACAAGACGGCGGCTGGACATCTTTGGCCCGGGGTCGTGGGGACGACCCTATAGTCGTCGGACATGTCGGCGGCTGGCCAACTTTGGCCCGTGGTCGTGGGGACGTCCCAATAGTTGTCGGACATGTCGGCGGCTTGCCAACTTTGGCCCGGGGTCGTGGGGACGACCCTATAGTCGTCGGACATGTCGGCGGCTGGCCAACTTTGGCCCGTGGTTGTGGGGACGACCCTATAGTCGTTGGATATGACGGTGGCGGGCCAATCTAGTCCCGGGGTCGTGGGGACGACCCTATAATCGTTGGACATGACGGTGGCGGGCCAATCTAGTCCCGGGGTCGTAGGGACGACCCTATAGTCGTCGGACATGTTGGCGATTGGCCATCATTGGCCCGGGGTCGTCGGGACGACCCTATAGTCGTCGGACATGTCGGCGGCTGGCCAACCTAGTCCCGGGGTCGTGGGGACGACCCTACAGTCGTCGGACATTTCGGCGGCTTGCCAACTTTGGCCCGGGGTCGTGGGGACGACCCTATAGTCGTCGGACATGTTGGCGGCTGGCCAACTTTGGCCCGTGGTTGTGGGGACGACCCTATAGTCGTTGGACATGACGGTGGCGGGCCAATCTAGTCCCGGGGTCGTGGGGACGACCCTATAGTCGTCGGACAAGACGGCGGCTGGACATCTTTGGCCCGGGGTCGTGGGGACGACCCTATAGTCGTCGGACATGTTGGCGGCTTGTCAGCCTAGTCCCGGGGTCGTGGGTACAACCCTATAGTCGTCGGACATGTCGGCGGCTGGCCAACTTTGGCCCGTGGTCGTGGGGACGACCCAATAGTTGTCGGACATGTCGGCGGCTTGCCAACTTTGGCCCGGGGTCGTGGGGACGACCCTATAGTCGTCGGACATGTCGGCGGCTTGCCAACTTTGGCCCGGGGTCGTGGGGACGACCCTATAGTCGTCGGACATGTTGGCGGCTGGCCAACTTTGGCCCGTGGTTGTGGGGACGACCCTATAGTCGTTGGACATGACGGTGGCGGGCCAATCTAGTCCCGGGGTCGTGGGGACGACCCTATAGTCGTCGGACAAGACGGCGGCTGGACATCTTTGGCCCGGGGTCGTGGGGACGACCCTATAGTCGTCGGACATGTTGGCGGCTTGTCAGCCTAGTCCCGGGGTCGTGGGTACAACCCTATAGTCGTCGGACATGTCGGCGGCTGGCCAACTTTGGCCCGTGGTCGTGGGGACGACCCAATAGTTGTCGGACATGTCGGCGGCTTGCCAACTTTGGCCCGGGGTCGTGGGGACGACCCTATAGTCGTCGGACATGTCGGCGGCTGGCCAACTTTGGCCCGTGGTTGTGGGGACGACCCTATAATCGTTGGACATGACGGTGGCGGGCCAATCTAGTCCCGGGGTCGTAGGGACGACCCTATAGTCGTCGGACATGTTGGCGATTGGCCATCATTGGCCCGGGGTCGTCGGGACGACCCTATAGTCGTCGGACATGTCGGCGGCTGGCCAACCTAGACCCGGGGTCGTGGGGACGACCCTATAATCGTTGGACATTTCGGCGGCTTGCCAATCTAGTCCCGGGGTCGTGGGGACGATCCAATAATCGTCGGACATGTCGGCGGCTGGCCAACTTTGGCCCGTGGTGGTGGGGACGACCCTATAGTCGTTGGACATGACGGTGGCAGGCCAATCTAGTCCCGGGGTCGTGGGGACGACCCTATAGGCGTCGGACAAGACGGCGGCTGGACATCTTTGGCCCGGGGTCGTGGGGACGACCCTATAGTCGTCGGACATGTCGGCGGCTGGCCAACTTTGGCCCGTGGTCGTGGGGACGACCCAATAGTTGTCGGACATGTCGGCGGCTGGCCAACCTAGTCCCGGGGTCGTGGGGACGACCCTATAGTCGTCGGACATGTTGGCGATTGGCCATCATTGGCCCGGGGTCGTCGGGACGACCCTATAGTCGTCGGACATGTCGGCGGCTGGCCAATCTAGTCCCGGGGTCGTAGGGACGACCCTATAGTCGTCGGACATGTTGGCGATTGGCCATCATTGGCCCGGGGTCGTCGGGACGACCCTATAGTCGTCGGACATGTCGGCGGCTGGCCAACCTAGACCCGGGGTCGTGGGGACGACCCTATAATCGTTGGACATTTCGGCGGCTTGCCAATCTAGTCCCGGGGTCGTGGGGACGATCCAATAATCGTCGGACATGTCGGCGGCTGGTCAACTTTGGCCCGTGGTTGTGGGGACGACCCTATAGTCGTTCGACATGACGGTGGCGAGCCAATCTAGTCCCGGGGTCGTGGGGACGACCCTATAGGCGTCGGACAAGACGGCGGCTGGACATCTTTGGCCCGGGGTCGTGGGGACGACCCTACAGTCGTCGGACATGTCGGCGGCTGGCCAACTTTGGCCCGTGGTTGTGGGGACGACCCTATAGTCGTTGGACATGACGGTGGCGGGCCAATCTAGTCCCGGGGTCGTGGGGACGACCCTATAGTCGTCGGACATGTCGGCGGCTGGCCAACTTTGGCGCGTGGTCGTGGGGACGATCCGATTGTCGTCGGACATGTCGGCGGCTGGCCAACTTTGGCCCGTGGTCGTGGGGACGATCCAATAGTCGTGGGACATGTCGGCGGCTGGCCAACTTTGGCGCGTGGGCGTGGGGACGATCCGATTGTCGTCGGACATGTCGGCGGCTGGCCACCCTAGACCCGGGGTCGTGGGGACGACCCTATTGTCGTCGGACATGGCGGTGGCGGGCCAATCTAGTCCCGTGGTCGTGGGGACAACCCTATAGTCTTCGGACATTTCGGCGGCTTGCCAACTTTGGCCCGGGGTCGTGGGGACGACCCTATAGTCGTCGGACATGTTGGCGGCTGGCCAACTTTGGCCCGTGGTTGTGGGGACGACCCTATAGTCGTTGGACATGACGGTGGCGGGCCAATCTAGTCCCGGGGTCGTGGGGACGACCCTATAGTCGTCGGACAAGACGGCGGCTGGACATCTTTGGCCCGGGGTCGTGGGGACGACCCTATAGTCGTCGGACATGTTGGCGGCTTGTCAGCCTAGTCCCGGGGTCGTGGGTACGACCCTATAGTCGTCGGACAATTCGGCGGCTGGCCAACCTAGACCCGGGGTCGTGGGGACGACCCTATTGTCGTCGGACATGACGGTAGCGGGCCAATCTAGACCCGAGGTCCTGGGGACGACCCTATAGTAGTCGGACATGTCGGCGGCTGTCCAACTTTGGCCCGGTGTCGTGGGGACGACTCTATAGTCGTCGGAAATGTCGGCGGCTGGCCAACCTGGACCCGGGGTCGTGGGGACGACCCTATTGTCGTCGGACATGACGGTGGCGGGCCAATCTAGTCTCGGGGTCGTGGGGACGACCCTATAGTCGTCGGACATGTCGGCGTCTGGCCAACTTTGGCCCGGGGTCGTGGGGACGATTCTATAGTCGTCGGAAATGTCGGCGGCTGGCCAACCTGGACTCGGGGTCGTGGGGACGACCCTATAGTCGTCGGACAAGACGGCGGCTGGACATCTTTGGCCCGGGGTCGTGGGGACGACCCTATAGTCGTCGGACATGTCGGCGGCTGGCCAACTTTGGCCCGGTGTCGTGGGGACGACTCTATAGTCGTCGGAAATGTCGGCGGCTGGCCAACCTGGACCCGGGGTCGTGACGACGACCCTATAGTCGCCGGAGAAGACGGCGGCTGGACATCTTTGGCCCGGGGTCGTGGGGACGACCCTATAGTGGTCGGACATGTCGGCGGCTGGCCAACCTAGTCCCGAGGTCGTGGGGACGACCCTATAGTCGTCGGACTTGACGGTGGCGGGCCAATCTAGTCCCGGGGTCGTGGGGACGACCCTATAGTCGTCGGACATTTCGGCGGCTTGCCAACTTTGGCCCGGGGTCGTGGGGACGACCCTATAGTCGTCGGACATTTCGGCGGCTTGCCAACTTTGGCCCGGGGTCGTGGGGACGACCCTATAGTCGTCGGACATGTCGGCGGCTGGCCAACTTTGGCCCGTGGTTGTGGGGACGACCCTATAGTCGTTGGATATGACGGTGGCGGGCCAATCTAGTCCCGGGGTCGTGGGGACGACCCTATAGTCGTCGGACATGTCGGCGGCTGGCCAACTTTGAACCGGTGTCGTGGGGACGACTCTATAGTCGTCGGAAATGTCGGCGGCTGGCCAACCTGGACCCGGAGTCGTGGGGCCGACCCTATTGTCGTCGGACATGACGGTGGCGGGCCAATCTAGTCTCGGGGTCGTGGGGACGACCCTATAGTCGTCGGACATGTCGGCGGCTGGCCAACTTTGGCCCGGGGTCGTGGGGACGATCCAATAGTCGTCGGACATGTCGGCGGCTGGCCAACTTTGGCCCGGGGTCGTGGGGACGACCCTACAGTCGTCGGACATGTCGGCGCCTGGCCAACTTTGGCCCGTGGTTGTGGGGACGACCCTATAGTCGTTGGACATGACGGTGGCGGGCCAATCTAGTCCCGGGGTCGTGGGGACGACCCTATAGTCGTCGGACATGTCGGCGGCTGGCCAACTTTGGCGCGTGGTCGTGGGGACGATCCGATTGTCGTCGGACATGTCGGGGGCTGGCCAACCTAGACCCGGGGTCGTGGGGACGACCCTATAATCGTTGGACATGACGGTGGCGGGCCAATCTAGTCCCGGGGTCGTAGGGACGACCCTATAGTCTTCGGACATGTTGGCGGCTTGTCAGCCTAGTCCCGGGGTCGTGGGTACGACCCTATAGTCGTCGGACAAGTCGGCGGCGGGCCAACCTTGCCCCGGGGTCGTGGGGACGACCCTATAGTCGTCGGACATGTCGGCGGCTGGCCAACCTAGACCCGGGGTCGTGGGGACGACTCTATAGTCGTCGGACATGTCGGGGGCTGGCCAACCTAGACCCGGGGTCGTGGGGACGACCCTATAATCGTTGGACATGACGGTGGCGGGCCAATCTAGTCCCGGGGTCGTGGGGACGATCCAATAATCGTCGGACATGTCGGCGGCTGGCCAACTTTGGCCCGTGGTGGTGGGGACGACCCTATAGTCGTTGGACATGACGGTGGCAGGCCAATCTAGTCCCGGGGTCGTGGGGACGACCCTATAGGCGTCGGACAAGACGGCGGCTGGACATCTTTGGCCCGGGGTCGTGGGGACGACCCTATAGTCGTCGGACATGTCGGCGGCTGGCCAACTTTGGCCCGTGGTCGTGGGGACGACCCAATAGTTGTCGGACATGTCGGCGGCTGGCCAACCTAGTCCCGGGGTCGTGGGGACGACCCTATAGTCGTCGGACATGTTGGCGATTGGCCATCATTGGCCCGGGGTCGTCGGGACGACCCTATAGTCGTCGGACATGTCGGCGGCTGGCCAACCTAGTCCCGTGGTCGTCGGGACGACCCTACAGTCGTCGGACATTTCGGCGGCTTGCCAACTTTGGCCCGGGGTCGTGGGGACGACCCTATAGTCGTCGGACATGTCGGCGGCTGGTCAACTTTGGCCCGTGGTTGTGGGGACGACCCTATAGTCGTTCGACATGACGGTGGCGAGCCAATCTAGTCCCGGGGTCGTGGGGACGACCCTATAGGCGTCGGACAAGACGGCGGCTGGACATCTTTGGCCCGGGGTCGTGGGGACGACCCTACAGTCGTCGGACATGTCGGCGGCTGGCCAACTTTGGCCCGTGGTTGTGGGGACGACCCTATAGTCGTTGGACATGACGGTGGCGGGCCAATCTAGTCCCGGGGTCGTGGGGACGACCCTATAGTCGTCGGACATGTCGGCGGCTGGCCAACTTTTGCGCGTGGTCGTGGGGACGATCCGATTGTCGTCGGACATGTCGGCGGCTGGCCAACTTTGGCCCGGTGTCGTGGGGACGACCCAATAGTGGTCGGACATGTCGGCGGCCGGCCAACCTAGTCCCGAGGTCGTGGGGACGACCCTATAGTCGTCGGACTTGACGGTGGCGGGCCAATCTAGTCCCGGGGTCGTGGGGACGACCCTATAGGCGTCGGACAAGACGGCGGCTGGACATCTTTGGCCCGGGGTCGTGGGGACGACCCTATAGTCGTCGGACATGTCGGCGGCTGGCCAACTTTGGCCCGTGGTGGTGGGGACGACCCTATAGTCGTTGGACATGACGGTGGCAGGCCAATCTAGTCCCGGGGTCGTGGGGACGACCCTATAGGCGTCGGACAAGACGGCGGCTGGACATCTTTGGCCCGGGGTCGTGGGGACGACCCTATAGTCGTCGGACATGTCGGCGGCTGGCCAACTTTGGCCCGTGGTCGTGGGGACGACCCAATAGTTGTCGGACATGTCGGCGGCTTGCCAACTTTGGCCCGGGGTCGTGGGGACGACCCTATAGTCGTCGGACATGTCGGCGGCTGGCCAACTTTGGCCCGTGGTTGTGGGGACGACCCTATAATCGTTGGACATTTCGGCGGCTTGCCAATCTAGTCCCGGGGTCGTGGGGACGATCCAATAATCGTCGGACATGTCGGCGGCTGGCCAACTTTGGCCCGTGGTGGTGGGGACGACCCTATAGTCGTTGGACATGACGGTGGCAGGCCAATCTAGTCCCGGGGTCGTGGGGACGACCCTATAGGCGTCGGACAAGACGGCGGCTGGACATCTTTGGCCCGGGGTCGTGGGGACGACCCTATAGTCGTCGGACATGTCGGCGGCTGGCCAACTTTGGCCCGTGGTCGTGGGGACGACCCAATAGTTGTCGGACATGTCGGCGGCTGGCCAACCTAGTCCCGGGGTCGTGGGGACGACCCTATAGTCGTCGGACATGTTGGCGATTGGCCATCATTGGCCCGGGGTCGTCGGGACGACCCTATAGTCGTCGGACATGTCGGCGGCTGGCCAATCTAGTCCCGGGGTCGTAGGGACGACCCTATAGTCGTCGGACATGTTGGCGATTGGCCATCATTGGCCCGGGGTCGTCGGGACGACCCTATAGTCGTCGGACATGTCGGCGGCTGGCCAACCTAGACCCGGGGTCGTGGGGACGACCCTATAATCGTTGGACATTTCGGCGGCTTGCCAATCTAGTCCCGGGGTCGTGGGGACGATCCAATAATCGTCGGACATGTCGGCGGCTGGTCAACTTTGGCCCGTGGTTGTGGGGACGACCCTATAGTCGTTCGACATGACGGTGGCGAGCCAATCTAGTCCCGGGGTCGTGGGGACGACCCTATAGGCGTCGGACAAGACGGCGGCTGGACATCTTTGGCCCGGGGTCGTGGGGACGACCCTACAGTCGTCGGACATGTCGGCGGCTGGCCAACTTTGGCCCGTGGTTGTGGGGACGACCCTATAGTCGTTGGACATGACGGTGGCGGGCCAATCTAGTCCCGGGGTCGTGGGGACGACCCTATAGTCGTCGGACATGTCGGCGGCTGGCCAACTTTGGCGCGTGGTCGTGGGGACGATCCGATTGTCGTCGGACATGTCGGCGGCTGGCCAACTTTGGCCCGTGGTCGTGGGGACGATCCAATAGTCGTGGGACATGTCGGCGGCTGGCCAACTTTGGCGCGTGGGCGTGGGGACGATCCGATTGTCGTCGGACATGTCGGCGGCTGGCCACCCTAGACCCGGGGTCGTGGGGACGACCCTATTGTCGTCGGACATGGCGGTGGCGGGCCAATCTAGTCCCGTGGTCGTGGGGACAACCCTATAGTCTTCGGACATGACGGTAGCGGGCCAATCTAGACCCGAGGTCCTGGGGACGACCCTATAGTAGTCGGACATGTCGGCGGCTGTCCAACTTTGGCCCGGTGTCGTGGGGACGACTCTATAGTCGTCGGACATGTCGGCGGCTGGCCAACCTAGACCCGGGGTCGTGGGGACGACTCTATAGTCGTCGGACATGTCGGCGGCTGGCCAACTTTGGCCCGGTGTCGTGGGGACGACCCAATAGTGGTCGGACATGTCGGCGGCCGGCCAACCTAGTCCCGAGGTCGTGGGGACGACCCTATAGTCGTCGGACTTGACGGTGGCGGGCCAATCTAGTCCCGGGGTCGTGGGGACGACCCTATAGGCGTCGGACAAGACGGCGGCTGGACATCTTTGGCCCGGGGTCGTGGGGACGACCCTATAGTCGTCGGACATGTCGGCGGCTGGCCAACTTTGGCCCGTGGTGGTGGGGACGACCCTATAGTCGTTGGACATGACGGTGGCAGGCCAATCTAGTCCCGGGGTCGTGGGGACGACCCTATAGGCGTCGGACAAGACGGCGGCTGGACATCTTTGGCCCGGGGTCGTGGGGACGACCCTATAGTCGTCGGACATGTCGGCGGCTGGCCAACTTTGGCCCGTGGTCGTGGGGACGACCCAATAGTTGTCGGACATGTCGGCGGCTGGCCAACCTAGTCCCGGGGTCGTGGGGACGACCCTATAGTCGTCGGACATGTTGGCGATTGGCCATCATTGGCCCGGGGTCGTCGGGACGACCCTATAGTCGTCGGACATGTCGGCGGCTGGCCAACCTAGTCCCGTGGTCGTCGGGACGACCCTACAGTCGTCGGACATTTCGGCGGCTTGCCAACTTTGGCCCGGGGTCGTGGGGACGACCCTATAGTCGTCGGACATGTCGGCGGCTGGTCAACTTTGGCCCGTGGTTGTGGGGACGACCCTATAGTCGTTCGACATGACGGTGGCGAGCCAATCTAGTCCCGGGGTCGTGGGGACGACCCTATAGGCGTCGGACAAGACGGCGGCTGGACATCTTTGGCCCGGGGTCGTGGGGACGACCCTACAGTCGTCGGACATGTCGGCGGCTGGCCAACTTTGGCCCGTGGTTGTGGGGACGACCCTATAGTCGTTGGACATGACGGTGGCGGGCCAATCTAGTCCCGGGGTCGTGGGGACGACCCTATAGTCGTCGGACATGTCGGCGGCTGGCCAACTTTGGCGCGTGGTCGTGGGGACGATCCGATTGTCGTCGGACATGTCGGCGGCTGGCCAACTTTGGCCCGTGGTCGTGGGGACGATCCAATAGTCGTCGGACATGTCGGCGGCTGGCCAACTTTGGCGCGTGGGCGTGGGGACGATCCGATTGTCGTCGGACATGTCGGCGGCTGGCCACCCTAGACCCGGGGTCGTGGGGACGACCCTATTGTCGTCGGACATGGCGGTGGCGGGCCAATCTAGTCCCGTGGTCGTGGGGACAACCCTATAGTCTTCGGACATGACGGTAGCGGGCCAATCTAGACCCGAGGTCCTGGGGACGACCCTATAGTAGTCGGACATGTCGGCGGCTGTCCAACTTTGGCCCGGTGTCGTGGGGACGACTCTATAGTCGTCGGACATGTCGGCGGCTGGCCAACCTAGACCCGGGGTCGTGGGGACGACTCTATAGTCGTCGGACATGTCGGCGGCTGGCCAACTTTGGCCCGGTGTCGTGGGGACGACCCAATAGTGGTCGGACATGTCGGCGGCCGGCCAACCTAGACCCGAGGTCGTGGGGACGACCCTATAGTCGTCGGACTTGACGGTGGCGGGCCAATCTAGTCCCGGGGTCGTGGGGACGACCCTATAGGCGTCGGACAAGACGGCGGCTGGACATCTTTGGCCCGGGGTCGTGGGGACGACCCTATAGTCGTCGGACATGTCGGCGGCTGGCCAACTTTGGCCCGTGGTGGTGGGGACGACCCTATAGTCGTTGGACATGACGGTGGCAGGCCAATCTAGTCCCGGGGTCGTGGGGACGACCCTATAGGCGTCGGACAAGACGGCGGCTGGACATCTTTGGCCCGGGGTCGTGGGGACGACCCTATAGTCGTCGGACATGTCGGCGGCTGGCCAACTTTGGCCCGTGGTCGTGGGGACGTCCCAATAGTTGTCGGACATGTCGGCGGCTTGCCAACTTTGGCCCGGGGTCGTGGGGACGACCCTATAGTCGTCGGACATGTCGGCGGCTGGCCAACTTTGGCCCGTGGTTGTGGGGACGACCCTATAGTCGTTGGATATGACGGTGGCGGGCCAATCTAGTCCCGGGGTCGTGGGGACGACCCTATAATCGTTGGACATGACGGTGGCGGGTCAATCTAGTCCCGGGGTCGTAGGGACGACCCTATAGTCGTCGGACATGTTGGCGATTGGCCATCATTGGCCCGGGGTCGTCGGGACGACCCTATAGTCGTCGGACATGTCGGCGGCTGGCCAACCTAGTCCCGGGGTCGTGGGGACGACCCTACAGTCGTCGGACATTTCGGCGGCTTGCCAACTTTGGCCCGGGGTCGTGGGGACGACCCTATAGTCGTCGGACATGTTGGCGGCTGGCCAACTTTGGCCCGTGGTTGTGGGGACGACCCTATAGTCGTTGGACATGACGGTGGCGGGCCAATCTAGTCCCGGGGTCGTGGGGACGACCCTATAGTCGTCGGACAAGACGGCGGCTGGACATCTTTGGCCCGGGGTCGTGGGGACGACCCTATAGTCGTCGGACATGTTGGCGGCTTGTCAGCCTAGTCCCGGGGTCGTGGGTACAACCCTATAGTCGTCGGACATGTCGGCGGCTGGCCAACTTTGGCCCGTGGTCGTGGGGACGACCCAATAGTTGTCGGACATGTCGGCGGCTTGCCAACTTTGGCCCGGGGTCGTGGGGACGACCCTATAGTCGTCGGACATGTCGGCGGCTGGCCAACTTTGGCCCGTGGTTGTGGGGACGACCCTATAATCGTTGGACATGACGGTGGCGGGCCAATCTAGTCCCGGGGTCGTAGGGACGACCCTATAGTCGTCGGACATGTTGGCGATTGGCCATCATTGGCCCGGGGTCGTCGGGACGACCCTATAGTCGTCGGACATGTCGGCGGCTGGCCAACCTAGACCCGGGGTCGTGGGGACGACCCTATAATCGTTGGACATTTCGGCGGCTTGCCAATCTAGTCCCGGGGTCGTGGGGACGATCCAATAATCGTCGGACATGTCGGCGGCTGGCCAACTTTGGCCCGTGGTGGTGGGGACGACCCTATAGTCGTTGGACATGACGGTGGCAGGCCAATCTAGTCCCGGGGTCGTGGGGACGACCCTATAGGCGTCGGACAAGACGGCGGCTGGACATCTTTGGCCCGGGGTCGTGGGGACGACCCTATAGTCGTCGGACATGTCGGCGGCTGGCCAACTTTGGCCCGTGGTCGTGGGGACGACCCAATAGTTGTCGGACATGTCGGCGGCTGGCCAACCTAGTCCCGGGGTCGTGGGGACGACCCTATAGTCGTCGGACATGTTGGCGATTGGCCATCATTGGCCCGGGGTCGTCGGGACGACCCTATAGTCGTCGGACATGTCGGCGGCTGGCCAATCTAGTCCCGGGGTCGTAGGGACGACCCTATAGTCGTCGGACATGTTGGCGATTGGCCATCATTGGCCCGGGGTCGTCGGGACGACCCTATAGTCGTCGGACATGTCGGCGGCTGGCCAACCTAGACCCGGGGTCGTGGGGACGACCCTATAATCGTTGGACATTTCGGCGGCTTGCCAATCTAGTCCCGGGGTCGTGGGGACGATCCAATAATCGTCGGACATGTCGGCGGCTGGTCAACTTTGGCCCGTGGTTGTGGGGACGACCCTATAGTCGTTCGACATGACGGTGGCGAGCCAATCTAGTCCCGGGGTCGTGGGGACGACCCTATAGGCGTCGGACAAGACGGCGGCTGGACATCTTTGGCCCGGGGTCGTGGGGACGACCCTACAGTCGTCGGACATGTCGGCGGCTGGCCAACTTTGGCCCGTGGTTGTGGGGACGACCCTATAGTCGTTGGACATGACGGTGGCGGGCCAATCTAGTCCCGGGGTCGTGGGGACGACCCTATAGTCGTCGGACATGTCGGCGGCTGGCCAACTTTGGCGCGTGGTCGTGGGGACGATCCGATTGTCGTCGGACATGTCGGCGGCTGGCCAACTTTGGCCCGTGGTCGTGGGGACGATCCAATAGTCGTGGGACATGTCGGCGGCTGGCCAACTTTGGCGCGTGGGCGTGGGGACGATCCGATTGTCGTCGGACATGTCGGCGGCTGGCCACCCTAGACCCGGGGTCGTGGGGACGACCCTATTGTCGTCGGACATGGCGGTGGCGGGCCAATCTAGTCCCGTGGTCGTGGGGACAACCCTATAGTCTTCGGACATGACGGTAGCGGGCCAATCTAGACCCGAGGTCCTGGGGACGACCCTATAGTAGTCGGACATGTCGGCGGCTGTCCAACTTTGGCCCGGTGTCGTGGGGACGACTCTATAGTCGTCGGACATGTCGGCGGCTGGCCAACCTAGACCCGGGGTCGTGGGGACGACTCTATAGTCGTCGGACATGTCGGCGGCTGGCCAACTTTGGCCCGGTGTCGTGGGGACGACCCAATAGTGGTCGGACATGTCGGCGGCCGGCCAACCTAGTCCCGAGGTCGTGGGGACGACCCTATAGTCGTCGGACTTGACGGTGGCGGGCCAATCTAGTCCCGGGGTCGTGGGGACGACCCTATAGGCGTCGGACAAGACGGCGGCTGGACATCTTTGGCCCGGGGTCGTGGGGACGACCCTATAGTCGTCGGACATGTCGGCGGCTGGCCAACTTTGGCCCGTGGTGGTGGGGACGACCCTATAGTCGTTGGACATGACGGTGGCAGGCCAATCTAGTCCCGGGGTCGTGGGGACGACCCTATAGGCGTCGGACAAGACGGCGGCTGGACATCTTTGGCCCGGGGTCGTGGGGACGACCCTATAGTCGTCGGACATGTCGGCGGCTGGCCAACTTTGGCCCGTGGTCGTGGGGACGACCCAATAGTTGTCGGACATGTCGGCGGCTTGCCAACTTTGGCCCGGGGTCGTGGGGACGACCCTATAGTCGTCGGACATGTCGGCGGCTGGCCAACTTTGGCCCGTGGTTGTGGGGACGACCCTATAATCGTTGGACATTTCGGCGGCTTGCCAATCTAGTCCCGGGGTCGTGGGGACGATCCAATAATCGTCGGACATGTCGGCGGCTGGCCAACTTTGGCCCGTGGTGGTGGGGACGACCCTATAGTCGTTGGACATGACGGTGGCAGGCCAATCTAGTCCCGGGGTCGTGGGGACGACCCTATAGGCGTCGGACAAGACGGCGGCTGGACATCTTTGGCCCGGGGTCGTGGGGACGACCCTATAGTCGTCGGACATGTCGGCGGCTGGCCAACTTTGGCCCGTGGTCGTGGGGACGACCCAATAGTTGTCGGACATGTCGGCGGCTGGCCAACCTAGTCCCGGGGTCGTGGGGACGACCCTATAGTCGTCGGACATGTTGGCGATTGGCCATCATTGGCCCGGGGTCGTCGGGACGACCCTATAGTCGTCGGACATGTCGGCGGCTGGCCAATCTAGTCCCGGGGTCGTAGGGACGACCCTATAGTCGTCGGACATGTTGGCGATTGGCCATCATTGGCCCGGGGTCGTCGGGACGACCCTATAGTCGTCGGACATGTCGGCGGCTGGCCAACCTAGACCCGGGGTCGTGGGGACGACCCTATAATCGTTGGACATTTCGGCGGCTTGCCAATCTAGTCCCGGGGTCGTGGGGACGATCCAATAATCGTCGGACATGTCGGCGGCTGGTCAACTTTGGCCCGTGGTTGTGGGGACGACCCTATAGTCGTTCGACATGACGGTGGCGAGCCAATCTAGTCCCGGGGTCGTGGGGACGACCCTATAGGCGTCGGACAAGACGGCGGCTGGACATCTTTGGCCCGGGGTCGTGGGGACGACCCTACAGTCGTCGGACATGTCGGCGGCTGGCCAACTTTGGCCCGTGGTTGTGGGGACGACCCTATAGTCGTTGGACATGACGGTGGCGGGCCAATCTAGTCCCGGGGTCGTGGGGACGACCCTATAGTCGTCGGACATGTCGGCGGCTGGCCAACTTTGGCGCGTGGTCGTGGGGACGATCCGATTGTCGTCGGACATGTCGGCGGCTGGCCAACTTTGGCCCGTGGTCGTGGGGACGATCCAATAGTCGTGGGACATGTCGGCGGCTGGCCAACTTTGGCGCGTGGGCGTGGGGACGATCCGATTGTCGTCGGACATGTCGGCGGCTGGCCACCCTAGACCCGGGGTCGTGGGGACGACCCTATTGTCGTCGGACATGGCGGTGGCGGGCCAATCTAGTCCCGTGGTCGTGGGGACAACCCTATAGTCTTCGGACATGACGGTAGCGGGCCAATCTAGACCCGAGGTCCTGGGGACGACCCTATAGTAGTCGGACATGTCGGCGGCTGTCCAACTTTGGCCCGGTGTCGTGGGGACGACTCTATAGTCGTCGGACATGTCGGCGGCTGGCCAACCTAGACCCGGGGTCGTGGGGACGACTCTATAGTCGTCGGACATGTCGGCGGCTGGCCAACTTTGGCCCGGTGTCGTGGGGACGACCCAATAGTGGTCGGACATGTCGGCGGCCGGCCAACCTAGTCCCGAGGTCGTGGGGACGACCCTATAGTCGTCGGACTTGACGGTGGCGGGCCAATCTAGTCCCGGGGTCGTGGGGACGACCCTATAGGCGTCGGACAAGACGGCGGCTGGACATCTTTGGCCCGGGGTCGTGGGGACGACCCTATAGTCGTCGGACATGTCGGCGGCTGGCCAACTTTGGCCCGTGGTGGTGGGGACGACCCTATAGTCGTTGGACATGACGGTGGCAGGCCAATCTAGTCCCGGGGTCGTGGGGACGACCCTATAGGCGTCGGACAAGACGGCGGCTGGACATCTTTGGCCCGGGGTCGTGGGGACGACCCTATAGTCGTCGGACATGTCGGCGGCTGGCCAACTTTGGCCCGTGGTCGTGGGGACGACCCAATAGTTGTCGGACATGTCGGCGGCTTGCCAACTTTGGCCCGGGGTCGTGGGGACGACCCTATAGTCGTCGGACATGTCGGCGGCTGGCCAACTTTGGCCCGTGGTTGTGGGGACGACCCTATAATCGTTGGACATTTCGGCGGCTTGCCAATCTAGTCCCGGGGTCGTGGGGACGATCCAATAATCGTCGGACATGTCGGCGGCTGGCCAACTTTGGCCCGTGGTGGTGGGGACGACCCTATAGTCGTTGGACATGACGGTGGCAGGCCAATCTAGTCCCGGGGTCGTGGGGACGACCCTATAGGCGTCGGACAAGACGGCGGCTGGACATCTTTGGCCCGGGGTCGTGGGGACGACCCTATAGTCGTCGGACATGTCGGCGGCTGGCCAACTTTGGCCCGTGGTCGTGGGGACGACCCAATAGTTGTCGGACATGTCGGCGGCTGGCCAACCTAGTCCCGGGGTCGTGGGGACGACCCTATAGTCGTCGGACATGTTGGCGATTGGCCATCATTGGCCCGGGGTCGTCGGGACGACCCTATAGTCGTCGGACATGTCGGCGGCTGGCCAATCTAGTCCCGGGGTCGTAGGGACGACCCTATAGTCGTCGGACATGTTGGCGATTGGCCATCATTGGCCCGGGGTCGTCGGGACGACCCTATAGTCGTCGGACATGTCGGCGGCTGGCCAACCTAGACCCGGGGTCGTGGGGACGACCCTATAATCGTTGGACATTTCGGCGGCTTGCCAATCTAGTCCCGGGGTCGTGGGGACGATCCAATAATCGTCGGACATGTCGGCGGCTGGTCAACTTTGGCCCGTGGTTGTGGGGACGACCCTATAGTCGTTCGACATGACGGTGGCGAGCCAATCTAGTCCCGGGGTCGTGGGGACGACCCTATAGGCGTCGGACAAGACGGCGGCTGGACATCTTTGGCCCGGGGTCGTGGGGACGACCCTACAGTCGTCGGACATGTCGGCGGCTGGCCAACTTTGGCCCGTGGTTGTGGGGACGACCCTATAGTCGTTGGACATGACGGTGGCGGGCCAATCTAGTCCCGGGGTCGTGGGGACGACCCTATAGTCGTCGGACATGTCGGCGGCTGGCCAACTTTGGCGCGTGGTCGTGGGGACGATCCGATTGTCGTCGGACATGTCGGCGGCTGGCCAACTTTGGCCCGTGGTCGTGGGGACGATCCAATAGTCGTGGGACATGTCGGCGGCTGGCCAACTTTGGCGCGTGGGCGTGGGGACGATCCGATTGTCGTCGGACATGTCGGCGGCTGGCCACCCTAGACCCGGGGTCGTGGGGACGACCCTATTGTCGTCGGACATGGCGGTGGCGGGCCAATCTAGTCCCGTGGTCGTGGGGACAACCCTATAGTCTTCGGACATGACGGTAGCGGGCCAATCTAGACCCGAGGTCCTGGGGACGACCCTATAGTAGTCGGACATGTCGGCGGCTGTCCAACTTTGGCCCGGTGTCGTGGGGACGACTCTATAGTCGTCGGACATGTCGGCGGCTGGCCAACCTAGACCCGGGGTCGTGGGGACGACTCTATAGTCGTCGGACATGTCGGCGGCTGGCCAACTTTGGCCCGGTGTCGTGGGGACGACCCAATAGTGGTCGGACATGTCGGCGGCCGGCCAACCTAGTCCCGAGGTCGTGGGGACGACCCTATAGTCGTCGGACTTGACGGTGGCGGGCCAATCTAGTCCCGGGGTCGTGGGGACGACCCTATAGGCGTCGGACAAGACGGCGGCTGGACATCTTTGGCCCGGGGTCGTGGGGACGACCCTATAGTCGTCGGACATGTCGGCGGCTGGCCAACTTTGGCCCGTGGTGGTGGGGACGACCCTATAGTCGTTGGACATGACGGTGGCAGGCCAATCTAGTCCCGGGGTCGTGGGGACGACCCTATAGGCGTCGGACAAGACGGCGGCTGGACATCTTTGGCCCGGGGTCGTGGGGACGACCCTATAGTCGTCGGACATGTCGGCGGCTGGCCAACTTTGGCCCGTGGTCGTGGGGACGACCCAATAGTTGTCGGACATGTCGGCGGCTGGCCAACCTAGTCCCGGGGTCGTGGGGACGACCCTATAGTCGTCGGACATGTTGGCGATTGGCCATCATTGGCCCGGGGTCGTCGGGACGACCCTATAGTCGTCGGACATGTCGGCGGCTGGCCAACCTAGTCCCGTGGTCGTCGGGACGACCCTACAGTCGTCGGACATTTCGGCGGCTTGCCAACTTTGGCCCGGGGTCGTGGGGACGACCCTATAGTCGTCGGACATGTCGGCGGCTGGTCAACTTTGGCCCGTGGTTGTGGGGACGACCCTATAGTCGTTCGACATGACGGTGGCGAGCCAATCTAGTCCCGGGGTCGTGGGGACGACCCTATAGGCGTCGGACAAGACGGCGGCTGGACATCTTTGGCCCGGGGTCGTGGGGACGACCCTACAGTCGTCGGACATGTCGGCGGCTGGCCAACTTTGGCCCGTGGTTGTGGGGACGACCCTATAGTCGTTGGACATGACGGTGGCGGGCCAATCTAGTCCCGGGGTCGTGGGGACGACCCTATAGTCGTCGGACATGTCGGCGGCTGGCCAACTTTGGCGCGTGGTCGTGGGGACGATCCGATTGTCGTCGGACATGTCGGCGGCTGGCCAACTTTGGCCCGTGGTCGTGGGGACGATCCAATAGTCGTCGGACATGTCGGCGGCTGGCCAACTTTGGCGCGTGGGCGTGGGGACGATCCGATTGTCGTCGGACATGTCGGCGGCTGGCCACCCTAGACCCGGGGTCGTGGGGACGACCCTATTGTCGTCGGACATGGCGGTGGCGGGCCAATCTAGTCCCGTGGTCGTGGGGACAACCCTATAGTCTTCGGACATGACGGTAGCGGGCCAATCTAGACCCGAGGTCCTGGGGACGACCCTATAGTAGTCGGACATGTCGGCGGCTGTCCAACTTTGGCCCGGTGTCGTGGGGACGACTCTATAGTCGTCGGACATGTCGGCGGCTGGCCAACCTAGACCCGGGGTCGTGGGGACGACTCTATAGTCGTCGGACATGTCGGCGGCTGGCCAACTTTGGCCCGGTGTCGTGGGGACGACCCAATAGTGGTCGGACATGTCGGCGGCCGGCCAACCTAGACCCGAGGTCGTGGGGACGACCCTATAGTCGTCGGACTTGACGGTGGCGGGCCAATCTAGTCCCGGGGTCGTGGGGACGACCCTATAGGCGTCGGACAAGACGGCGGCTGGACATCTTTGGCCCGGGGTCGTGGGGACGACCCTATAGTCGTCGGACATGTCGGCGGCTGGCCAACTTTGGCCCGTGGTGGTGGGGACGACCCTATAGTCGTTGGACATGACGGTGGCAGGCCAATCTAGTCCCGGGGTCGTGGGGACGACCCTATAGGCGTCGGACAAGACGGCGGCTGGACATCTTTGGCCCGGGGTCGTGGGGACGACCCTATAGTCGTCGGACATGTCGGCGGCTGGCCAACTTTGGCCCGTGGTCGTGGGGACGTCCCAATAGTTGTCGGACATGTCGGCGGCTTGCCAACTTTGGCCCGGGGTCGTGGGGACGACCCTATAGTCGTCGGACATGTCGGCGGCTGGCCAACTTTGGCCCGTGGTTGTGGGGACGACCCTATAGTCGTTGGATATGACGGTGGCGGGCCAATCTAGTCCCGGGGTCGTGGGGACGACCCTATAATCGTTGGACATGACGGTGGCGGGTCAATCTAGTCCCGGGGTCGTAGGGACGACCCTATAGTCGTCGGACATGTTGGCGATTGGCCATCATTGGCCCGGGGTCGTCGGGACGACCCTATAGTCGTCGGACATGTCGGCGGCTGGCCAACCTAGTCCCGGGGTCGTGGGGACGACCCTACAGTCGTCGGACATTTCGGCGGCTTGCCAACTTTGGCCCGGGGTCGTGGGGACGACCCTATAGTCGTCGGACATGTTGGCGGCTGGCCAACTTTGGCCCGTGGTTGTGGGGACGACCCTATAGTCGTTGGACATGACGGTGGCGGGCCAATCTAGTCCCGGGGTCGTGGGGACGACCCTATAGTCGTCGGACAAGACGGCGGCTGGACATCTTTGGCCCGGGGTCGTGGGGACGACCCTATAGTCGTCGGACATGTTGGCGGCTTGTCAGCCTAGTCCCGGGGTCGTGGGTACAACCCTATAGTCGTCGGACATGTCGGCGGCTGGCCAACTTTGGCCCGTGGTCGTGGGGACGACCCAATAGTTGTCGGACATGTCGGCGGCTTGCCAACTTTGGCCCGGGGTCGTGGGGACGACCCTATAGTCGTCGGACATGTCGGCGGCTGGCCAACTTTGGCCCGTGGTTGTGGGGACGACCCTATAATCGTTGGACATGACGGTGGCGGGCCAATCTAGTCCCGGGGTCGTAGGGACGACCCTATAGTCGTCGGACATGTTGGCGATTGGCCATCATTGGCCCGGGGTCGTCGGGACGACCCTATAGTCGTCGGACATGTCGGCGGCTGGCCAACCTAGACCCGGGGTCGTGGGGACGACCCTATAATCGTTGGACATTTCGGCGGCTTGCCAATCTAGTCCCGGGGTCGTGGGGACGATCCAATAATCGTCGGACATGTCGGCGGCTGGCCAACTTTGGCCCGTGGTGGTGGGGACGACCCTATAGTCGTTGGACATGACGGTGGCAGGCCAATCTAGTCCCGGGGTCGTGGGGACGACCCTATAGGCGTCGGACAAGACGGCGGCTGGACATCTTTGGCCCGGGGTCGTGGGGACGACCCTATAGTCGTCGGACATGTCGGCGGCTGGCCAACTTTGGCCCGTGGTCGTGGGGACGACCCAATAGTTGTCGGACATGTCGGCGGCTGGCCAACCTAGTCCCGGGGTCGTGGGGACGACCCTATAGTCGTCGGACATGTTGGCGATTGGCCATCATTGGCCCGGGGTCGTCGGGACGACCCTATAGTCGTCGGACATGTCGGCGGCTGGCCAATCTAGTCCCGGGGTCGTAGGGACGACCCTATAGTCGTCGGACATGTTGGCGATTGGCCATCATTGGCCCGGGGTCGTCGGGACGACCCTATAGTCGTCGGACATGTCGGCGGCTGGCCAACCTAGACCCGGGGTCGTGGGGACGACCCTATAATCGTTGGACATTTCGGCGGCTTGCCAATCTAGTCCCGGGGTCGTGGGGACGATCCAATAATCGTCGGACATGTCGGCGGCTGGTCAACTTTGGCCCGTGGTTGTGGGGACGACCCTATAGTCGTTCGACATGACGGTGGCGAGCCAATCTAGTCCCGGGGTCGTGGGGACGACCCTATAGGCGTCGGACAAGACGGCGGCTGGACATCTTTGGCCCGGGGTCGTGGGGACGACCCTACAGTCGTCGGACATGTCGGCGGCTGGCCAACTTTGGCCCGCGGTTGTGGGGACGACCCTATAGTCGTTGGACATGACGGTGGCGGGCCAATCTAGTCCCGGGGTCGTGGGGACGACCCTATAGTCGTCGGACATGTCGGCGGCTGGCCAACTTTGGCGCGTGGTCGTGGGGACGATCCGATTGTCGTCGGACATGTCGGCGGCTGGCCAACTTTGGCCCGTGGTCGTGGGGACGATCCAATAGTCGTGGGACATGTCGGCGGCTGGCCAACTTTGGCGCGTGGGCGTGGGGACGATCCGATTGTCGTCGGACATGTCGGCGGCTGGCCACCCTAGACCCGGGGTCGTGGGGACGACCCTATTGTCGTCGGACATGGCGGTGGCGGGCCAATCTAGTCCCGTGGTCGTGGGGACAACCCTATAGTCTTCGGACATGACGGTAGCGGGCCAATCTAGACCCGAGGTCCTGGGGACGACCCTATAGTAGTCGGACATGTCGGCGGCTGTCCAACTTTGGCCCGGTGTCGTGGGGACGACTCTATAGTCGTCGGACATGTCGGCGGCTGGCCAACCTAGACCCGGGGTCGTGGGGACGACTCTATAGTCGTCGGACATGTCGGCGGCTGGCCAACTTTGGCCCGGTGTCGTGGGGACGACCCAATAGTGGTCGGACATGTCGGCGGCCGGCCAACCTAGTCCCGAGGTCGTGGGGACGACCCTATAGTCGTCGGACTTGACGGTGGCGGGCCAATCTAGTCCCGGGGTCGTGGGGACGACCCTATAGGCGTCGGACAAGACGGCGGCTGGACATCTTTGGCCCGGGGTCGTGGGGACGACCCTATAGTCGTCGGACATGTCGGCGGCTGGCCAACTTTGGCCCGTGGTGGTGGGGACGACCCTATAGTCGTTGGACATGACGGTGGCAGGCCAATCTAGTCCCGGGGTCGTGGGGACGACCCTATAGGCGTCGGACAAGACGGCGGCTGGACATCTTTGGCCCGGGGTCGTGGGGACGACCCTATAGTCGTCGGACATGTCGGCGGCTGGCCAACTTTGGCCCGTGGTCGTGGGGACGACCCAATAGTT
This sequence comes from Andrena praecox, assembly GCA_963932275.1. Lineage (NCBI taxonomy): Eukaryota > Metazoa > Arthropoda > Insecta > Hymenoptera > Andrenidae > Andrena > Andrena praecox. The sequence continues at coordinate 401,662 of CAWVQO010000009.1, read as the reverse complement.
GTCGGACATGTCGGCGGCTGGCCAACCTAGTCCCGGGGTCGTGGGGACGACCCTATAGTCGTCGGACATGTTGGCGATTGGCCATCATTGGCCCGGGGTCGTCGGGACGACCCTATAGTCGTCGGACATGTCGGCGGCTGGCCAACCTAGTCCCGTGGTCGTCGGGACGACCCTACAGTCGTCGGACATTTCGGCGGCTTGCCAACTTTGGCCCGGGGTCGTGGGGACGACCCTATAGTCGTCGGACATGTCGGCGGCTGGTCAACTTTGGCCCGTGGTTGTGGGGACGACCCTATAGTCGTTCGACATGACGGTGGCGAGCCAATCTAGTCCCGGGGTCGTGGGGACGACCCTATAGGCGTCGGACAAGACGGCGGCTGGACATCTTTGGCCCGGGGTCGTGGGGACGACCCTACAGTCGTCGGACATGTCGGCGGCTGGCCAACTTTGGCCCGTGGTTGTGGGGACGACCCTATAGTCGTTGGACATGACGGTGGCGGGCCAATCTAGTCCCGGGGTCGTGGGGACGACCCTATAGTCGTCGGACATGTCGGCGGCTGGCCAACTTTGGCGCGTGGTCGTGGGGACGATCCGATTGTCGTCGGACATGTCGGCGGCTGGCCAACTTTGGCCCGTGGTCGTGGGGACGATCCAATAGTCGTCGGACATGTCGGCGGCTGGCCAACTTTGGCGCGTGGGCGTGGGGACGATCCGATTGTCGTCGGACATGTCGGCGGCTGGCCACCCTAGACCCGGGGTCGTGGGGACGACCCTATTGTCGTCGGACATGGCGGTGGCGGGCCAATCTAGTCCCGTGGTCGTGGGGACAACCCTATAGTCTTCGGACATGACGGTAGCGGGCCAATCTAGACCCGAGGTCCTGGGGACGACCCTATAGTAGTCGGACATGTCGGCGGCTGTCCAACTTTGGCCCGGTGTCGTGGGGACGACTCTATAGTCGTCGGACATGTCGGCGGCTGGCCAACCTAGACCCGGGGTCGTGGGGACGACTCTATAGTCGTCGGACATGTCGGCGGCTGGCCAACTTTGGCCCGGTGTCGTGGGGACGACCCAATAGTGGTCGGACATGTCGGCGGCCGGCCAACCTAGACCCGAGGTCGTGGGGACGACCCTATAGTCGTCGGACTTGACGGTGGCGGGCCAATCTAGTCCCGGGGTCGTGGGGACGACCCTATAGGCGTCGGACAAGACGGCGGCTGGACATCTTTGGCCCGGGGTCGTGGGGACGACCCTATAGTCGTCGGACATGTCGGCGGCTGGCCAACTTTGGCCCGTGGTGGTGGGGACGACCCTATAGTCGTTGGACATGACGGTGGCAGGCCAATCTAGTCCCGGGGTCGTGGGGACGACCCTATAGGCGTCGGACAAGACGGCGGCTGGACATCTTTGGCCCGGGGTCGTGGGGACGACCCTATAGTCGTCGGACATGTCGGCGGCTGGCCAACTTTGGCCCGTGGTCGTGGGGACGTCCCAATAGTTGTCGGACATGTCGGCGGCTTGCCAACTTTGGCCCGGGGTCGTGGGGACGACCCTATAGTCGTCGGACATGTCGGCGGCTGGCCAACTTTGGCCCGTGGTTGTGGGGACGACCCTATAGTCGTTGGATATGACGGTGGCGGGCCAATCTAGTCCCGGGGTCGTGGGGACGACCCTATAATCGTTGGACATGACGGTGGCGGGCCAATCTAGTCCCGGGGTCGTAGGGACGACCCTATAGTCGTCGGACATGTTGGCGATTGGCCATCATTGGCCCGGGGTCGTCGGGACGACCCTATAGTCGTCGGACATGTCGGCGGCTGGCCAACCTAGTCCCGGGGTCGTGGGGACGACCCTACAGTCGTCGGACATTTCGGCGGCTTGCCAACTTTGGCCCGGGGTCGTGGGGACGACCCTATAGTCGTCGGACATGTTGGCGGCTGGCCAACTTTGGCCCGTGGTTGTGGGGACGACCCTATAGTCGTTGGACATGACGGTGGCGGGCCAATCTAGTCCCGGGGTCGTGGGGACGACCCTATAGTCGTCGGACAAGACGGCGGCTGGACATCTTTGGCCCGGGGTCGTGGGGACGACCCTATAGTCGTCGGACATGTTGGCGGCTTGTCAGCCTAGTCCCGGGGTCGTGGGTACAACCCTATAGTCGTCGGACAATTCGGCGGCTGGCCAACCTAGACCCGGGGTCGTGGGGACGACCCTATTGTCGTCGGACATGACGGTAGCGGGCCAATCTAGACCCGAGGTCCTGGGGACGACCCTATAGTAGTCGGACATGTCGGCGGCTGTCCAACTTTGGCCCGGTGTCGTGGGGACGACTCTATAGTCGTCGGAAATGTCGGCGGCTGGCCAACCTGGACCCGGGGTCGTGGGGACGACCCTATTGTCGTCGGACATGACGGTGGCGGTCCAATCTAGTCTCGGGGTCGTGGGGACGACCCTATAGTCGTCGGACATGTCGGCGTCTGGCCAACTTTGGCCCGGGGTCGTGGGGACGATTCTATAGTCGTCGGAAATGTCGGCGGCTGGCCAACCTGGACTCGGGGTCGTGGGGACGACCCTATAGTCGTCGGACAAGACGGCGGCTGGACATCTTTGGCCAGGGGTCGTGGGGACGACCCTATAGTCGTCGGACATGTCGGCGGCTGGCCAACTTTGGCCCGGTGTCGTGGGGACGACTCTATAGTCGTCGGAAATGTCGGCGGCTGGCCAACCTGGACCCGGGGTCGTGACGACGACCCTATAGTCGCCGGAGAAGACGGCGGCTGGACATCTTTGGCCCGGGGTCGTGGGGACGACCCTATAGTGGTCGGACATGTCGGCGGCTGGCCAACCTAGTCCCGAGGTCGTGGGGACGACCCTATAGTCGTCGGACTTGACGGTGGCGGGCCAATCTAGTCCCGGGGTCGTGGGGACGACCCTATAGTCGTCGGACATTTCGGCGGCTTGCCAACTTTGGCCCGGGGTCGTGGGGACGACACTATAGTCGTCGGACATTTCGGCGGCTTGCCAACTTTGGCCCGGGGTCGTGGGGACGACCCTATAGTCGTCGGACATGTCGGCGGCTGGCCAACTTTGGCCCGTGGTTGTGGGGACGACCCTATAGTCGTTGGATATGACGGTGGCGGGCCAATCTAGTCCCGGGGTCGTGGGGACGACCCTATAGTCGTCGGACATGTCGGCGGCTGGCCAACTTTGAACCGGTGTCGTGGGGACGACTCTATAGTCGTCGGAAATGTCGGCGGCTGGCCAACCTGGACCCGGAGTCGTGGGGCCGACCCTATTGTCGTCGGACATGACGGTGGCGGGCCAATCTAGTCTCGGGGTCGTGGGGACGACCCTATAGTCGTCGGACATGTCGGCGGCTGGCCAACTTTGGCCCGGGGTCGTGGGGACGATCCAATAGTCGTCGGACATGTCGGCGGCTGGCCAACTTTGGCCCGTGGTTGTGGGGACGACCCTATAGTCGTTGGACATGACGGTGGCGGGCCAATCTAGTCCCGGGGTCGTGGGGACGACCCTATAGTCGTCGGACATGTCGGCGGCTGGCCAACTTTGGCGCGTGGTCGTGGGGACGATCCGATTGTCGTCGGACATGTCGGGGGCTGGCCAACCTAGACCCGGGGTCGTGGGGACGACCCTATAATCGTTGGACATGACGGTGGCGGGCCAATCTAGTCCCGGGGTCGTAGGGACGACCCTATAGTCTTCGGACATGTTGGCGGCTTGTCAGCCTAGTCCCGGGGTCGTGGGTACGACCCTATAGTCGTCGGACAAGTCGGCGGCGGGCCAACCTTGCCCCGGGGTCGTGGGGACGACCCTATAGTCGTCGGACATGTCGGCGGCTGGCCAACCTAGACCCGGGGTCGTGGGGACGACTCTATAGTCGTCGGACATGTCGGGGGCTGGCCAACCTAGACCCGGGGTCGTGGGGACGACCCTATAATCGTTGGACATGACGGTGGCGGGCCAATCTAGTCCCGGGGTCGTGGGGACGATCCAATAATCGTCGGACATGTCGGCGGCTGGCCAACTTTGGCCCGTGGTGGTGGGGACGACCCTATAGTCGTTGGACATGACGGTGGCAGGCCAATCTAGTCCCGGGGTCGTGGGGACGACCCTATAGGCGTCGGACAAGACGGCGGCTGGACATCTTTGGCCCGGGGTCGTGGGGACGACCCTATAGTCGTCGGACATGTCGGCGGCTGGCCAACTTTGGCCCGTGGTCGTGGGGACGACCCAATAGTTGTCGGACATGTCGGCGGCTGGCCAACCTAGTCCCGGGGTCGTGGGGACGACCCTATAGTCGTCGGACATGTTGGCGATTGGCCATCATTGGCCCGGGGTCGTCGGGACGACCCTATAGTCGTCGGACATGTCGGCGGCTGGCCAACCTAGTCCCGTGGTCGTCGGGACGACCCTACAGTCGTCGGACATTTCGGCGGCTTGCCAACTTTGGCCCGGGGTCGTGGGGACGACCCTATAGTCGTCGGACATGTCGGCGGCTGGTCAACTTTGGCCCGTGGTTGTGGGGACGACCCTATAGTCGTTCGACATGACGGTGGCGAGCCAATCTAGTCCCGGGGTCGTGGGGACGACCCTATAGGCGTCGGACAAGACGGCGGCTGGACATCTTTGGCCCGGGGTCGTGGGGACGACCCTACAGTCGTCGGACATGTCGGCGGCTGGCCAACTTTGGCCCGTGGTTGTGGGGACGACCCTATAGTCGTTGGACATGACGGTGGCGGGCCAATCTAGTCCCGGGGTCGTGGGGACGACCCTATAGTCGTCGGACATGTCGGCGGCTGGCCAACTTTGGCGCGTGGTCGTGGGGACGATCCGATTGTCGTCGGACATGTCGGCGGCTGGCCAACTTTGGCCCGGTGTCGTGGGGACGACCCAATAGTGGTCGGACATGTCGGCGGCCGGCCAACCTAGTCCCGAGGTCGTGGGGACGACCCTATAGTCGTCGGACTTGACGGTGGCGGGCCAATCTAGTCCCGGGGTCGTGGGGACGACCCTATAGGCGCCGGACAAGACGGCGGCTGGACATCTTTGGCCCGGGGTCGTGGGGACGACCCTATAGTCGTCGGACATGTCGGCGGCTGGCCAACTTTGGCCCGTGGTGGTGGGGACGACCCTATAGTCGTTGGACATGACGGTGGCAGGCCAATCTAGTCCCGGGGTCGTGGGGACGACCCTATAGGCGTCGGACAAGACGGCGGCTGGACATCTTTGGCCCGGGGTCGTGGGGACGACCCTATAGTCGTCGGACATGTCGGCGGCTGGCCAACTTTGGCCCGTGGTCGTGGGGACGACCCAATAGTTGTCGGACATGTCGGCGGCTTGCCAACTTTGGCCCGGGGTCGTGGGGACGACCCTATAGTCGTCGGACATGTCGGCGGCTGGCCAACTTTGGCCCGTGGTTGTGGGGACGACCCTATAGTCGTTGGATATGACGGTGGCGGGCCAATCTAGTCCCGGGGTCGTGGGGACGACCCTATAATCGTTGGACATGACGGTGGCGGGCCAATCTAGTCCCGGGGTCGTAGGGACGACCCTATAGTCGTCGGACATGTTGGCGATTGGCCATCATTGGCCCGGGGTCGTCGGGACGACCCTATAGTCGTCGGACATTTCGGCGGCTTGCCAATCTAGTCCCGGGGTCGTGGGGACGATCCAATAATCGTCGGACATGTCGGCGGCTGGCCAACTTTGGCCCGTGGTGGTGGGGACGACCCTATAGTCGTTGGACATGACGGTGGCAGGCCAATCTAGTCCCGCGGTCGTGGGGACGACCCTATAGGCGTCGGACAAGACGGCGGCTGGACATCTTTGGCCCGGGGTCGTGGGGACGACCCTATAGTCGTTGGACATGACGGTGGCAGGCCAATCTAGTCCCGGGGTCGTGGGGACGACCCTATAGGCGTCGGACAAGACGGCGGCTGGACATCTTTGGCCCGGGGTCGTGGGGACGACCCTATAGTCGTCGGACATGTCGGCGGCTGGCCAACTTTGGCCCGTGGTCGTGGGGACGACCCAATAGTTGTCGGACATGTCGGCGGCTGGCCAACCTAGTCCCGGGGTCGTGGGGACGACCCTATAGTCGTCGGACATGTTGGCGATTGGCCATCATTGGCCCGGGGTCGTCGGGACGACCCTATAGTCGTCGGACATGTCGGCGGCTGGCCAATCTAGTCCCGGGGTCGTAGGGACGACCCTATAGTCGTCGGACATGTTGGCGATTGGCCATCATTGGCCCGGGGTCGTCGGGACGACCCTATAGTCGTCGGACATGTCGGCGGCTGGCCAACCTAGACCCGGGGTCGTGGGGACGACCCTATAATCGTTGGACATTTCGGCGGCTTGCCAATCTAGTCCCGGGGTCGTGGGGACGATCCAATAATCGTCGGACATGTCGGCGGCTGGTCAACTTTGGCCCGTGGTTGTGGGGACGACCCTATAGTCGTTCGACATGACGGTGGCGAGCCAATCTAGTCCCGGGGTCGTGGGGACGACCCTATAGGCGTCGGACAAGACGGCGGCTGGACATCTTTGGCCCGGGGTCGTGGGGACGACCCTACAGTCGTCGGACATGTCGGCGGCTGGCCAACTTTGGCCCGTGGTTGTGGGGACGACCCTATAGTCGTTGGACATGACGGTGGCGGGCCAATCTAGTCCCGGGGTCGTGGGGACGACCCTATAGTCGTCGGACATGTCGGCGGCTGGCCAACTTTGGCGCGTGGTCGTGGGGACGATCCGATTGTCGTCGGACATGTCGGCGGCTGGCCAACTTTGGCCCGTGGTCGTGGGGACGATCCAATAGTCGTGGGACATGTCGGCGGCTGGCCAACTTTGGCGCGTGGGCGTGGGGACGATCCGATTGTCGTCGGACATGTCGGCGGCTGGCCACCCTAGACCCGGGGTCGTGGGGACGACCCTATTGTCGTCGGACATGGCGGTGGCGGGCCAATCTAGTCCCGTGGTCGTGGGGACAACCCTATAGTCTTCGGACATGACGGTAGCGGGCCAATCTAGACCCGAGGTCCTGGGGACGACCCTATAGTAGTCGGACATGTCGGCGGCTGTCCAACTTTGGCCCGGTGTCGTGGGGACGACTCTATAGTCGTCGGACATGTCGGCGGCTGGCCAACCTAGACCCGGGGTCGTGGGGACGACTCTATAGTCGTCGGACATGTCGGCGGCTGGCCAACTTTGGCCCGGTGTCGTGGGGACGACCCAATAGTGGTCGGACATGTCGGCGGCCGGCCAACCTAGTCCCGAGGTCGTGGGGACGACCCTATAGTCGTCGGACTTGACGGTGGCGGGCCAATCTAGTCCCGGGGTCGTGGGGACGACCCTATAGGCGTCGGACAAGACGGCGGCTGGACATCTTTGGCCCGGGGTCGTGGGGACGACCCTATAGTCGTCGGACATGTCGGCGGCTGGCCAACTTTGGCCCGTGGTGGTGGGGACGACCCTATAGTCGTTGGACATGACGGTGGCAGGCCAATCTAGTCCCGGGGTCGTGGGGACGACCCTATAGGCGTCGGACAAGACGGCGGCTGGACATCTTTGGCCCGGGGTCGTGGGGACGACCCTATAGTCGTCGGACATGTCGGCGGCTGGCCAACTTTGGCCCGTGGTCGTGGGGACGACCCAATAGTTGTCGGACATGTCGGCGGCTTGCCAACTTTGGCCCGGGGTCGTGGGGACGACCCTATAGTCGTCGGACATGTTGGCGATTGGCCATCATTGGCCCGGGGTCGTCGGGACGACCCTATAGTCGTCGGACATGTCGGCGGCTGGCCAACCTAGTCCCGGGGTCGTGGGGACGACCCTATAGGCGTCGGACAAGACGGCGGCTGGACATCTTTGGCCCGGGGTCGTGGGGACGACCCTATAGTCGTCGGACATGTCGGCGGCTGGCCAACTTTGGCCCGTGGTCGTGGGGACGACCCAATAGTTGTCGGACATGTCGGCGGCTGGCCAACCTAGTCCCGGGGTCGTGGGGACGACCCTATAGTCGTCGGACATGTTGGCGATTGGCCATCATTGGCCCGGCGTCGTCGGGACGACCCTATAGTCGTCGGACATGTCGGCGGCTGGCCAATCTAGTCCCGGGGTCGTAGGGACGACCCTATAGTCGTCGGACATGTTGGCGATTGGCCATCATTGGCCCGGGGTCGTCGGGACGACCCTATAGTCGTCGGACATGTCGGCGGCTGGCCAACCTAGACCCGGGGTCGTGGGGACGACCCTATAATCGTTGGACATTTCGGCGGCTTGCCAATCTAGTCCCGGGGTCGTGGGGACGATCCAATAATCGTCGGACATGTCGGCGGCTGGTCAACTTTGGCCCGTGGTTGTGGGGACGACCCTATAGTCGTTCGACATGACGGTGGCGAGCCAATCTAGTCCCGGGGTCGTGGGGACGACCCTATAGGCGTCGGACAAGACGGCGGCTGGACATCTTTGGCCCGGGGTCGTGGGGACGACCCTACAGTCGTCGGACATGTCGGCGGCTGGCCAACTTTGGCCCGTGGTTGTGGGGACGACCCTATAGTCGTTGGACATGACGGTGGCGGGCCAATCTAGTCCCGGGGTCGTGGGGACGACCCTATAGTCGTCGGACATGTCGGCGGCTGGCCAACTTTGGCGCGTGGTCGTGGGGACGATCCGATTGTCGTCGGACATGTCGGCGGCTGGCCAACTTTGGCCCGTGGTCGTGGGGACGATCCAATAGTCGTGGGACATGTCGGCGGCTGGCCAACTTTGGCGCGTGGGCGTGGGGACGATCCGATTGTCGTCGGACATGTCGGCGGCTGGCCACCCTAGACCCGGGGTCGTGGGGACGACCCTATTGTCGTCGGACATGGCGGTGGCGGGCCAATCTAGTCCCGTGGTCGTGGGGACAACCCTATAGTCTTCGGACATGACGGTAGCGGGCCAATCTAGACCCGAGGTCCTGGGGACGACCCTATAGTAGTCGGACATGTCGGCGGCTGTCCAACTTTGGCCCGGTGTCGTGGGGACGACTCTATAGTCGTCGGACATGTCGGCGGCTGGCCAACCTAGACCCGGGGTCGTGGGGACGACTCTATAGTCGTCGGACATGTCGGCGGCTGGCCAACTTTGGCCCGGTGTCGTGGGGACGACCCAATAGTGGTCGGACATGTCGGCGGCCGGCCAACCTAGTCCCGAGGTCGTGGGGACGACCCTATAGTCGTCGGACTTGACGGTGGCGGGCCAATCTAGTCCCGGGGTCGTGGGGACGACCCTATAGGCGTCGGACAAGACGGCGGCTGGACATCTTTGGCCCGGGGTCGTGGGGACGACCCTATAGTCGTCGGACATGTCGGCGGCTGGCCAACTTTGGCCCGTGGTGGTGGGGACGACCCTATAGTCGTTGGACATGACGGTGGCAGGCCAATCTAGTCCCGGGGTCGTGGGGACGACCCTATAGGCGTCGGACAAGACGGCGGCTGGACATCTTTGGCCCGGGGTCGTGGGGACGACCCTATAGTCGTCGGACATGTCGGCGGCTGGCCAACTTTGGCCCGTGGTCGTGGGGACGACCCAATAGTTGTCGGACATGTCGGCGGCTTGCCAACTTTGGCCCGGGGTCGTGGGGACGACCCTATAGTCGTCGGACATGTTGGCGATTGGCCATCATTGGCCCGGGGTCGTCGGGACGACCCTATAGTCGTCGGACATGTCGGCGGCTGGCCAACCTAGTCCCGGGGTCGTGGGGACGACCCTACAGTCGTCGGACATTTCGGCGGCTTGCCAACTTTGGCCCGGGGTCGCGGGGACGACCCTATAGTCGTCGGACATGTTGGCGGCTGGCCAACTTTGGCCCGTGGTTGTGGGGACGACCCTATAGTCGTCGGAAATGTCGGCGGCTGGCCAACCTGGACCCGGGGTCGTGGGGACGACCCTATTGTCGTCGGACATGACGGTGGCGGGCCAATCTATTCTCGGGGTCGTGGGGACGACCCTATAGTCGTCGGACATGTCGGCGTCTGGCCAACTTTGGCCCGGGGTCGTGGGGACGATTCTATAGTCGTCGGAAATGTCGGCGGCTGGCCAACCTGGACTCGGGGTCGTGGGGACGACCCTATAGTCGTCGGACAAGACGGCGGCTGGACATCTTTGGCCCGGGGTCGTGGGGACGACCCTATAGTCGTCGGACATGTCGGCGGCTGGCCAACTTTGGCCCGGTGTCGTGGGGACGACTCTATAGTCGTCGGACATGTTGGCGGCTTGTCAGCCTAGTCCCGGGGTCGTGGGTACGACCCTATAGTCGTCGGACAATTCGGCGGCTGGCCAACCTAGACCCGGGGTCGTGGGGACGACCCTATTGTCGTCGGACATGACGGCGGCGGGCCAATCTAGTCCCGGGGTCGTGGGGACGACCCTATAGTCGTCGGACATGTCGGCGGCTGGCCAACTTTGGCCCGGTGTCGTGGAGACGACTCTATAGTCGTCGGAAATGTCGGCGGCTGGCCAACCTGGACCCGGGGTCGTGGGGACGACCCTATTGTCGTCGGACATGACGGTGGCGGGCCAATCTATTCTCGGGGTCGTGGGGACGACCCTATAGTCGTCGGACATGTCGGCGTCTGGCCAACTTTGGCCCGGGGTCGTGGGGACGATTCTATAGTCGTCGGAAATGTCGGCGGCTGGCCAACCTGGACTCGGGGTCGTGGGGACGACCCTATAGTCGTCGGACAAGACGGCGGCTGGACATCTTTGGCCCGGGGTCGTGGGGACGACCCTATAGTCGTCGGACATGTCGGCGGCTGGCCAACTTTGAACCGGTGTCGTGGGGACGACTCTATAGTCGTCGGAAATGTCGGCGGCTGGCCAACCTGGACCCGGAGTCGTGGGGCCGACCCTATTGTCGTCGGACATGACGGTGGCGGGCCAATCTAGTCTCGGGGTCGTGGGGACGACCCTATAGTCGTCGGACATGTCGGCGGCTGGCCAACTTTGGCCCGGGGTCGTGGGGACGATCCAATAGTCGTCGGACATGTCGGCGGCTGGCCAACTTTGGCCCGGGGTCGTGGGGACGACCCTACAGTCGTCGGACATGTCGGCGGCTGGCCAACTTTGGCCCGTGGTTGTGGGGACGACCCTATAGTCGTTGGACATGACGGTGGCGGGCCAATCTAGTCCCGGGGTCGTGGGGACGACCCTATAGTCGTCGGACATGTCGGCGGCTGGCCAACTTTGGCGCGTGGTCGTGGGGACGATCCGATTGTCGTCGGACATGTCGGGGGCTGGCCAACCTAGACCCGGGGTCGTGGGGACGACCCTATAATCGTTGGACATGACGGTGGCGGGCCAATCTAGTCAAGGGGTCGTAGGGACGACCCTATAGTCTTCGGACATGTTGGCGGCTTGTCAGCCTAGTCCCGGGGTCGTGGGTACGACCCTATAGTCGTCGGACAAGTCGGCGGCGGGCCAACCTTGCCCCGGGGTCGTGGGGACGACCCTATAGTCGTCGGACATGTCGGCGGCTGGCCAACCTAGACCCGGGGTCGTGGGGACGACTCTATAGTCGTCGGAAATGTCGGGGGCTGGCCAACCTAGACCCGGGGTCGTGGGGACGACCCTATAATCGTTGGACATGACGGTGGCGGGCCAATCTAGTCCCGGGGTCGTGGGGACGATCCAATAATCGTCGGACATGTCGGCGGCTGGCCAACTTTGGCCCGTGGTGGTGGGGACGACCCTATAGTCGTTGGACATGACGGTGGCAGGCCAATCTAGTCCCGGGGTCGTGGGGACGACCCTATAGGCGTCGGACAAGACGGCGGCTGGACATCTTTGGCCCGGGGTCGTGGGGACGACCCTATAGTCGTCGGACATGTCAGCGGCTGGCCAACTTTGGCCCGTGGTCGTGGTGACGACCCAATAGTTGTCGGACATGTCGGCGGCTGGCCAACCTAGTCCCGAGGTCGTGGGGACGACCCTATAGTCGTCGGACAAGACGGCGGCTGGACATCTTTGGCCCGGGGTCGTGGGGACGACCCTATAGTCGTCGGACATGTTGGCGGCTTGTCAGCCTAGTCCCGGGGTCGTGGGTACGACCCTATAGTCGTCGGACAATTCGGCGGCTGGCCAACCTAGACCCGGGGTCGTGGGGACGACCCTATTGTCGTCGGACATGACGGCGGCGGGCCAATCTAGTCCCGGGGTCGTGGGGACGACCCTATAGTCGTCGGACATGTCGGCGGCTGGCCAACTTTGGCCCGGTGTCGTGGGGACGACTCTATAGTCGTCGGAAATGTCGGCGGCTGGCCAACCTGGACCCGGGGTCGTGGGGACGACCCTATTGTCGTCGGACATGACGGTGGCGGGCCAATCTAGTCTCGGGGTCGTGGGGACGACCCTATAGTCGTCGGACATGTCGGCGTCTGGCCAACTTTGGCCCGGGGTCGTGGGGACGACTCTATAGTCGTCGGAAATGTCGGCAGCTGGCCAACCTGGACTCGGGGTCGTGGGGACGACCCTATAGTCGTCGGACAAGACGGCGGCTGGACATCTTTGGCCCGGGGTCGTGGGGACGACCCTATAGTCGTCGGACATGTCGGCGGCTGGCCAACTTTGGCCCGGTGTCGTGGGGACGACTCTATAGTCGTCGGAAATGTCGGCGGCTGGCCAACCTGGACCCGGGGTCGTGACGACGACCCTATAGTCGCCGGAGAAGACGGCGGCTGGACATCTTTGGCCCGGGGTCGTGGGGACGACCCTATAGTCGTCGGACATGTCGGCGGCTGGCCAACTTTGGCCCGGTGTCGTGGGGACGACTCTATAGTCGTCGGAAATGTCGGCGGCTGGCCAACCTGGACCCGAGGTCGTGGGGACGACCCTATAGTCGTCGGACTTGACGGTGGCGGGCCAATCTAGTCCCGGGGTCGTGGGGACGACCCTATAGTCGTCGGACATTTCGGCGGCTTGCCAACTTTGGCCCGGGGTCGTGGGGACGACCCTATAGTCGTCGGACATGTTGGCGGCTTGTCAGCCTAGTCCCGGGGTCGTGGGTACGGCCCTATATTCGTCGGACATGTCGGCGGCGGGCCAACCTTGTCCCGGGGTCGTGGGGACGACCCTATAGTCGTCGGACATGTCGGCGGCTGGCCAACTTTGGCCCGGTGTCGTGGGGACGACTCTATAGTCGTCGGAAATGTCGGCGGCTGGCCAACCTGGACCCGGGGTCGTGGGGACGACCCTATTGTCGTCGGACATGACGGTAGCAGGCCAATCTAGTCTCGGGGTCGAGGGGACGACCCTATAGTCGTCGGACATGTCGGCGGCTGGCCAACTTTGGCCCGGGGTCGTGGGGACGATCCAATAATCGTCGGACATGTCGGCGGCTGGCCAACTTTGGCCCGTGGTGGTGGGGACGACCCTATAGACGTTGGACATGACGGTGGCAGGCCAATCTAGTCCCGGGGTCGTGGGGACGACCCTATAGGCGTCGGACAAGACGGCGGCTGGACATCTTTGGCCCGTGGTCGTGGGGACGACCCAATAGTTGTCGGACATGTCGGCGGCTGGCCAACCTAGTCCCGAGGTCGTGGGGACGACCCTATAGTCGTCGGACTTGACGGTGGCGGGCCAATCTAGTCCCGGGGTCGTGGAGACGATCCTACAGTCGTCGGACATTTCGGCGGCTTGCCAACTTTGGCCCGGGGTCGTGGGACGACCCTATAGTCGTCGGACTTGACGGTAGCGGGCCAATCTAGTCCCGAGGTCGTGGGGACGACCCTATAGTCTTCGGACATGACGGTAGCGGGCCAATCTAGACCCGAGGTCGTGGGGACGACCCTATTGTAGTCGGACATGTCGGCGGCTGTCCAACTTTGGCGCGGTGTCGTGGGGACGACTCTATAGTCGTCGGACATGTCGGCAGCTGGCCAACCTAGACCCGGGGTCGTGGGGACGACCCTATTGTCGTCGGACATGACGGTGGCGGGCCAATCTAGTCCCGGGGTCGTGGGGACGACCCTATAGTCGTCGGACAAGTCGGCGGCGGGCCAAGCTTGTCCCGGGGTCGTGGGGACGACCCTATATTCGTCGGACATGACGGTGGCGGGCCAATCTAGTCCCGGGGTCGTGGGGACGACCCTATAATTGTTGGACATGACGGTGGCGGGCCAATCTAGTCCCGGGGTCGTAGGGACGACCCTATAGTCGTCGGACATGTTGGCGATTGGCCATCATTGGCCCGGGGTCGTCGGGACGACCCTATAGTCGTCGGACATGTCGGCGGCTGGCCAACTTTGGCCCGTGGTCGTGGGGACGATCCGATTGTCGTCGGACATGTCGGCGGCTGGCCAACTTTGGCCCGTGGTCGTGGGGACGATCCAATAGTCGTCGGACATGTCGGCGGCTGGCCAACTTTGGCGCGTGGGCGTGGGGACGATCCGATTGTCGTCGGACATGTCGGCGGCTGGCCACCCTAGACCCGGGGTCGTGGGGACGACCCTATAATCGTCGGACATGACGGTGGCGGGCCAATCTAGTCCCGGGGTCGTGGGGACGACCCTATAGTCGTCGGACAAGTCGGCGGCTGGCCAACCTAGACCCGGGGTCGTGGGGACGACCCTATAGTCGTCGAACAATTCGGCGGCGGGCCAAGCTTGTCCCGGGGTCGTGGGGACGACCCTATAATCGTCGGATATGACGGTGGCGGGCCAATCTAGTCCCGGGGTCGTGGGGACGACCCTATAGTCGTCGGACATGTCGGCGGCTGGCCAACTTTGGCCCGGGGTCGTGGGGGCGACCCTATAGTCGTCGGACATGTTGGCGGCTTGTCAGCCTAGTCCCGGGGTCGTGGGTACGACCCTACAGTCGTCGGACATTTCGGCGGCTGGCCAACCTAGTCCCGAGGTCGTGGGGACGACCCTATAGTCGTCGGACTTGACGGTGGCGGGCCAATCTAGTCCCGGGGTCGTGGGGACGACCCTATAGTCGTCGGACTTGACGGTGGCGGGCCAATCTAGTCCCGAGGTCCTGGGGACGACCCTATAGTCGTCGGACAAGTCGGCGGCTGGCCAACCTAGACCCGGGGTCGTGGGGACGACCCTATTGTCGTCGGACATGACGGTGGCGGGCCAATCTAGTCCGGGGTCGTGGGGACGACCCTATAGTCGTCGAACAATTCGGCGGCGGGCCAAGCTTGTCCCGGGGTCGTGGGGACGACCCTATAATCGTCGGACATGACGGTGGCGGGCCAATCTAGTCCCGGGGTCGTGGGGACGACCCTATAGTCGTCGGACATGTCGGCGGCTGGCCAACTTTGGCCCGGTGTCGTGGGGACGACTCTATAGACGTCGGACACGACGGTGGCGGGCCAATCTAGTCCCGGGGTCGTGGGGACGACCCTATAATCGTTGGACATGACGGTGGCGGGCCAATCTAGTCCCGGGGTCGTAGGGACGACCCTATAGTCGTCGGACATGTTGGGGATTGGCCAACATTGGCCCGGGGTCGTCGGGACGACCCTATAGTCGTCGGACATGTCGGCGGCTGGCCAACCTAGTCCCGGGGTCGTGGGGACGACCCTATAGTCGTCGGACATGTTGGCGATTGGCCATCATTGGCCCGGGGTCGTCGGGACGACCCTATAGTCGTCGGACATGTCGGCGGCTGGCCAAACTAGTCCCGTGGTCGTGGGGACGACCCTACAGTCGTCGGACATTTCGGCGGCTTGCCAACTTTGGCCCGGGGTCGTGGGGACGACCCTATAGTCGTCGGACATGTCGGCGGCTGGCCAACTTTGGCCCGTGGTTGTGGGGACGACCCTATAGTCGTTGGACATGACGGTGGCGGGCCAATCTAGTCCCGGGGTCGTGGGGACGACCCTATAGGCGTCGGACAAGACGGCGGCTGGACATCTTTGGCCCGGGGTCGTGGGGACGACCCAACAGTCGTCGGACATGTCGGCGGCTGGCCAACTTTGGCCCGTGGTTGTGGGGACGACCCTATAGTCGTCGGAAATGTCGGCGGCTGGCCAACCTGGACCCGGAGTCGTGGGGCCGACCCTATTGTCGTCGGACATGACGGTGGCGGGCCAATCTAGTCCCGGGGTCGTGGGGACGACCCTACAGTCGTCGAACAATTCGGCGGCGGGCCAAGCTTGTCCCGGGGTCGTGGGGACGACCCTATAATCGTTGGACATGACGGTGGCGGGCCAATCTAGTCCCGGGGTCGTAGGGACGACCCTATAGTCGTCGGACATGTTGGCGATTGGCCATCATTGGCCCGGGGTCGTCGGGACGACCCTATAGTCGTCGGACATGTCGGCGGCTGGCCAACCTAGTCCCGGGGTCGTGGGGACAACCCTACAGTCGTCGGACATTTCGGCGGCTTGCCAACTTTGGCCCGGGTTCGTGGGGACGACCCTATAGTCGTCGGACATGTTGGCGGCTGGCCAACTTTGGCCCGTGGTTGTGGGGACGACCCTATAGTCGTTGGACATGACGGTGGCGGGCCAATCTAGTCCCGGGGTCGTGGGGACGACCCTATAGTCGTCGGACAAGACGGCGGCTGGACATCTTTGGCTCGGGGTCGTGGGGACGACCCTATAGTCGTCGGACATGTTGGCGGCTTGTCAGCCTAGTCCCGGGGTCGTGGGTACGACCCTATAGTCGTCGGACAATTCGGCGGCTGGCCAACCTAGACCCGGGGTCGTGGGGACGACCCTATTGTCGTCGGACATGACGGCGGCGGGCCAATCTAGTCCCGGGGTCGTGGGGACGACCCTATAGTCGTCGGACATGTCGGCGGCTGGCCAACTTTGGCCCGGTGTCGTGGAGACGACTCTATAGTCGTCGGAAATGTCGGCGGCTGGCCAACCTGGACCCGGGGTCGTGGGGACGACCCTATTGTCGTCGGACATGACGGTGGCGGGCCAATCTAGTCTCGGGGTCGTGGGGACGACCCTATAGTCGTCGGACATGTCGGCGTCTGGCCAACTTTGGCCCGGGGTCGTGGGGACGATTCTATAGTCGTTGGACATGACGGTGGCGGGCCAATCTAGTCCCGGGGTCGTGGGGACGACCCTATAGTCGTCGGACATGTCGGCGGCTGGCCAACTTTGGCGCGTAGTCGTGGGGACGATCCGATTGTCGTCGGACATGTCGGGGGCTGGCCAACCTAGACCCGGGGTCGTGGGGACGACCCTATAATCGTTGGACATGACGGTGGCGGGCCAATCTAGTCCCGGGGTCGTAGGGACGACCCTATAGTCGCCGGAGAAGACGGCGGCTGGACATCTTTGGCCCGGGGTCGTGGGGACGACCCTATAGTGGTCGGACATGTCGGCGGCTGGCCAACCTAGTCCCGAGGTCGTGGGGACGACCCTATAGTCGTCGGACTTGACGGTGGCGGGCCAATCTAGTCCCGGGGTCGTGGGGACGACCCTATAGTCGTCGGACATTTCGGCGGCTTGCCAACTTTGGCCCGGGGTCGTGGGGACGACCCTATAGTCGTCGGACATTTCGGCGGCTTGCCAACTTTGGCCCGGGGTCGTGGGGACGACCCTATAGTCGTCGGACATGTCGGCGGCTGGCCAACTTTGGCCCGTGGTTGTGGGGACGACCCTATAGTCGTTGGATATGACGGTGGCGGGCCAATCTAGTCCCGGGGTCGTGGGGACGACCCTATAGTCGTCGGACATGTCGGCGGCTGGCCAACTTTGGCCCGGGGTCGTGGGGACGATCCAATAGTCGTCGGACATGTCGGCGGCTGGCCAACTTTGGCGCGTAGTCGTGGGGACGATCCGATTGTCGTCGGACATGTCGGGGGCTGGCCAACCTAGACCCGGGGTCGTGGGGACGACCCTATAATCGTTGGACATGACGGTGGCGGGCCAATCTGGTCCCGGGGTCGTAGGGACGACCCTATAGTCTTCGGACATGTTGGCGGCTTGTCAGCCTAGTCCCGGGGTCGTGGGTACGACCCTATAGTCGTCGGACAAGTCGGCGGCGGGCCAACCTTGCCCCGGGGTCGTGGGGACGACCCTATAGTCGTCGGACATGTCGGCGGCTGGCCAACCTAGACCCGGGGTCGTGGGGACGACTCTATAGTCGTCGGACATGTCGGGGGCTGGCCAACCTAGACCCGGGGTCGTGGGGACGACCCTATAATCGTTGGACATGACGGTGGCGGGCCAATCTAGTCCCGGGGTCGTGGGGACGATCCAATAATCGTCGGACATGTCGGCGGCTGGCCAACTTTGGCCCGTGGTGGTGGGGACGACCCTATAGTCGTTCGACATGACGGTGGCGAGCCAACCTTGTCCCGGGGTCGTGGGGACGACCCTATAGTCGTCGGACATGTCGGCGGCTGGCCAACTTTGGCCCGGTGTCGTGGGGACGACTCTATAGTCGTCGGAAATGTCGGCGGCTGGCCAACCTGGACCCGGGGTCGTGGGGACGACCCTATTGTCGTCGGACATGACGGTAGCAGGCCAATCTAGTCTCGGGGTCGAGGGGACGACCCTATAGTCGTCGGACATGTCGGCGGCTGGCCAACTTTGGCCCGGGGTCGTGGGGACGATCCAATAATCGTCGGACATGTCGGCGGCTGGCCAACTTTGGCCCGTGGTGGTGGGGACGACCCTATAGACGTTGGACATGACGGTGGCAGGCCAATCTAGTCCCGGGGTCGTGGGGACGACCCTATAGGCGTCGGACAAGACGGCGGCTGGACATCTTTGGCCCGTGGTCGTGGGGACGACCCAATAGTTGTCGGACATGTCGGCGGCTGGCCAACCTAGTCCCGAGGTCGTGGGGACGACCCTATAGTCGTCGGACTTGACGGTGGCGGGCCAATCTAGTCCCGGGGTCGTGGAGACGATCCTACAGTCGTCGGACATTTCGGCGGCTTGCCAACTTTGGCCCGGGGTCGTGGGACGACCCTATAGTCGTCGGACTTGACGGTAGCGGGCCAATCTAGTCCCGAGGTCGTGGGGACGACCCTATAGTCTTCGGACATGACGGTAGCGGGCCAATCTAGACCCGAGGTCGTGGGGACGACCCTATTGTAGTCGGACATGTCGGCGGCTGTCCAACTTTGGCGCGGTGTCGTGGGGACGACTCTATAGTCGTCGGACATGTCGGCAGCTGGCCAACCTAGACCCGGGGTCGTGGGGACGACCCTATTGTCGTCGGACATGACGGTGGCGGGCCAATCTAGTCCCGGGGTCGTGGGGACGACCCTATAGGCGTCGGACAAGTCGGCGGCGGGCCAAGCTTGTCCCGGGGTCGTGGGGACGACCCTATATTCGTCGGACATGACGGTGGCGGGCCAATCTAGTCCCGGGGTCGTGGGGACGACCCTATAATTGTTGGACATGACGGTGGCGGGCCAATCTAGTCCCGGGGTCGTAGGGACGACCCTATAGTCGTCGGACATGTTGGCGATTGGCCATCATTGGCCCGGGGTCGTGGGGACGACCCTATAGTCGTCGGACATGTCGGCGGCTGGCCAACTTTGGCCCGTGGTTGTGGGGACGACCCTATAGTCGTTGGATATGACGGTGGCGGGCCAATCTAGCCCCGGGGCGTGGGGACGACCCTATAGTCGTCGGACATGTCGGCGGCTGGCCAACTTTGAACCGGTGTCGTGGGGACGACTCTATAGTCGTCGGAAATGTCGGCGGCTGGCCACCCTAGACCCGGGGTCGTGGGGACGACCCTATAATCGTCGGACATGACGGTGGCGGGCCAATCTAGTCCCGGGGTCGTGGGGACGACACTATAGTCGTCGGACATGTCGGCGGCTGGCCAACCTAGACCCGGGGTCGTGGGGACGACCCTATAGTCGTCGAACAATTCGGCGGCGGGCCAAGCTTGTCCCGGGGTCGTGGGGACGACCCTATAATCGTCGGATATGACGGTGGCGGGCCAATCTAGTCCCGGGGTCGTGGGGACGACCCTATAGTCGTCGGACATGTCGGCGGCTGGCCAACTTTGGCCCGGGGTCGTGGGGGCGACCCTATAGTCGTCGGACATGTTGGCGGCTTGTCAGCCTAGTCCCGGGGTCGTGGGTACGACCCTACAGTCGTCGGACATTTCGGCGGCTGGCCAACCTAGTCCCGAGGTCGTGGGGACGACCCTATAGTCGTCGGACTTGACGGTGGCGGGCCAATCTAGTCCCGGGGTCGTGGGGACGACCCTATAGTCGTCGGACTTGACGGTGGGGGGCCAATCTAGTCCCGAGGTCCTGGGGACGACCCTATAGTCGTCGGACAAGTCGGCGGCTGGCCAACCTAGACCCGGGGTCGTGGGGACGACCCTATTGTCGTCGGACATGACGGTGGCGGGCCAATCTAGTCCGGGGTCGTGGGGACGACCCTATAGTCGTCGAACAATTCGGCGGCGGGCCAAGCTTGTCCCGGGGTCGTGGGGACGACCCTATAATCGTCGGACAAGACGGCGGCTGGACATCTTTGGCCCGGGGTCGTGGGGAAGACCCTACAGTCGTCGGACATGTCGGCGGCTGGCCAACTTTGGCCCGTGGTTGTGGGGACGACCCTATAGTCGTCGGAAATGTCGGCGGCTGGCCAACCTGGACCCGGAGTCGTGGGGCCGACCCTATAGTCGTCGGAAATGTCGGCGGCTGGCCAACCTGGACCCGGAGTCGTGGGGCCGACCCTATTGTCGTCGGACATGACGGTGGCGGGCCAATCTAGTCCCGGGGTCGTGGGGACGACCCTACAGTCGTCGAACAATTCGGCGGCGGGCCAAGCTTGTCCCGGGGTCGTGGGGACGACCCTATAGTCGTCGGACATGTCGGCGGCTGGCCAACTTTGGCCCGTGGTCGTGGGGACGACCCAATAGTTGTCGGACATGTCGGCGGCTTGCCAACTTTGGCCCGGGGTCGTGGGGACGACCCTATAGTCGTCGGACATGTCGGCGGCTGGCCAACTTTGGCCCGTGGTTGTGGGGACGACCCTATAGTCGTTGGATATGACGGTGGCGGGCCAATCTAGTCCCGGGGTCGTGGGGACGACCCTATAATCGTTGGACATGACGGTGACGGGCCAATCTAGTCCCGGGGTCGTAGGGACGACCCTATAGTCGTCGGACATGTCGGCGGCTGGCCAACTTTGGCGCGTGGTCGTGGGGACGATCCGATTGTCGTCGGACATGTCGGCGGCTGGCCAACCTAGACCCGGGGTCGTGGGGACGACCCTATTGTCGTCGGACATGTCGGCGGCTGGTCAACTTTGGCCCGTGGTCGTGGGGACGACCCTATAGTCGTCGGACAAGACGGTGGCGGACCAATCTAGTCCCGGGGTCGTGGGGACGACCCTATAGTCGTCGGACATGTCGGCGGCTGGCCAACTTTGACCCGTGGTCGTGGGGACGATCCAATAGTCGTCGGACATGTCGGCGGCTGGCCAACTTTGGCCCGTGGTTGTGGGAACGACCCTATAGTCGTTGGACATGACGGTGGCGGGCCAATCTAGTCCCGGGGTCGTGGGGACGACCCTACAGTCTTCGGACATTTCGGCGGCTTGCCAACTTTGGCCCGGGGTCGTGGGGACGACCCTATAATCGTCGGACATTTCGGCGGCATGCCAACTTTGGCCCGTGGTCGTGGGGACGACCCTATAGTCGTTGGACATGACGGTGGCGGGCCAATCTAGTCCCGAGGTCCTGGGGACGACCCTATAGTCGTCGGACAAGTCGGCGGCTGGCCAAACTAGACCCGGGGTCGTGGGGACGACCCTATTGTCGTCGGACATGACGGTGGCGGGCCAATCTAGTCCCGGGGTCGTGGGGACGACCCTATAGTCGTCGGACATGTCGGCGGCTGGCCAACTTTGGCCCGGTGTCGTGGGGACGACTCTATAGTCGTCGGAAATGTCGGCGGCTGGCCAACCTGGACCCGGCGTCGTGGGGACGACCCTATTGTCGTCGGACATGACGGTGGCGGGCCAATCTAGTCTCGGGGTCGTGGGGACGACCCTATAGTCGTCGGACATGTCGGCGGCTGGCCAACTTTGGCCCGGGGTCGTGGGGACGACTCTATAGTCGTCGGAAATGTCGGCGGCTGGCCAACCTGGACTCGGGGTCGTGGGGACGACCCTATAGTCGTCGGACAAGACGGTGGCGGACCAATCTAGTCCCGGGGTCGTGGGGACGACCCTATAGTCGTCGGACATGTCGGCGGCTGGCCAACTTTGGCCCGTGGTCGTGGGGACGATCCAATAGTCGTCGGACATGTCGGCGGCTGGCCAACTTTGGCCCGTGGTTGTGGGAACGACCCTATAGTCGTTGAACATGACGGTGGCGGGCCAATCTAGTCCCGGGGTCGTGGGGACGACCCTACAGTCGTCGGAAATGTCGGCGGCTGGCCAACCTGGACCCGGGGTCGTGGGGACGACCCTATTGTCGTCGGACATGACGGTGGCGGGCCAATCTAGTCCCGGGGTCGTGGGGA
This sequence comes from Andrena praecox, assembly GCA_963932275.1. Lineage (NCBI taxonomy): Eukaryota > Metazoa > Arthropoda > Insecta > Hymenoptera > Andrenidae > Andrena > Andrena praecox. Next base: position 379,180 of record CAWVQO010000009.1, on the reverse strand, counting down.
CGACCCTATAGTCGTCGGACAAGACGGCGGCTGGACATCTTTGGCCCGGGGTCGTGGGGACGACCCTATAGTCGTCGGACATGTTGGCGGCTTGTCAGCCTAGTCCCGGGGTCGTGGGTACGACCCTATAGTCGTCGGACAAGTCGGCGGCTGGCCAACCTAGACCCGGGGTCGTGGGGACGACCCTATTGTCGTCGGACATGACGGTGGCGGGCCAATCTAGTCCCGGGGTCGTGGGGACGACCCTATAGTCGTCGAACAATTCGGCGGCGGGCCAAGCTTCTCCCGGGGTCGTGGGGACGACCCTATAATCGTCGGACATGACGGTGGCGGGCCAATCTAGTCCCGGGGTCGTGGGGACGACCCTATAGTCGTCGGACATGTCGGCGGCTGGCCAACTTTGGCCCGGTGTCGTGGGGACGACTCTATAGTCGTCGAACAATTCGGCGGCTGGCCAACTTTGGCCCGTGGTTGTGGGAACGACCCTATAGTCGTTGGACATGACGGTGGCGGGCCAATCTAGTCCCGGGGTCGTGGGGACGACCCTACAGTCTTCGGACATTTCGGCGGCTTGCCAACATTGGCCCGGGGTCGAGGGACGACCCTATAGTCGTCGGACATGTCGGCGGCTGGCCAACCTAGTCCCGAGGTCGTGGGGACGACCCTATAGTCGTCGGACATGTCGGCGGCTTGCCAACTTTGGCCCGGGGTCGTGGGGACGACCCTATAGTCGTCGGACATGACGGTGGCGGGCCAATCTAGTCCCGGGGTCGTGGGGACGACCCTATAGTCGTCGGACATGTCGGCGGCATGCCAACTTTGGCCCGTGGTCGTGGGGACGACCCTATAGTCGTCGGACAAGACGGTGGCGGACCAATCTAGTCCCGGGGTCGTGGGGACGACCCTATAGTAGTCGGACATGTCGGCGGCTGGCCAACTTTGGCCCGTGGTTCGTGGGGACGATCCAATAGTCGTCGGACATGTCGGCGGCTGGCCAACTTTGGCCCGTGGTTGTGGGAACGACCCTATAGTCGTTGGACATGACGGTGGCGGGCCAATCTAATCCCCGGGTCGTGGGGACGACCCTACAGTCTTCGGACATTTCGGCGGCTTGCCAACTTTGGCCCGGGGTCGTGGGGACGACCCTATAGTGGTCGGACATTTCGGCGGCTGGCCAACTTGGGCCGGGGGTCGTGGGGACGACCCTATAGTCGTCGGACATGTTGGCGGCTGGCCAACCTACTCCCGAGGTCGTGGGGCCGACCCTATAGTCGTCGGACATGACGGTGGCGGGCCAATCTAGTCCCGGGGTCGTGGGGACGACCCTATAGTGGTCGGACATTTCGGCGGCTGGCCAACTTGGGCCGGGGTCGTGGGGACGACCCTATAATCGTCGGACATTTCGGCGGCATGCCAACTTTGGCCCGTGGTCGTGGGGACGACCCTATAGTCGTTGGACATGTCGGCGGCTGGCCAACTTTGGCCCGTGGTTCGTGGGGACGATCCAATAGTCGTCGGACATGTCGGCGGCTGGCCAACTTTGGCCCGTGGTTGTGGGAACGACCCTATAGTCGTCGGACATGACGGTGGCGGGCCAATCTAGTCCCGGGGTCGTGGGGACGACCCTACAGTCTTCGGATATTTCGGCGGCTTGCCAACTTTGGCCCGGGGTCGTGGGGACGACCCTATAATCGTCGGACATTTCGGCGGCATGCCAACTTTGGCCCGTGGTCGTGGGGACGACCCTATAGTCGTTGGACATGACGGTGGCGGGCCAATCTAGTCCCGAGGTCCTGGGGACGACCCTATAGTCGTCGGACAAGTCGGCGGCTGGCCAACCTAGACCCGGGGTCGTGGGGACGACCCTATTGTCGTCGGACATGACGGTGGCGGGCCAATCTAGTCCCGGGGTCGTGGGGACGACCCTACAGTCGTCGGACATTTCGGCGGCTTGTCAGCCTAGTCCCGGGGTCGTGGGTACGACCCTACAGTCGTCGGACATTTCGGCGGCTTGCCAACTTTGGCCCGGGGTCGTGGGGACGACCCTATAGTCGTCGGACATGACGGTGGCGGGCCAATCTAGTCCCGGGGTCGTGGGGACGACCCTATAGTGGTCGGACATTTCGGCGGCTGGCCAACTTGGGCCGGGGGTCGTGGGGACGACCCTATAGTCGTCGGACATGTTGGCGGCTGGCCAACCTACTCCCGAGGTCGTGGGGCCGACCCTATAGTCGTCGGACATGACGGTGGCGGGCCAATCTAGTCCCGGGGTCGTGGGGACGACCCTATAGTGGTCGGACATTTCGGCGGCTGGCCAACTTGGGCCGGGGGTCGTGGGGACGACCCTATAGTCGTCGGACATGTTGGCGGCTTGTCAGCCTAGTCCCGGGGTCGTGGGTACGGCCCTATAGTCGTCGGACAAGTCGGCGGCTGGCCAACCTAGACCCGGGGTCGTGGGGACGACCCTATTGTCGTCGGACATGACGGTGGCGGGCCAATCTAGTCCCGGGGTCGTGGGGACGACCCTACAGTCGTCGGACATGTCGGCGGCTGGCCAACTTTGGCGCGTGGTCGTGGGGACGATCCGATTGTCGTCGGACATGTCGGCGGCTGGCCAACTTTGGCACCGTGGTCGTGGGGACGATCCAATAGTCGTCGGACATGTCGGCGGCTGGCCAACTTTGGCGCGAGGTCGTGGGGACGATCCGATTGTCGTCGGACATGTCGGCGGCTGGCCAACCTAGACCCGCGGTCGTGGGGACGACCCCATTGTCGTCGGACATGGCGGTGGCGGGACAATCTAGTCCCGTGGTCGTGGGGACGACCCTATAGTCTTCGGACATGACGGTAGCGGGCCAATCTAGACCCGAGGTCCTGGGGACGACCCTATAGTAGTCGAACATGTCGGCGGCTGTCCAACATTGGCCCGGTGTCGTGGGGACGACTCTATAGTCGTCGGACATGTCGGCGACTGGCCAACCTAGTCCCGGGGTCGTGGGGACGACCCTATAGTCGTCGGACATTTCGGCGGCTTGCCAACTTTGGCCCGGGGTCGTGGGGACGACCCTATAGTCGTCGGACAAGTTGGCGGCTGGCCAACTTTGGCCCGTGGTTGTGGGGACGACCCTATAGTCGTTGGACATGACGGTGGCGGGCCAATCTAGTCCCGGGGTCGTGGGGACGACCCTATAGTCGTCGGACATGTCGGCGGCTGGCCAACATTGGACCGGTGTCGTGGGGACGACTCTATAGTCGTCGGACATGTCGGCGACTGGCCAACCTAGTCCCGGGGTCGTGGGGACGACCCTATAGTCGTCGGACATTTCGGCGGCTTGCCAACTTTGGCCCGGGGTCGTGGGGACGACCCTATAGTCGTCGGAAATTTCGGCGGCTGGCCAACCTGGACCCGAGGTCGTGGGGACGACCTTATCGTCGTCGGACATGACGGTGGCGGGCCAATCTAGTCTCGGGGTCATGGGGACGACCCTATAATCGTCGGACATGACGTTGGCGGGCCAATCTAGTCCCGGGGTCGTGGGGACGACCCTATAGTCGTCGGACAAGACGGCGGCTGGACATCTTTGGCCCGGGGTCGTGGGGACGACCCTATAGTCGTCGGACATGTTGGCGGCTTGTCAGCCTAGTCCCGGGGTCGTGGGTACGACCCTATAGTCGTCGGACAAGTCGGCGGCGGGCCAACCTTGTCCCGGGGTCGTGGGGACGACCCTATAGTCGTCGGACAAGACGGTGGCGGGCCAGTCTAGTCCCGGGTCATGGGGACGACCCTATAGTCGTCGGACATGTCGGCGGCTGGCCAACTTTGGCCCGTGGTCGTGGGGAGGACCCTATACTCGTCGGACAAGTCGGCGGCGTACCAACCTAGTCCGGGGGTCGTGGGGACGACCCTATAGTCGTCGGACATGACGGTGGCGGGCCAGTCTAGTCCCGGGTCATGGGGACGACCCTATAGTCGTCGGACAAGTCGGCGGCTGGCCAACTTTGGCCCGTGGTCGTGGGGACGACCCTATAGTCGTCGGACAAGTCGGCGGCCGGCCAACCTAGTCCGGGGGTCGTGGGGACGACCCTATAGTCGTCGGACATGACGGCGGCTGGCCAACTTTGGCCCGGGGTCGTGGGGACGACCCTATAGTCGTCGGACTTGACGGTGGCGGGCCAATCTAGTCCCGGGGTCGTGGGGACGACCCTATAGTCGTCGGACAAGTCGGCGGCGAGCCCACCTAGTCGGGGGGTCGTGGGGACGACCCTATAGTCGTCGGACATGACGGTGGCGGGCCAGTCTAGTCCCGGGTCGTGGGGACGACCCTATAGTCGTCGGACATGTCGGCGGCTGGCCAACTTTGGCCCGTGGTCGTGGGGACGACCCTATAGTCGTCGGAAATGTCGGTGGCTGTCCAACTTTGGCCCGGGGGTCGTGGGGACGACCCTATAGTCGTCGGACATGACGGTGGCGGGCCAGTCTAGTCCCGGGTCATGGGGACGACCGTATAGTCGTCGGACATGTCGGCGGCTGGCCAACTTTGGCCCGTGGTCGTGGGGAGGACCCTATACTCGTCGGACAAGTCGGCGGCGTACCAACCTAGTCCGGGGGTCGTGGGGACGACCCTATAGTCGTCGGACATGACGGTGGCGGGCCAGTCTAGTCCCGGGTCATGGGGACGACCCTATAGTCGTCGGACAAGTCGGCGGCTGGCCAACTTTGGCCCGTGGTCGTGGGGACGACCCTATAGTCGTCGGACAAGTCGGCGGCCGGCCAACCTAGTCCGGGGGTCGTGGGGACGACCCTATAGTCGTCGGACATGACGGTGGCGGGCCAGTCTAGTCCCGGGTCCTGGGGACGACCCCATAGTCGTCGGACATGTCGGCGGCGGGCCTACCTAGTCCCGGGGTCGTGGGGACCACCCTATAGTCGCCGGATAAGTCGGCAGCTTGCCAACTTTGGCCCGGGGTCGTGGGAACGCACCCTATAGTCGTCGGACAAGTCGGCGGCGAGCCCACCTAGTCGGGGGGTCGTGGGGACGACCCTATAGTCGTCGGACAAGTCGGCGGCCGGCCAACCTAGTCCGGGGGTCGTGGGGACGACCCTATAGTCGTCGGACATGACGGTGGCGGGCCAGTCTAGTCCCGGGTCGTGGGGACGACCCTACAGTCGTCGGACATGTCGGCGGCTGGCCATCTTTGGCCCGTGGTCGTGGGGACGACCCTATAGTCGTCGGACATAACGGTGGCGGGCCAATCTAGTCCCGGGGTCGTGGGGACGACCCTATAGTCGTCGGACAAGTCGGCGGCGGGCCTACCTAGTCCCGGGGTCGTGGGGACCACCCTATAGTCGCCGGATAAGTCGGCAGCTTGCCAACTTTGGCCCGGGGTCGTGGGAACGCACCCTATAGTCGTCGGACAAGTCGGCGGCGAGCCCACCTAGTCGGGGGGTCGTGGGGACGACCCTATAGTCGTCGGACAAGTCGGCGGCCGGCCAACCTAGTCCGGGGGTCGTGGGGACGACCCTATAGTCGTCGGACATGACGGTGGCGGGCCAGTCTAGTCCCGGGTCATGGGTACGACCCTACAATCGTCGGACAAGTCGGCGGCGAGCCAATCTAGTCCCGCGGTCGTGGGGACGACCCTATAGTCGTCGGAAATGACGGTGGCGGGCCAATCTAGTCCCGGGGTCGTGGGGACGAGCCTACAGTCGTCGGACAATTCGGCGGCGAGCCAATCTAGTCCCGCGGTCATGGGGACGACCCTATAGTCGTCGGACAAGTCAGCGGCTGGCCAACATTGGCCCGTGGTCGTGGGGACGACCATATAGTCGTCGGACATGACGAGGGCGGGCCACTCTAGTCCCGGGTCGTGGGGACGACCCTATAGTCGTCGGACATGTCAGCGGCTGGCCAACTTTGGCCCGGGGTCGTGGGGACGACCCTATAGTCGTCGGATATGTCGGCGGCTGGCCAACTTTGGCCCGTGGTCGTGGGGACGACCCTATAGTCGTCGGACAAGTCGGCGGCCGGCCAACCTAGTCCGGGGGTCGTGGGGACGACCCTATAGTCGTCGGACATGTCGGCGGCTGGCCAACCTAGACCCGGGGTCGTGGGGACGACCCTATTGTCGTCGGACATGGCGGTGGCGGGCCAATCTAGTCCCGTGGTCGTGGGGACGACCCTATAGTCTTCGGACATGACGGTAGCGGGCCAATCTAGACCCGGGGTCGTGGGGACGACCCTATAATCGTTGGACATGACGGTGGCATGCCAATCTAGTCCCGGGGTCGTAGGGACGACCCTATAGTCGTTGGACATGTCGGCGATTGGCCAACATTGGCCCGTGGTCGTGGGGACGATCCAATAGTCGTCGGACATGTCGGCGGCTGGCCAACCTAGACCCGGGGTCGTGGGGACGACCCTATTGTCGTCGGACATGGCGGTGGCGGGCCAATCTAGTCCCGTGGTCGTGGGGACGACCCTATAGTCTTCGGACATGACGGTAGCGGGCCAATCTAGACCCGAGGTCCTGGGGACGACCCTATAGTAGTCGGACATGTCGGCGGCTGTCCAACTATGGCCCCGTGTCGTGGGGACGACTCTATAGTCGTCGGATATGTCGGCGGCTGGTCAACCTAGACCCGGGGTCGTGGGGACGACCCTATTGTCGTCGGACATGACGGTGGCGGGCCAATCTATTCGCGGGGTGGTGGGGACGACCCTATAGTCGTCGGGCAAGTCGGCGGCGGGCCAAGCTTGTCCCGGGGTCGTGGGGACGACCCTATAATCGTCGGACATGACGGTGGCGGGCCAATCTAGTCCCGGGGTCGTGGGGACGACCCTATAATCGTTGGACATGACGGTGGCATGCCAATCTAGTCCCGGGGTCGTAGGGACGACCCTATAGTCGTCGGACATTTCGACGGCTTGCCAACTTTGGCCCGGGGTCGTGGGGACGACCCTATAGTCGTCGGATATGTCGGCGGCTGGTCAACTTTGACCCGTGGTCGTGGGGACGACCCTATAGTCGTTGGACATGTCAGCGGCTGGCCAACTTTGGCCCGGTGTCGTGGGGACGACCCAATAGTCGTCGGACATGACGGTGGCGGGCCAATCTAGTCCCGGGGTCGTGGGGACGACCCTATAGTCGTCGGACATGTCGGCGGCTGGCCAACTTTGGCCCGTTGTTGTGGGGACGACCCTATAGTCGTTGGACATGACGGTGGCGGGCCAATCTAGTCCCGGGGTTGTGGGGACGACCCTACAGTCGTCGGACATTTCGACGGCTTGCCAACATTGGCCCGGGGTCGTGGGGACGATCCAATAGTCGTCGGACATGTCGGCGGCTGGCCAACCTAGACCCGGGGTCGTGGGGACGACCCTATAGTCGTCGGACATGTCGGCGGGTGGCCAACCTAGTCCCGAGGTCGTGGGGACGACCCTATAGTCGTCGGACATGTCGGCGGCTTGCCAACTTTGGCCCGGGGTCGTGGGGACGATCCAATAGTCGTCGGACATGTCGGCGGCTGGTCAACTTTGGCCCGTGGTCGTGGGGACGACCCTATAGTCGTTGGACATGTCAGCGGCCGGCCAACTTTGGCCCGGTGTCGTGGGGACGACCCAATAGTCGTCGGACATGCCGGCGGCTGGCCAACTTTGGCCCGCGGTCGTGGGGACGATCCGATAGTCGTTGGACATGACGGTGGCGGGCCAATCTAGTCCCGGGGTCGTGGGGACGACCCTATAGTCGTCGGACTTGTCGGTGGCGGGCCAATCTAGTCCGGGGGTCGTGGGGACGACCCTACAGTCGTCGGACATTTCGGCGGCTTGCCAACTTTGGCCCGGGGTCGTGGGGACGATCCAATAGTCGTCGGACATGTCGGCGGCTGGTCAACTTTGGCCCGTGGTCGTGGGGACGACCCTATAGTCGTTGGACATGTCAGCGGCTGGCCAACTTTGGCCCGGTGTCGTGGGGACGACCCAATAGTCGTCGGACATGTCGGCGGCTGGCCAACTTTGGCCCGTGGTCGTGGGGACGATCCGATTGTCGTTGGACATGACGGTGGCGGGCCAATCTAGTCCGGGGGTCGTGGGGACGACCCTACAGTCGTCGGACATTTCGGCGGCTTGCCAAATTTGGCCCGGGGTCGTGGGGACGACACTATATTCGGCGTACATGACGGTGGCGGACCAATCTAGTCCCGGGGTCGTGGGGACGACCCTATAGTCGTCGGACATGACGGTGGCTGGCCAACCTAGTCCCGAGGTCGTCGGACTTGACGGTGGCGGGCCAATCTAGTCCCGGGGTCGTGGGGACGACCCTATAGTCGTCGGACTTGACGGTGGCGGGCCAATCTAGTCCCGGGGTCTTGGGGACGACCCTACAGTCGTCGGACATTTCGGAGGCTTGCCAACTTTGGCCCGGGGTGGTGGGGACGACCCTATAGTCGTCGGACTTGACGGTGGCGGGCCAATCTAGTCCCGGGGTCTTGGGGACGACCCTACAGTCGTCGGACATTTCGGCGGCTTGCCAACTTTGGCCCGGGGTGGTGGGGACGACCCTATAGTCGTTGGACATGTCGGCGGCTGGCCTACCTAGTCCCGAGGTCGTGGGGGCGACCCTATAGTCATCGGACATGTCGGCGGCTGGCCAACCTAGTCCCGAGGTCGTCGGACTTGACGGTGGCGGGCCAATCTAGTCCCGGGGTCTTGGGGACGACCCTACAGTCGTCGGACATTTCGGCGGCTTGCCAACTTTGGCCCGGGGTGGTGGGGACGACCCTATAGTCGTCGGACATGTCGGCGGCTGGCCAACCTAGTCCCGAGGTCGTTGGGACGACCCTATAGTCGTCGGACTTGACGGTGGCGGGCCAATCTAGTCCCGGGGTCGTGGGGACGACCCTACAGTCGTCGGACATTTCGGCGGCTTGCCAACTTTGGCCCGGGGTCGTGGGGACGACCCTATAGTCGTCGGACATGTCGGCGGCTGGCCAACCTAGTCGCGAGGTCGTCGGACTTGACGGTGGCGGGCCAATCTAGTCCCGGGGTCGTGGGGAGGACCCTACAGTCGTCGGACAAGACGGCGGCTGGACATCTTTGGCCCGGGGTCGTGGGGACGACCCTATAGTCGTCGGACATGTCGGCGGCTGGCCAACCTAGTCCCGAGGTCGTCGGACATGACGGTGGCGGGCCAATCTAGTCTCGGGGTCGTGGGGACGACCCTATAGTCGTCAGACATGTTGGCGGCTTGTCAGCCTAGTCCCGGGGTCGTGGGTACGACCCTATAGTCGTCGGACAAGTCGGCGGCGGGCCAAACTTGTCCCGGGTTCGTGGGGACGACCCTATAGTCGTCGGACATGTCGGCGGCTGGCCAACTTTGGCCCGGTGTCGTGGGGACGACTCTATAGTCGTTGGAAATGTCGGCGCTTGGCCAACCTGGACCCGGGGTCGTGGGGACGACCCTATTGTCGTCGGACATGACGGTGGCGGGCCAATCTAGTCTCGGGGTCGTGGGGACGACTCTATAGTCGTCTGACATGACGGTGGCGAGCCAATCTAGTCCCAGGGTCGTGGGGACGACCCGATAGTCGTCGGACAAGTCGGCGGCGGGCCAAACTTGTCCCGGGTTCGTGGGGACGACCCTATAGTCGTCGGACATGTCGGCGGCTGGTCAACTTTGGCCCGGTGTCGTGGGGACGACTCTATAGTCGTTGGAAATGTCGGCGCTTGGCCAACCTGGACCCGGGGTCGTGGGGACGACCCTATTGTCGTCGGACATGACGGTGGCGGGCCAATCTAGTCTCGGGGTCGTGGGGACGACTCTATAGTCGTCTGACATGACGGTGGCGAGCCAATCTAGTCCCAGGGTCGTGGGGACGACCCTATAGTCGTCGGACAAGACGGCGGCTGGACATCTTTGGCCCGCGGTCGCGGGGACAACCCTATAGTCGTCGGACATTTCGGCGGCATGCCATCTTTAGCCCGGGGTCGTGGGGACGACCCTATAGTCGTCGGACAAGACGGCGGCTGGACATCTTTGGCCCGGGGTCGTGGGGACGATCCTATAGACGTCGGACATGTCGGCGGCTGGCCAACCTAGTCCCGAGGTCGTGGGGACGACCGTATAGTCGTCGGACTTGACGGTGGCGGGCCAATCTAGTCCCGGGGTCGTGGGGACGACCCTACAGTCGTCGGACATTTCGGCGGCTTGCCATCTTTGGCCCGGGGTCGTGGGGACGACCCTATAGTCGTCGGACAAGACGGCGGCGGGCCAATCCAGTCCCGGGGTCGTAGGGACGACCCTATAGTCGTCGGACATGTCGGCGGCTGGCCAACCTAGTCCCGAGGTCGTCGGACTTGACGGTGGCGGGCCAATCTAGTCTCGGGGTCGTGGGGACGACCCTATAGTCTGCTAGTGTCTATAATGTCTGCTCAGATATTTTATTTTTATACAAGATTTTCCATGGGCAAATAAACTGCCAAGAGCTGGTTTCTTTGATCTGCATCCAAGCTCCGCAACGGTCACTGCGCCCGAGACCTCTGTTTGCACCGCGAGTCCCTGATTACCACCATTACACGGCTGATCCCATCAATCGCGCTATGGACGAGTTTAATCAGTGTACTGCCGACTTGGATTTGGACTTATTCACGCCCTCCCTTGCGTCATTCAGGGGCAAGTTGCTCAGCAGACTGCCATGAAATAGCTGTGTACTGTGACGTCGCCCATGAGGACTGTCAAGTTTTTGTTTTGTTTATGTTTTTGTCTAGCTTTATTGTTACTAAATAAGTTCTCTTTTATGTTCTTATTAGGTTAAGCTATATCTGTATTATATCTGAACTAGTCTGGAAATATTGTGTAAACTAAAGGGTTCGCCCGTTAATTAAATAAATAATAATAATAATAATAATAATATAGTCGTCAGACATGTCGGCGGCTGGCCGTGGACGTGGGGACGACCCAATAGTCGTCGGACATGTTGGCGGCTTGTCAGCCTAGTCCCGGGGTCGTGGGTACGACCCTATAGTCGTCGGACAAGTCGGCGGCGGGCCAACCTTGTCCCGGGGTAGTGGGGACGACCCTATAGTCGTCGGACATGTCGGCGGCTGGCCAACTTTGGCCCGGTGTCGTGGGGACGACTCTATAGTCGTCGGAAATGTCGGCGGCTGGCCAACCTGGAGCCGGTGTCGTGGGGACGACCCTATAGTCGTCGGACATGTCGGCGGCTGGCCAACTTTGGCCCGGTGTCGTGGGGACGACACTATAGTCGTCGGAAATGTCGGCGGCTGGCCAACCTGGACCCGGGGTCGTGGGGACGACCCTATTGTCGTCGGACATATCGGTGGCGGGCCAATCTAGTCTCGGGGTCGTGGGGACGACCCTATAGTCGTCGGACATGTCGGCGGCTGGCCAACTTTGGCCCGGTGTCGTGGGGACGACTCTATAGTCGTCGGAAATGTCGGCGGCTGGCCAACCTGGACCCGGGGTCGTGGGGACGACCGTATAGTCGTCGTACATGTCGGCGGCTGGGCAACTTTGGCCCGGTGTCGTGGGGACGACTCTATAGTCGTCGGAAATGTCGGCAGCTGGCCAACCTGGACCCGGGGTCGTGGGGACGACCCTATTGTCGTCGGACATGACGGTGGCGGGCCAATCTAGTCTCGGGGTCGTGGGGACGACCCTATAGTCGTCGGACATGTCGGCGGCTGGCCAACTTTGGTCCGGGGTCGTGGGGACGACCCTATAGTCGTCGGACATGTTGGCGGCTTCTCAGCCTAGTCCCGCGGTCGTGGGGACGACCCTATAGTCGTCGGACATTTCGGCGGCATGCCATCTTTAGCCCGGGGTCGTGGGGACGACCCTATATTCGTCGAACATTTTGGCGTCTTGTCAACCTAGACCCGGGGTCGTGGGGACGACCCTATAGTCGTTGGACATGACGGTGGCGGGCCAATTTAGTCCCGGGGTCGTATGGACGACCATATAGTCGTCGGACATGTCGGCGATTGGCCAACATTGGCCCGGGGTCGTGGGGACGACCCTATAGTCATCGGACATGTCGGCGGCTGGCCAACCTAGTCCCGAGGTCGTGGGGACGACCCTATAGTCGTCGGACTTGACGGTGGCGGGCCAATCTAGTCCCGGGGTCGTGGGGACGACCCTACTGTCATCGGACATTTCGGCGGCTTGCCAACTTTGGCCCGGGGTCGTGGGGACGACCCTATAGTCGTCTTACATTTCGGCGGCATGCCATCTTTAGCCCGGGGTCGTGGGGACGACCCTATATTCGTCGAACATTTTGGCGTCTTGTCAATCTAGTCCTGGGGTCGTGGGGACGACCCCATAGTCGTCGGACAAGTCGGCGGCTGGCCAACGTTTGCCCGGGGTCGTGGGGACGACCCAATACTCGTCGGACATGTCGGCGGCTGGCCTATCTAGTCCCGGGATCGTAGGGACGACCCTGTAGTCGTCGGACATGTCGGCGATTGGCCAACATTGGCCCGGGGTCGTGGGGACGACCCTATAGTCGTCGGACATGTCGGCGGCTGGCCAACCTAGTCCCGAGGTCGTCGGACTTGACGGTGGTGGGCCAATCTAGTCCCGGGGTCGTGGGGACGACCCTACAGTCGTCGGACAAGACGGCGGCTGGACATCTTTGGCCCGGGGTCGTGGGGACGACCCAATAGTCGTTGGACATGTCAGCGGCCGGCCAACATTGGCCCGGGGTCGTGGGGACGACCCTATAGTCGTCGGACATGACGGTGGCGGGCCAATCTAGTCCCGGGGACATGGGGACGACCCTATAGTCGTCGGACATGTCGGCGATTGGCCAACATTGGCCCGGGGTCGTGGGGACGACCCTATAGTCGTCGGACATGTCGGCGGCTGGCCAACCTAGTCTCGAGGTCGTGGGGACGACCCTATAGTCGTCGGACATGTCGGCGGCTGGCCAACCTAGTCCCGAGGTCGTCGGACTTGACGGTGGCGGGCCAATCTAGTCCCGGGGTCTTGGGAACGACCCTACAGTCGTCGGACATTTCGGCGGCTTGCCAACTTTGGCCCGGGGTGGTGGGGACGACCCTATAGTCGTCGGACATGTCGGCGGCTGGCCAACCTAGTCCCGAGGTCGTCGGACTTGACGGTGGCGGGCCAATCTAGTCCCGGGGTCGTGGGGACGACCCTATAGTCGTCAGACATGTCGGCGGCTGGCCGTGGACGTGGGGACGACCCAATAGTCGTCGGACATGTTGGCGGCTTGTCAGCCTAGTCCCGGGGTCGTGGGTACGACCCTATAGTCGTCGGACAAGTCGGCGGCGGGCCAACCTTGTCCCGGGGTAGTGGGGACGACCCTATAGTCGTCGGACAAGTCGGTGGCGAGCCAACTTTGGTCCGGGGTCGTGGGGACGACCCTATAGTCGTCGGACTTGACGGTGGCGGGCCAATCTAGTCCCGGGGTCTTGGGGACGACCCTACAGTCGTCGGACATTTCGGCGGCTTGCCAACTTTGGCCCGGGGTGGTGGGGACGACCCTATAGTCTTCGGACATGTCGGCGGCTGGCCAACCTAGTCCCGAGGTCGTGGGGGCGCCCGTATAGTCGTCGGACATGTCCGCGGCTGGCCAACCTAGTCCCGAGGTCGTCGGACTTGACGGTGGCGGGTCAATCTAGTCCCGGGGTCGTGGGGACGACGTTATAGTCGTCGGACAAGACGGCGGCTGGACATCTTTGGCCCGGGGTCGTGGGGACGACCCTATAGTCGTCGGATATGTCGGCGGCTGGCCAACCTAGTCTCGAGGTCGTGGGGACGACCCTATAGTCGTCGGACATGTCGGCGGCTGGCCAACCTAGTCTCGAGGTCGTGGGGACGACCCTATAGTCGTCGGACATGTCGGCGGCTGGCCAACCTAGTCCCGAGGTCGTCGGACTTGACGGTGGCGGGCCAATCTAGTCCCGGGGTCTTGGGAACGACCCTATAGTCGTCGGACAAGTCGGTGGCGAGCCAACTTTGGTCCGGGGTCGTGGGGACGACCCTATAGTCGTCGGACTTGACGGTGGCGGGCCAATCTAGTCCCGGGGTCTTGGGGACGACCCTACAGTCGTCGGACATTTCGGCGGCTTGCCAACTTTGGCCCGGGGTGGTGGGGACGACCCTATAGTCTTCGGACATGTCGGCGGCTGGCCAACCTAGTCCCGAGGTCGTGGGGGCGCCCGTATAGTCGTCGGACATGTCCGCGGCTGGCCAACCTAGTCCCGAGGTCGTCGGACTTGACGGTGGCGGGTCAATCTAGTCCCGGGGTCGTGGGGACGACGTTATAGTCGTCGGACAAGACGGTGGCGGGCCAATCTAGTCCCGGGGACATGGGGACGACCCTATAGTCGTCGGACATGTCGGCGATTGGCCAACATTGGCCCGGGGTCGTGGGGACGACCCTATAGTCGTCGGACATGTCGGCGGCTGGCCAACCTAGTCTCGAGGTCGTGGGGACGACCCTATAGTCGTCGGACATGTCGGCGGCTGGCCAACCTAGTCCCGAGGTCGTCGGACTTGACGGTGGCGGGCCAATCTAGTCCCGGGGTCTTGGGAACGACCCTACAGTCGTCGGACATTTCGGCGGCTTGCCAACTTTGGCCCGGGGTGGTGGGGACGACCCTATAGTCGTCGGACATGTCGGCGGCTGGCCAACCTAGTCCCGAGGTCGTCGGACTTGACGGTGGCGGGCCAATCTAGTCCCGGGGTCTTGGGAACGACCCTACAGTCGTCGGACATTTCGGCGGCTGGCCAACTTTGGCCCGTGGTCGTGGGGACGACCCTATAGTCGTCGGACAAGTCGGCGGCGAGCCAACCTAGCCCAGGGGTCGTGGGGACGACCCTATAGTCGTCGGACAAGTCGGCGGCGAGCCAACCTAGCCCAGGGGTCGTGGGGACGACCCTATAGTCGTCGGACAAGTCGGCGGCGGGCCAACTTTGGCCCGGGGCCGTGGGAACGACCCTACAGTCGTCGGACATGACGGTGGCGGGCCAATATAGTGCTGGGGTCGTGGGGACGACCCTATAGTCGTCGGACATGTCGGCGGCTGGCCAACCTAGTCCCGAGGTCGTCGGACTTGACGGTGGTGGGCCAATCTAGTCCCGGGGTCGTGGGGACGACCCTACAGTCGTCGGACAAGACGGCGGCTGGACATCTTTGGCCCGGGGTCGTGGGGACGACCCAATAGTCGTTGGACATGTCAGCGGCAGGCCAACATTGGCCCGGGGTCGTGGGGACGACCCTATAGTTGTCGGACATGACGGTGGCGGGCCAATCTAGTCCCCGGGTCTTGGGGACGACCCTACAGTCGTCGGACATTTCGGAGGCTTGCCAACTTTGGCCCGGGGTGGTGGGGACGACCCTATAGTCGTCGGACATGTCGGCGGCTTTCCAACCTAGTCCCGAGGTCGTGGGGGGCGACCCTATAGTCGTCGGACATGTCGGCGGCTAGCCAACCTAGTCCCGAGGTCGTCGGACTTGACGGTGGTGGGCCAATCTAGTCCCGGGGTCGTGGGGACGACCCTACAGTCGTCGGACAAGACGGCGGCTGGACATCTTTGGCCCGGGGTCGTGGGGACGACCCAATACTCGTCGGACATGTCGGCGGCTGGCCTATCTAGTCCCGGGATCGTAGGGACGACCCTGTAGTCGTCGGACATGTCGGCGATTGGCCAACATTGGCCCGGGGTCGTGGGGACGACCCTATAGTCGTCGGACATGTCGGCGGCTGGCCAACCTAGTCCCGAGGTCGTCGGACTTGACGGTGGTGGGCCAATCTAGTCCCGGGGTCGTGGGGACGACCCTACAGTCGTCGGACAAGACGGCGGCTGGACATCTTTGGCCCGGGGTCGTGGGGACGACCCAATAGTCGTTGGACATGTCAGCGGCCGGCCAACATTGGCCCGGGGTCGTGGGGACGACCCTATAGTCGTCGGACATGACGGTGGCGGGCCAATCTAGTCCCGGGGACATGGGGACGACCCTATAGTCGTCGGACATGTCGGCGATTGGCCAACATTGGCCCGGGGTCGTGGGGACGACCCTATAGTCGTCGGACATGTCGGCGGCTGGCCAACCTAGTCTCGAGGTCGTGGGGACGACCCTATAGTCGTCGGACATGTCGGCGGCTGGCCAACCTAGTCCCGAGGTCGTCGGACTTAGCGGTGGCGGGCCAATCTAGTCCCGGGGTCTTGGGAACGACCCTACAGTCGTCGGACATTTCGGCGGCTTGCCAACTTTGGCCCGGGGTGGTGGGGACGACCCTATAGTCGTCGGACATGTCGGCGGCTGGCCAACCTAGTCCCGAGGTCGTCGGACTTGACGGTGGCGGGCCAATCTAGTCCCGGGGTCGTGGGGACGACCCTATAGTCGTCAGACATGTCGGCGGCTGGCCGTGGACGTGGGGACGACCCAATAGTCGTCGGACATGTTGGCGGCTTGTCAGCCTAGTCCCGGGGTCGTGGGTACGACCCTATAGTCGTCGGACAAGTCGGCGGCGGGCCAACCTTGTCCCGGGGTAGTGGGGACGACCCTATAGTCGTCGGACAAGTCGGTGGCGAGCCAACTTTGGTCCGGGGTCGTGGGGACGACCCTATAGTCGTCGGACTTGACGGTGGCGGGCCAATCTAGTCCCGGGGTCTTGGGGACGACCCTACAGTCGTCGGACATTTCGGCGGCTTGCCAACTTTGGCCCGGGGTGGTGGGGACGACCCTATAGTCTTCGGACATGTCGGCGGCTGGCCAACCTAGTCCCGAGGTCGTGGGGGCGCCCGTATAGTCGTCGGACATGTCCGCGGCTGGCCAACCTAGTCCCGAGGTCGTCGGACTTGACGGTGGCGGGTCAATCTAGTCCCGGGGTCGTGGGGACGACGTTATAGTCGTCGGACAAGACGGCGGCTGGACATCTTTGGCCCGGGGTCGTGGGGACGACCCTATAGTCGTCGGATATGTCGGCGGCTGGCCAACCTAGTCTCGAGGTCGTGGGGACGACCCTATAGTCGTCGGACATGTCGGCGGCTGGCCAACCTAGTCTCGAGGTCGTGGGGACGACCCTATAGTCGTCGGACATGTCGGCGGCTGGCCAACCTAGTCCCGAGGTCGTCGGACTTGACGGTGGCGGGCCAATCTAGTCCCGGGGTCTTGGGAACGACCCTATAGTCGTCGGACAAGTCGGTGGCGAGCCAACTTTGGTCCGGGGTCGTGGGGACGACCCTATAGTCGTCGGACTTGACGGTGGCGGGCCAATCTAGTCCCGGGGTCTTGGGGACGACCCTACAGTCGTCGGACATTTCGGCGGCTTGCCAACTTTGGCCCGGGGTGGTGGGGACGACCCTATAGTCTTCGGACATGTCGGCGGCTGGCCAACCTAGTCCCGAGGTCGTGGGGGCGCCCGTATAGTCGTCGGACATGTCCGCGGCTGGCCAACCTAGTCCCGAGGTCGTCGGACTTGACGGTGGCGGGTCAATCTAGTCCCGGGGTCGTGGGGACGACGTTATAGTCGTCGGACAAGACGGTGGCGGGCCAATCTAGTCCCGGGGACATGGGGACGACCCTATAGTCGTCGGACATGTCGGCGATTGGCCAACATTGGCCCGGGGTCGTGGGGACGACCCTATAGTCGTCGGACATGTCGGCGGCTGGCCAACCTAGTCTCGAGGTCGTGGGGACGACCCTATAGTCGTCGGACATGTCGGCGGCTGGCCAACCTAGTCCCGAGGTCGTCGGACTTGACGGTGGCGGGCCAATCTAGTCCCGGGGTCTTGGGAACGACCCTACAGTCGTCGGACATTTCGGCGGCTTGCCAACTTTGGCCCGGGGTGGTGGGGACGACCCTATAGTCGTCGGACATGTCGGCGGCTGGCCAACCTAGTCCCGAGGTCGTCGGACTTGACGGTGGCGGGCCAATCTAGTCCCGGGGTCTTGGGAACGACCCTACAGTCGTCGGACATTTCGGCGGCTGGCCAACTTTGGCCCGTGGTCGTGGGGACGACCCTATAGTCGTCGGACAAGTCGGCGGCGAGCCAACCTAGCCCAGGGGTCGTGGGGACGACCCTATAGTCGTCGGACAAGTCGGCGGCGAGCCAACCTAGCCCAGGGGTCGTGGGGACGACCCTATAGTCGTCGGACAAGTCGGCGGCGGGCCAACTTTGGCCCGGGGCCGTGGGAACGACCCTACAGTCGTCGGACATGACGGTGGCGGGCCAATATAGTGCTGGGGTCGTGGGGACGACCCTATAGTCGTCGGACATGTCGGCGGCTGGCCAACCTAGTCCCGAGGTCGTCGGACTTGACGGTGGTGGGCCAATCTAGTCCCGGGGTCGTGGGGACGACCCTACAGTCGTCGGACAAGACGGCGGCTGGACATCTTTGGCCCGGGGTCGTGGGGACGACCCAATAGTCGTTGGACATGTCAGCGGCAGGCCAACATTGGCCCGGGGTCGTGGGGACGACCCTATAGTTGTCGGACATGACGGTGGCGGGCCAATCTAGTCCCCGGGTCTTGGGGACGACCCTACAGTCGTCGGACATTTCGGAGGCTTGCCAACTTTGGCCCGGGGTGGTGGGGACGACCCTATAGTCGTCGGACATGTCGGCGGCTTTCCAACCTAGTCCCGAGGTCGTGGGGGCGACCCTATAGTCGTCGGACATGTCGGCGGCTAGCCAACCTAGTCCCGAGGTCGTCGGACTTGACGGTGGCGGGCGAATCTAGTCCCCGGGTCGTGGGGACGACCCTATAGTCGTCGGACAAGACGGCGGCTGGACATCTTTGGCCCGGGGTCGTGGGGTCGACCCTATAGTCGTCGGACATGACGGTGGCTGGCCAACCTAGTCCCGAGGTCGTCGGACTTGACGTTGGCGGGCCAATCTAGTCCCGGGGTCGTGGGGACGACCCTATAGTCGTCGGACTTGACGGTGGCGGGCCAATCTAGTCCCGGAGTCTTGGGGACGACCCTACAGTCGTCGGACATTCCGGAGGCTTGCCAACTTTGGCCCGGGGTGGTGGGGACGACCCTATAGTCGTCGGACTTGACGGTGGCGGGCCAATCTAGTCCCGGGGTCTTGGGGACGACCCTACAGTCGTCGGACATTTCGGCGGCTTGCCAACTTTGGCCCGGGGTGGTGGGGACGACCCTATAGTCGTCGGACATGTCGGCGGCTGGCCAACTTTGGCCCGTGGTCGTGGGGACGACCCTATAGTCGTTGGGCATGTCAGCGGCTGACCGGTGTCGTGGGGACGTCTCTATAGTCGTCGGACATGTCGGCGGCTGGCCAACCTAGACCCGGGGTCGTGGGCACGATCCTATAGTCGTCGGACATGTCGGCGGGTGGCCAACCTAGTCCCGAGGTCGTGGGGACGACCCTATAGTCGTCGGATATGTCGGCGGCTTGCCAACTTTGGCCCGGGGTCGTGGGGACGATCCAATAGTCGTCGGACATGTCGGCGGCTGGTCAACTTTGGCCCGTGGTTGTGGGGACGACCCTATAGTCGTTGGACATGTCAGCGGCGGGCTAACTTTGGCCCGGTGTCGTGGGGACGACCCAATAGTCGTCGGACATGTTGGCGGCTGGCCAACTTTGGCCCGGTGTCGTGGGGACGACTCTATAGTCGTTGGGCATGTCAGCGGCTGACCGGTGTCGTAGGGACGCCTCTATAGTCGTCGAACATGTCGGCGGCTGGCCAACCTAGACCCGGGGTCGTGGGGACGACCATATAGTCATCGGACATGTCGGCGGCTGGCCAACTTTGGCCCGTGGTCGTGGGGCGACCCAATAGTCGTTGGACATGTCGGCGGCTGGCCAACTTTGGCTCGTGGTCGTGGGGACGATCCGATAGTCGTCGGACGTGACGGTGGCTAGCCAATCTAGTCCCAGGGTCGTGGGGACGACCAAATAGTCGTCGGACCTGTCGGCGGCTGGCCAACTTGGGCCCGTGGTCGTGGGGACGATCTGATAGTCGTTGGACATGACGGTGCCGGGGCAATCGAGTCCCGGGGTCGTAGGTACGACCCTATAGTCGTCGGACATGTCGGGGATTGGCCAACTTTAGCCCGTGGTCGTGGGGACGACCCTATAGCCGTCGGACATGTCGGCGGCTGGCCAACTTTGGCCCGTGGTCGTGGGGACGATCCGATAGTCGTTGGACATGACGGTGCCGGGGCAATCGAGTCCCGGGGTCGTGGGGCGACCCTATAGTCGTCGGACATGTCGGCGGCTGGCCAACCTAGTCCCGAGGTCATCGGACTGGACGGTGGCGGGCCAATCTAGTCCCGGGTTCGTGGGGACGATCCTACAGTCGTCGGACATGTCGGCGGCTGGCCAACTTTGGCCCGTGGTCGTGGGGACGACCCTGAAGTCGTCGGACATGACGGTGGCGGGCCAATCTAGTCCCGGGGTCGTGGGGACGACCGTATAGTCGTCGGACAAGTCGGCGGCTGGCCAACTTTGGCCCGGGGCCGTGGGAACGACCCTATAGTCGTCGGACATGACGGTGGCGGGTCAATATAGTGCTGGGGTCGTGGGGACGACCCTATAGTCGTCGGACATGTCGGCGGCTGGCCAACTTTGGCCCGTGGTCGTGGGGACGACCCAATACTCGTCGGACATGTCGGCGGCTGGCCTATCTAGTCCCGGGATCGTAGGGACGACCCTGTAGTCGTCGGACATGTCGGCGATTGGCCAACATTGGCCCGGGGTCGTGGGGACGACCCTATAGTCGTCGGACATGTCGGCGGCTGGCCAACCTAGTCCCGAGGTCGTCGGACTTGACGGTGGTGGGCCAATCTAGTCCCGGGGTCGTGGGGACGACCCTACAGTCGTCGGACAAGACGGCGGCTGGACATCTTTGGCCCGGGGTCGTGGGGACGACCCAATAGTCGTTGGACATGTCAGCGGCCGGCCAACATTGGCCCGGGGTCGTGGGGACGACCCTATAGTCGTCGGACATGACGGTGGCGGGCCAATCTAGTCCCGGGGACATGGGGACGACCCTATAGTCGTCGGACATGTCGGCGATTGGCCAACATTGGCCCGGGGTCGTGGGGACGACCCTATAGTCGTCGGACATGTCGGCGGCTGGCCAACCTAGTCTCGAGGTCGTGGGGACGACCCTATAGTCGTCGGACATGTCGGCGGCTGGCCAACCTAGTCCCGAGGTCGTCGGACTTGACGGTGGCGGGCCAATCTAGTCCCGGGGTCTTGGGAACGACCCTACAGTCGTCGGACATTTCGGCGGCTTGCCAACTTTGGCCCGGGGTGGTGGGGACGACCCTATAGTCGTCGGACATGTCGGCGGCTGGCCAACCTAGTCCCGAGGTCGTCGGACTTGACGGTGGCGGGCCAATCTAGTCCCGGGGTCGTGGGGACGACCCTATAGTCGTCAGACATGTCGGCGGCTGGCCGTGGACGTGGGGACGACCCAATAGTCGTCGGACATGTTGGCGGCTTGTCAGCCTAGTCCCGGGGTCGTGGGTACGACCCTATAGTCGTCGGACAAGTCGGCGGCGGGCCAACCTTGTCCCGGGGTAGTGGGGACGACCCTATAGTCGTCGGACAAGTCGGTGGCGAGCCAACTTTGGTCCGGGGTCGTGGGGACGACCCTATAGTCGTCGGACTTGACGGTGGCGGGCCAATCTAGTCCCGGGGTCTTGGGGACGACCCTACAGTCGTCGGACATTTCGGCGGCTTGCCAACTTTGGCCCGGGGTGGTGGGGACGACCCTATAGTCTTCGGACATGTCGGCGGCTGGCCAACCTAGTCCCGAGGTCGTGGGGGCGCCCGTATAGTCGTCGGACATGTCCGCGGCTGGCCAACCTAGTCCCGAGGTCGTCGGACTTGACGGTGGCGGGTCAATCTAGTCCCGGGGTCGTGGGGACGACGTTATAGTCGTCGGACAAGACGGCGGCTGGACATCTTTGGCCCGGGGTCGTGGGGACGACCCTATAGTCGTCGGATATGTCGGCGGCTGGCCAACCTAGTCTCGAGGTCGTGGGGACGACCCTATAGTCGTCGGACATGTCGGCGGCTGGCCAACCTAGTCTCGAGGTCGTGGGGACGACCCTATAGTCGTCGGACATGTCGGCGGCTGGCCAACCTAGTCCCGAGGTCGTCGGACTTGACGGTGGCGGGCCAATCTAGTCCCGGGGTCTTGGGAACGACCCTATAGTCGTCGGACAAGTCGGTGGCGAGCCAACTTTGGTCCGGGGTCGTGGGGACGACCCTATAGTCGTCGGACTTGACGGTGGCGGGCCAATCTAGTCCCGGGGTCTTGGGGACGACCCTACAGTCGTCGGACATTTCGGCGGCTTGCCAACTTTGGCCCGGGGTGGTGGGGACGACCCTATAGTCTTCGGACATGTCGGCGGCTGGCCAACCTAGTCCCGAGGTCGTGGGGGCGCCCGTATAGTCGTCGGACATGTCCGCGGCTGGCCAACCTAGTCCCGAGGTCGTCGGACTTGACGGTGGCGGGTCAATCTAGTCCCGGGGTCGTGGGGACGACGTTATAGTCGTCGGACAAGACGGTGGCGGGCCAATCTAGTCCCGGGGACATGGGGACGACCCTATAGTCGTCGGACATGTCGGCGATTGGCCAACATTGGCCCGGGGTCGTGGGGACGACCCTATAGTCGTCGGACATGTCGGCGGCTGGCCAACCTAGTCTCGAGGTCGTGGGGACGACCCTATAGTCGTCGGACATGTCGGCGGCTGGCCAACCTAGTCCCGAGGTCGTCGGACTTGACGGTGGCGGGCCAATCTAGTCCCGGGGTCTTGGGAACGACCCTACAGTCGTCGGACATTTCGGCGGCTTGCCAACTTTGGCCCGGGGTGGTGGGGACGACCCTATAGTCGTCGGACATGTCGGCGGCTGGCCAACCTAGTCCCGAGGTCGTCGGACTTGACGGTGGCGGGCCAATCTAGTCCCGGGGTCTTGGGAACGACCCTACAGTCGTCGGACATTTCGGCGGCTGGCCAACTTTGGCCCGTGGTCGTGGGGACGACCCTATAGTCGTCGGACAAGTCGGCGGCGAGCCAACCTAGCCCAGGGGTCGTGGGGACGACCCTATAGTCGTCGGACAAGTCGGCGGCGAGCCAACCTAGCCCAGGGGTCGTGGGGACGACCCTATAGTCGTCGGACAAGTCGGCGGCGGGCCAACTTTGGCCCGGGGCCGTGGGAACGACCCTACAGTCGTCGGACATGACGGTGGCGGGCCAATATAGTGCTGGGGTCGTGGGGACGACCCTATAGTCGTCGGACATGTCGGCGGCTGGCCAACCTAGTCCCGAGGTCGTCGGACTTGACGGTGGTGGGCCAATCTAGTCCCGGGGTCGTGGGGACGACCCTACAGTCGTCGGACAAGACGGCGGCTGGACATCTTTGGCCCGGGGTCGTGGGGACGACCCAATAGTCGTTGGACATGTCAGCGGCAGGCCAACATTGGCCCGGGGTCGTGGGGACGACCCTATAGTTGTCGGACATGACGGTGGCGGGCCAATCTAGTCCCCGGGTCTTGGGGACGACCCTACAGTCGTCGGACATTTCGGAGGCTTGCCAACTTTGGCCCGGGGTGGTGGGGACGACCCTATAGTCGTCGGACATGTCGGCGGCTTTCCAACCTAGTCCCGAGGTCGTGGGGGCGACCCTATAGTCGTCGGACATGTCGGCGGCTAGCCAACCTAGTCCCGAGGTCGTCGGACTTGACGGTGGCGGGCGAATCTAGTCCCCGGGTCGTGGGGACGACCCTATAGTCGTCGGACAAGACGGCGGCTGGACATCTTTGGCCCGGGGTCGTGGGGTCGACCCTATAGTCGTCGGACATGACGGTGGCTGGCCAACCTAGTCCCGAGGTCGTCGGACTTGACGTTGGCGGGCCAATCTAGTCCCGGGGTCGTGGGGACGACCCTATAGTCGTCGGACTTGACGGTGGCGGGCCAATCTAGTCCCGGAGTCTTGGGGACGACCCTACAGTCGTCGGACATTCCGGAGGCTTGCCAACTTTGGCCCGGGGTGGTGGGGACGACCCTATAGTCGTCGGACTTGACGGTGGCGGGCCAATCTAGTCCCGGGGTCTTGGGGACGACCCTACAGTCGTCGGACATTTCGGCGGCTTGCCAACTTTGGCCCGGGGTGGTGGGGACGACCCTATAGTCGTCGGACATGTCGGCGGCTGGCCAACTTTGGCCCGTGGTCGTGGGGACGACCCTATAGTCGTTGGGCATGTCAGCGGCTGACCGGTGTCGTGGGGACGTCTCTATAGTCGTCGGACATGTCGGCGGCTGGCCAACCTAGACCCGGGGTCGTGGGCACGATCCTATAGTCGTCGGACATGTCGGCGGGTGGCCAACCTAGTCCCGAGGTCGTGGGGACGACCCTATAGTCGTCGGATATGTCGGCGGCTTGCCAACTTTGGCCCGGGGTCGTGGGGACGATCCAATAGTCGTCGGACATGTCGGCGGCTGGTCAACTTTGGCCCGTGGTTGTGGGGACGACCCTATAGTCGTTGGACATGTCAGCGGCGGGCTAACTTTGGCCCGGTGTCGTGGGGACGACCCAATAGTCGTCGGACATGTTGGCGGCTGGCCAACTTTGGCCCGGTGTCGTGGGGACGACTCTATAGTCGTTGGGCATGTCAGCGGCTGACCGGTGTCGTAGGGACGCCTCTATAGTCGTCGAACATGTCGGCGGCTGGCCAACCTAGACCCGGGGTCGTGGGGACGACCATATAGTCATCGGACATGTCGGCGGCTGGCCAACTTTGGCCCGTGGTCGTGGGGCGACCCAATAGTCGTTGGACATG
Source organism: Andrena praecox (assembly GCA_963932275.1). Classification (NCBI taxonomy): domain Eukaryota; kingdom Metazoa; phylum Arthropoda; class Insecta; order Hymenoptera; family Andrenidae; genus Andrena; species Andrena praecox. The sequence goes on along the minus strand of CAWVQO010000009.1, from coordinate 354,364 downwards.
TCGGCGGCTGGCCAACTTTGGCTCGTGGTCGTGGGGACGATCCGATAGTCGTCGGACGTGACGGTGGCTAGCCAATCTAGTCCCAGGGTCGTGGGGACGACCAAATAGTCGTCGGACCTGTCGGCGGCTGGCCAACTTGGGCCCGTGGTCGTGGGGACGATCTGATAGTCGTTGGACATGACGGTGCCGGGGCAATCGAGTCCCGGGGTCGTAGGTACGACCCTATAGTCGTCGGACATGTCGGGGATTGGCCAACTTTAGCCCGTGGTCGTGGGGACGACCCTATAGCCGTCGGACATGTCGGCGGCTGGCCAACTTTGGCCCGTGGTCGTGGGGACGATCCGATAGTCGTTGGACATGACGGTGCCGGGGCAATCGAGTCCCGGGGTCGTGGGGCGACCCTATAGTCGTCGGACATGTCGGCGGCTGGCCAACCTAGTCCCGAGGTCATCGGACTGGACGGTGGCGGGCCAATCTAGTCCCGGGTTCGTGGGGACGATCCTACAGTCGTCGGACATGTCGGCGGCTGGCCAACTTTGGCCCGTGGTCGTGGGGACGACCCTGAAGTCGTCGGACATGACGGTGGCGGGCCAATCTAGTCCCGGGGTCGTGGGGACGACCGTATAGTCGTCGGACAAGTCGGCGGCTGGCCAACTTTGGCCCGGGGCCGTGGGAACGACCCTATAGTCGTCGGACATGACGGTGGCGGGTCAATATAGTGCTGGGGTCGTGGGGACGACCCTATAGTCGTCGGACATGTCGGCGGCTGGCCAACTTTGGCCCGTGGTCGTGGGGACGACCCTATAGTCGTCGGACAAGTCGGCGGCGAGCCAACCTAGCCCAGGGGTCGTGGGGACGACCCTATAGTCGTCGGACAAGTCGGCGGCGAGCCAACCTAGCCCAGGGGTCGTGGGGACGACCCTATAGTCGTCGGACAAGTCGGCGGCGGGCCAACTTTGGCCCGGGGCCGTGGGAACGACCCTATAGTCGTCGGACATGACGGTGGCGGGCCAATATAGTGCTGGGGTCGTGGGGACGACCCTATAGTCGTCGGACAAGTCGGCGGCGAGCCAACCTAGTCCGGGGGTCGTGGGGACGACCTTATAGTCGTCGGACATGACGGTGGCGGGCCAATCTAGTCCCGGGGTCCATGGGACGACCCTATAGTCGTCGGACATGTCGGCGGCTGGCCAACTTTGGCCCGTGGTAGTGGGGACGACCCTATAGTCGTCGGACAAGTCGGCGGCGAGCCAGCCTAGCCCAGGGGTCGTGGGGACGACCCTATAGTCGTCGGACAAGTCGGCGGCGGGCCAATCTAGTCCCGGGGTCGTAGGGACGACCCTATAGTCGTCGGACATGTTGGCGGCTGGCCAACTTTGGCCTGGTGTCGTGGGGACGACTGTATAGTTGTCGGACATTTCGGCGGCAGGCCAACTTTGGCCCCTGGTCATGGGGACGACTCTATAGTCGTCGGACATGTCGGCAGCTGGCCAACCTAGACCCGGGGTCGTGGGGACGACCCTATTGTCGTCGGACAAGTCGGCGGTGGGCCAACCTAGTCCCGGGGTCGTGGGGACGACCCTATAGTCATCGGACATGTCGGCGGCTTGCCAACTTTGGCCCGGGGTCGTGGGGACGACCCTATAGTCGTCGGACATGTCGGCGGCTGGCCAACCTAGTCCGGGGTCGTAGGGACGACCCTATAGTCGTCGGACATGTCGGCGATTGGCCAACATTGGCCCGGGGTCGTGGCGACGACCCTATAGTCGTCGGACATGTCGGCGGCTGGCCAACCTAGTCCCGAGGTCGTGGGGACGACCCTATAGTCGTCGGACTTGTCGGGGGCGGGCCAATCTATACCCGGGGTCGTTTGGACGACACTATAATCGTCGGACATGTCGGCGGCTGGCCAACTTTGGCCCGGGGTCGTGGGGACGACCTTATAGTCGTCGGACATGACGGTGGCGGGCCAATCTACTCCCGGGGTCGTGGGGTCGACCCTATAGTCGTCGGTCAAGCCGGCAGCTGGCCAATATTGGCCCGGGGTCGTGGGGACGACCCTATAGTCGTCGGACAAGTCGGCGGCGAGCCAACCTAGTCCGGGGGTCGTGGGGACGACACAATAGTCGTCGGACAAGTCGGCGGCGAGCCAACCTTGTGCGGGGGTCGTGGGGACGACCCTATAGTCGTCGGACATGTCGGTGGATGGCCAACTTTTACCCGGGGTCGTGGGGACGACCCTATAGTCGTCGGACAAGTCGGCGGCTGGCAAACTTTGGCCCGTGGTCGTGGGGACGACCCTTTAGTCGTCGGATATGTCGGCGGCTGGCCAAAGTTGGCCCGTGGTCGTGGGGACAACCCTATAATCGTCGGACATGGCGGTGGCGGGCCAATCTAGTCCCGGGATCGTGGGGACGACCCTATTGTCGTCGGACTTGTCGGGGGCGGGCCAATCTATTCCCGGGGTCGTTCGGACGACACTATAATCGTCGGACATGTCGGCGGCTGGCCAACTTTGGCCCGGGGTCGTGGGGACGACCTTATAGTCGTCGGACATGAGGGTGGCGGGCCAATCTAGTCCCGGGGTCGTGGGGTCGACCCTATACTCGTCGGTCAAGCCGGCAGCTGGCCAATATTGGCCCGGGGTCGTGGGGACGACCCTATAGTCGTCGGACAAGTCGGCGGCCAGCCAACCTAGTCCGGGGGTCGTGGGGACGACACAATAGTCGTCGGACAAGTCGGCGGCGAGCCAACCTTGTGCGGGGGTCGTGGGGACGACCCTATAGTCGTCGGACATGTCGGTGGCTGGCCAACTTTGACCCGGGGTCGTGGGGACGACCCTATAGTCGTCGGACAAGTCGGCGGCGGGCCAATCTAGTCCCAGGGTCGTGGGGACGACCGTATAGTCGTCGGACTTGACGGTGGCGGGCCAATCTAGTCCCGGGGTCGTGGGTACGACCGTATAGTCGTCGGACAAGTCGGCGGCTGGCCAACTTTGGCCCGGGGCCGTGGGAACGACCCTATAGTCATCGGACATGACGGTGGCGGGCCTATATAGTGCTGGGGTCGTGGGGCCGACCCTATAGTCGTCGGACAAGTCGGCGGCGAGCCAACCTAGTCCGGGGGTCGTGGGGACGACCCTATAGTCATCGGACATGACGGTGGCGGGCCAAAATAGTGCTGGGGTCGTGGGGACGACCCTATAGTCGTCGGACAAGTCGGCAGCGAGCCAACCTAGTCCGGGGGTCGTGGGGACGACCTTATAGTCGTCGGACATGACGGTGGCGGGCCAATCTAGTCCCGGGGTCCATGGGACGACCCTATAGTCGTCGGACATGTCGGCGGCTGGCCAACTTTGGCCCGTGGTCGTGGGGACGACCCTATAGTCGTCGGACATGACGGTGGCGGGTCAATCTAGTCCCGGGGTCGTAGGGACGACCCTATAGTCGTCGGTCAAGACGGCGGCTGGATATCCTTGGCTCGCGGTCGTGGGGACGACCCTATAGTCGTCGGACATTTCGGCGGCATGCGAACTTTGGCCCGGGGTCGTGGGGACGACCCCATAGTCGTTGGACATGACGGTGGCGGGCCAATCTAGTCCCGGGGTCGTAGGGACGACCCTATAGTCGTCGGACATGTCGGCGATTGGCCAACATTGGCCCGGGGTCGTGGGGACGACCCTATAGTCGTCGGACATGTCGGCGGCTGGCCAACCTAGTCCCGAGGTCGTGGGGACGACCCTATAGTCGTCGGACTTCACGGTGGCGGGCCAATCTAGTCCCGGGGTCGTGGGGACGACCCTATAGTCGTCGGACAAGACGGCGGCTGTCCAACTTTGGCCCGGTGTCGTGGGGACGACCCTATAGTCGTCGGACAAGTCGGCGGCGGGCCAACCTTGTCCCGGGGTCGTGGGGACGACCGTATAGTCGTCGGACATGACGGTGGCGGGCCAATCTAGTCCCGGGGTCGTGGGGACGACCCTATAGTCATCGGACAAGACGGCGGCTGGACATCTTTGGCCCGCGGTCGTGGGGACGACCCTATAGTCGTCGGGCAAGTCGGCGGCGGGCCAACCTTGTCCCGGGGTCGTGGGGACGACCGTATAGTCGTCGGACATGACGGTGGCGGGCCAATCTAGTCCCGGGGTCGTGGGGACGACCCTATAGTCATCGGACAAGACGGCGGCTGGACATCTTTGGCCCGCGGTCGTGGGGACGACCCTATAGTCGTCGGACATTTCGGCGGCTTGCCAACTTTGGCCCGGGGTCTTGGGGACGACCCTATAGTCGTCGGACATTTCGGCGGCATGCCACCTTTGGCCCGTGGTCGTGGGGACGATCCGATAGTCGTCGGACATGTCGGCGGCTGGCCAACCTAGACCCGGGGTCGTGGGGACGACCCTATTGTCGTCGGACATGGCGGTGGCGGGCCAATCTAGTCCCGTGGTCGTGGGGACGACCCTATAGTCGTCGGACATGTCGGCGGCTGGCCAACCTAGTCCCGTGGTCGTGGGGACGATCCGATAGTCGTTGGACATGACGGTGGCGGGCCATTCTAGTCCCGGGGTCGTGGGGACGACCCTATAGTCGTCGGACATGTCGGCGGCTGGCCAACTTGGGCCCGTGGTCGTGGGGACGTCCCAATAGTCGTCGGACATGTCGGCGGCTGGCAAACCTAGTCCCGAGGTCGTCGGACTTGACGGTGGCGGGCCAATCTAGTCCCGGGGTCGTGGGGACACCCTGCAGTCGTCGGACATGTCGGCGGCTGGTCAATCTAGTCGCGGGGTCGTGGGGACGACTCTATAGTCGTCGGACATGTCGGCGGCTGGCCAACTTTGGCCCGTGGTCGTGGGGACGACCCGATAGTCGTCGGACATGTCGGCGGCTGGCCAACTTTGGCCCGTGGTCGTGGGGCGATCCGATAGTCGTCGGACATGTCGGCGGCTGGCCAACCTAGACCCGGGGTCGTGGGGACGACCCTATTGTCGTGGGACATGGCGGTGGCGGGCCAATCTAGTCCCGTGGTCGTGGGGACGACCCTATAGTCGTCGGACAAGTCGGCGGCGGGCCAACTTTGGCCCGTGGTCGTGGGGACGATCCAATAGTCGTCGGACATGTCGGCGGCTGGCCAACTTTGGCCCGTGGTCGTGGGGACGACCCTATAGTCGTCGGACATTTCGGCGGCTTGTCAACCTAGTCCCGGGGTCGTGGGGACGACCCTATAGTCGTTGGACATGACAGTGACGGGCCAATCTAGTCCCGGGGTCGTGGGTACGACCCTATAGTCGTCGGACAAGACGGCGGCTGGACATCCTTGGCTCACGGTCGTGGGGACGACCCTATAGTCGTCGGACATTTCGGCGGCTTGTCAACCTAGTCCCGGGGTCGTGGGGACGACCCTATAGTCGTTGGACATGACGGTGGCGGGCCAATCTAGTCCCGGGGTCGTGGGTACGAACCTATAGTCGTCGGACAAGTCGGCCCCGGGCCAACCTTGTCCCGGGGTCGTGGGGACGACCGTATAGTCTTCGGACATGACGGTGGCGGGCCAATCTAGTCCCGGGGTCGTGGGTACGAACCTATAGTCGTCGGACAAGTCGGCGGCGGGCCAACCTTGTCCCGGGGTCGTGGGGACGACCGTATAGTCGTCGGACATGACGGTTGCGGGCCAATCTAGTCTCGGGGTCGTGGGTACGACCCTATAGTCGTCGGACAAGTCGGCGGCGGGCCAACCTTGTCCCGGGGTCGTGGGGACGACCGTATAGTCGTCGGACATGACGGTGGCGGGCCAATCTAGTCCCGGGGTCGTGGGGACGACCCTATAGTCGTCGGACAAGACGGCGGCTGGACATCTTTGGCCCGCGGTCGTGGGGACGACCCTATAGTCGTCGGACATTTCGGCGGCATGCCAACTTTGGCCCGGGGTTGTGGGGACGACCCTATAGTCGTCGGACATTTCGGCGGCTTGCCTACTTTGGCCCGGGGTCGTGGGGACGACCCTATAGTCGTCGGACATGTCAGCGGCTGGCCGACCTAGTCCCGAGGTCGTGGGGACGACCGTATAGTCGTCGGATATGTTTGCGGCTTGTCAACCTAGTCCCGGGGTCGTGGGGACGACCCTATAGTCGTTGGACATGACGGTGGCGGGCCAATCTAGTCCCGGGGTCGTGGGGACGACCCTATAGTCGTCGGACAAGACGGCGGCTGGACATCTTTGGCCCGCGGTCGTGGGGACGACCCTATAGTCGTCGGACATTTCGGCGGCTTGCCAACTTTGGCCCGGGGTCGTGGGGACGACCCTATAGTCGTCGGACATTTCGGTGGCTTGCCAACTTTGACCCGGGGTCGTGGGGACGACCCTATAGTGGTTGGACATGACGGTGGCGGGCCAATCTAGTCCCGGGGTCGTAGGGACGACCCTATAGTCGTCGGACATTTCGGCGGCTTGCCAACTTTGGCCCGGGGTCGTGGGGACGACCCTATAGTCGTTGGACATGACGGTGGCGGGTCAATCTAGTCCCGGGGTCGTAGGGACGACCCTATAGTCGTCGGTCAAGACGGCGGCTGGATATCCTTGGCTCGCGGTCGTGGGGACGACCCTATAGTCGTCGGACATTTCGGCGGCATGCCAACTTTGGCCCGGGGTCGTGGGGACGACCCCATAGTCGTTGGACATGACGGTGGCGGGCCAATCTAGTCCCGGGGTCGTAGGGACGACCCTATAGTCGTCGGACATGTCGGCGATTGGCCAACATTGGCCCGGGGTCGTGGGGACGACCCTATAGTCGTCGGACATGTCGGCGGCTGGCCAACCTAGTCCCGAGGTCGTGGGGACGACCCTATAGTCGTCGGACTTCACGGTGGCGGGCCAATCTAGTCCCGGGGTCGTGGGGACGACCCTATAGTCGTCGGACATGACGGTGGCGGACCAATCTAGTCCCGGGGTCGTGGGGACGACCCTATAGTCGTCGGACATGTCGGCGGCTGGCCAAGTTTGGCCCGTGGTCGTGGGGACGATCCAATAGTCGTCGGACATGTCGGCGGCTGGCTAACTTTGGCCCGGTGTCGTGGGGACGACCCTATAGTCGTCGGACATGTTGGCGATTGGCCAACATTGGCCCGGGGTCGTGGGGACGACTCTATAGTCGTCGGACATGTTGGCGGCTTGTCAGCCTTGACCCGGGGTCGTGGGTACGACCCTATAGTCGTCGGACAAGTCGGCGGCTGGCCAACCTTGTCCCGGGGTCGTGGGGACGACCCTATAGTCGTCGAACATGACGGTGGCGGGCCAATCTAGTCCCGGGGTCGTGGGGACGACCCTATAGTCGTCGGACAAGACGGCGGCTGTCCAACTTTGGCCCGGTGTCGTGGGGACGACCCTATAGTCGTCGGACAAGTCGGCGGCGGGCCAACCTTGTCCCGGGGTCGTGGGGACGACCGTATAGTCGTCGGACATGACAGTGGCGGGCCAATCTAGTCCCGGGGTCGTGGGGACGACCCTATAGTCATCGGACAAGACGGCGGCTGGACATCTTTGGCCCGCGGTCGTGGGGACGACCCTATAGTCGTCGGACAAGTCGGCGGCGGGCCAACCTTGTCCCGGGGTCGTGGGGACGACCGTATAGTCGTCGGACATGACGGTGGCGGGCCAATCTAGTCCCGGGGTCGTGGGGACGACCCTATAGTCATCGGACAAGACGGCGGCTGGACATCTTTGGCCCGCGGTCGTGGGGACGACCCTATAGTCGTCGGACATTTCGGCGGCTTGCCAACTTTGGCCCGCGGTCGTGGGGACGACCCTATAGTCATCGGACAAGACGGCGGCTGGACATCTTTGGCCCGCGGTCGTGGGGACGACCCTATAGTCGTCGGACATGTCGGCGGCTGGCCAACCTAGACCCGGGGTCGTGGGGACGACCCTATTGTCGTCGGACATGGCGGTGGCGGGCCAATCTAGTCCCGTGGTCGTGGGGACGACCCTATAGTCGTCGGACATGTCGGCGGCTGGCCAACCTAGTCCCGTGGTCGTGGGGACGATCCGATAGTCGTTGGACATGACGGTGGCGGGCCATTCTAGTCCCGGGGTCGTGGGGACGACCCTATAGTCGTTGGACATGACGGTGGCGGGCCATTCTAGTCCCGGGGTCGTGGGGACGACCCTATAGTCGTCGGACATGTCGGCGGCTGGCCAACTTGGGCCCGTGGTCGTGGGGACGTCCCAATAGTCGTCGGACATGTCGGCGGCTGGCCAACCTAGTCCCGAGGTCGTGGGGACGACCCTATAGTCGTCGGACATGTCGGCGGCTGGCCAACCTAGTCCCGTGGTCGTGGGGACGATCCGATAGTCGTTGGACATGACGGTGGCGGGCCATTCTAGTCCCGGGGTCGTGGGGACGACCCTATAGTCGTCGGACATGTCGGCGGCTGGCCAACTTGGGCCCGTGGTCGTGGGGACGTCCCAATAGTCGTCGGACATGTCGGCGGCTGGCCAACCTAGTCCCGAGGTCGTCGGACTTGACGGTGGCGGGCCAATCTAGTCCCGGGGTCGTGGGGACACCCTGCAGTCGTCGGACATGTCGGCGGCTGGTCAATCTAGTCGCGGGGTCGTGGGGACGACTCTATAGTCGTCGGACATGTCGGCGGCTGGCCAACTTTGGCCCGTGGTCGTGGGGACGACCCGATAGTCGTCGGACATGTCGGCGGCTGGCCAACTTTGGCCCGTGGTCGTGGGGCGATCCGATAGTCGTCGGACATGTCGGCGGCTGGCCAACCTAGACCCGGGGTCGTGGGGACGACCCTATTGTCGTCGGACATGGCGGTGGCGGGCCAATCTAGTCCCGTGGTCGTGGGGACGACCCTATAGTCGTCGGACATGTCGGCGGCTGGCCAACCTAGTCCCGTGGTCGTGGGGACGATCCGATAGTCGTTGGACATGACGGTGGCGGGCCATTCTAGTCCCGGGGTCGTGGGGACGACCCTATAGTCGTCGGACATGTCGGCGGCTGGCCAACTTGGGCCCGTGGTCGTGGGGACGTCCCAATAGTCGTCGGACATGTCGGCGGCTGGCCAACCTAGTCCCGAGGTCGTCGGACTTGACGGTGGCGGGCCAATCTAGTCCCGGGGTCGTGGGGACACCCTGCAGTCGTCGGACATGTCGGCGGCTGGTCAATCTAGTCGCGGGGTCGTGGGGACGACTCTATAGTCGTCGGACATGTCGGCGGCTGGCCAACTTTGGCCCGTGGTCGTGGGGACGACCCGATAGTCGTCGGACATGTCGGCGGCTGGCCAACTTTGGCCCGTGGTCGTGGGGCGATCCGATAGTCGTCGGACATGTCGGCGGCTGGCCAACCTAGACCCGGGGTCGTGGGGACGACCCTATTGTCGTGGGACATGGCGGTGGCGGGCCAATCTAGTCCCGTGGTCGTGGGGACGACCCTATAGTCGTCGGACAAGTCGGCGGCGGGCCAACTTTGTCCCGTGGTCGTGGGGACGATCCAATAGTCGTCGGACATGTCGGCGGCTGGCCAACTTTGGCCCGTGGTCGTGGGGACGACCCTATAGTCGTCGGACATTTCGGCGGCTTGTCAACCTAGTCCCGGGGTCGTGGGGACGACCCTATAGTCGTTGGACATGACAGTGACGGGCCAATCTAGTCCCGGGGTCGTGGGTACGACCCTATAGTCGTCGGACAAGACGGCGGCTGGACATCCTTGGCTCACGGTCGTGGGGACGACCCTATAGTCGTCGGACATTTCGGCGCCTTGTCAACCTAGTCCCGGGGTCGTGGGGACGACCCTATAGTCGTTGGACATGACGGTGGCGGGCCAATCTAGTCCCGGGGTCGTGGGTACGAACCTATAGTCGTCGGACAAGTCGGCCCCGGGCCAACCTTGTCCCGGGGTCGTGGGGACGACCGTATAGTCTTCGGACATGACGGTGGCGGGCCAATCTAGTCCCGGGGTCGTGGGGACGACCCTATAGTCGTCGGACAAGACGGTGGCTGGACATCTTTGGCCCGCGGTCGTGGGGACGACCCTATAGTCGTTGGACATGACGGTGGCGGGCCAATCTAGTCCCGGGGTCGTAGGGACGACCCTATAGTCGTCGGACATTTCGGCGGCTTGCCAACTTTGGCCCGGTGTCGTGGGGACGACCCTATAGTCGTCGGACATGTTGGCGATTGGCCAACATTGGCCCGGGGTCGTGGGGACGACTCTATAGTCGTCGGACATGTTGGCGGCTTGTCAGCCTAGACCCGGGGTCGTGGGTACGACCCTATAGTCGTCGGACAAGTCGGCGGCGGGCCAACCTTGTCCTGGGGTCGTGGGGACGACCCTATAGTCGTTGGACATGACGGTGGCGGGCCAATCTAGTCCCGGGGTCGTGGGTACGACCCTATAGTCGTCGGACAAGACGGCGGCTGGACATCCTTGGCTCGTGGTCGTGGGGACGACCCTATAGTCGTCGGACATTTCGGCGGCTTGTCAACCTAGTCCCGGGGTCGTGGGGACGACCCTATTGTCGTCGGGCATGTCGGCGGCTGGCCAACTTTGGCCCGTGGTCGTGGGGACGATCCAATAGTCGTCGGACATGTCGGCGGCTGGCCAACTTTGGCCCGTGGTCGTGGGGACGACCCTATAGTCGTTGGACATGACGGTGGCGGGCCAATCTAGTCCCGGGGTCGTGGGTACGAACCTATAGTCGTCGGACAAGTCGGCCCCGGGCCAACCTTGTCCCGGGGTCGTGGGGACGACCGTATAGTCTTCGGACATGACGGTGGCGGGCCAATCTAGTCCCGTGGTCGTGGGGACGACCCTATAGTCGTCGGACAAGACGGCGGCTGGACATCTTTGGCCCGCGGTCGTGGGGACGACCCTATAGTCGTTGGACATGACGGTGGCGGGCCAATCTAGTCCCGGGGTCGTAGGGACGACCCTATAGTCGTCGGACATGTAGGCGATTGGCCAACATTGGCCCGGGGTCGTGGGGACGACCCTATAGTCGTCGGACAAGTCGGCGGCGGGCCAACCTTGTCCCGGGGTCGTGGGGACGACCCTATAGTCGTAGGACATGACGGTGGCGGGCCAATCTAGTCCCGGGGTTGTGGGGACGACCCTATAGTCGTCGGACAAGACGGCGGCTTGACATTTTTGGCCCGCGGTCGTGGGGACGACCCTATAGTCGTCGGACATTTCGGCGGCTTGCCAACTTTGGCCCCGGGTCGTGGGGACGACCCCATAGTCGTCGGACATTTCGGCGGCATGCCAACTTTGGCCCGGGGTCGTGGGGATGACCCTACAGTCGTTGGACATGACGGTGGCGGGCCAATCTAGTCCCGGGGTCGTGGGTACGACCCTATAGTCGTCGGACAAGACGGCGGCTGGACATCCTTGGCTCGCGGTCGTGGGGACGACCCTATAGTCGTCGGACATTTCGGCGGCTTGTCAACCTAGTCCCGGGGTCGTGGGGACGACCCTATAGTCGTTGGACATGACGGTGGCGGGCCAATCTAGTCCCGGGGTCGTGGGTACGAACCTATAGTCGTCGGACAAGTCGGCGGCGGGCCAACCTTGTCCCGGGGTCGTGGGGACGACCGTATAGTCGTCGGACATGACGGTTGCGGGCCAATCTAGTCCCGGGGTCGTGGGTACGACCTATAGTCGTCGGACAAGTCGGCGGCGGGCCAACCTTGTCCCGGGGTCGTGGGGACGACCGTATAGTCGTCGGACATGACGGTGGCGGGCCAATCTAGTCCCGGGGTCGTGGGGACGACCCTATAGTCGTCGGACAAGACGGCGGCTGGACATCTTTGGCCCGCGGTCGTGGGGACGACCCTATAGTCGTCGGACATTTCGGCGGCATGCCAACTTTGGCCCGGGGTTGTGGGGACGACCCTATAGTCGTCGGACATTTCGGCGGCTTGCCTACTTTGGCCCGGGGTCGTGGGGACGACCCTATAGTCGTCGGACATGTCAGCGGCTGGCCGGCCTAGTCCCGAGGTCGTGGGGACGACCGTATAGTCGTCGGATATGTTTGCGGCTTGTCAACCTAGTCCCGGGGTCGTGGGGACGACCCTATAGTCGTTGGACATGACGGTGGCGGGCCAATCTAGTCCCGGGGTCGTGGGGACGACCCTATAGTCGTCGGACAAGACGGCGGCTGGACATCTTTGGCCCGCGGTCGTGGGGACGACCCTATAGTCGTCGGACATTTCGGCGGCTTGCCAACTTTGGCCCGGGGTCGTGGGGACGACCCTATAGTCGTCGGACATTTCGGTGGCTTGCCAACTTTGACCCGGGGTCGTGGGGACGACCCTATAGTCGTTGGACATGACGGTGGCGGGCCAATCTAGTCCCGGGGTCGTAGGGACGACCCTATAGTCGTCGGACATTTCGGCGGCTTGCCAACTTTGGCCCGGGGTCGTGGGGACGACCCTATAGTCGTTGGACATGACGGTGGCGGGTCAATCTAGTCCCGGGGTCGTAGGGACGACCCTATAGTCGTCGGTCAAGACGGCGGCTGGATATCCTTGGCTCGCGGTCGTGGGGACGACCCTATAGTCGTCGGACATTTCGGCGGCATGCCAACTTTGGCCCGGGGTCGTGGGGACGACCCCATAGTCGTTGGACATGACGGTGGCGGGCCAATCTAGTCCCGGGGTCGTAGGGACGACCCTATAGTCGTCGGACATGTCGGCGATTGGCCAACATTGGCCCGGGGTCGTGGGGACGACCCTATAGTCGTCGGACATGTCGGCGGCTGGCCAACCTAGTCCCGAGGTCGTGGGGACGACCCTATAGTCGTCGGACTTCACGGTGGCGGGCCAATCTAGTCCCGGGGTCGTGGGGACGACCCTATAGTCGTCGGACATGACGGTGGCGGACCAATCTAGTCCCGGGGTCGTGGGGACGACCCTATAGTCGTCGGACATGTCGGCGGGTGGCCAACTTTGGCCCGTGGTCGTGGGGACGATCCAATAGTCGTCGGACATGTCGGCGGCTGGCTAACTTTGGCCCGGTGTCGTGGGGACGACCCTATAGTCGTCGGACATGTTGGCGATTGGCCAACATTGGCCCGGGGTCGTGGGGACGACTCTATAGTCGTAGGACATGTTGGCGGCTTGTCAGCCTAGACCCGGGGTCGTGGGTACGACCCTATAGTCGTCGGACAAGTCGGCGGCGGGCCAACCTTGTCCCGGGGTCGTGGGGACGACCCTATAGTCGTTGGACATGACGGTGGCGGGCCAATCTAGTCCCGGGGTCGTGGGTACGACCCTATAGTCGTCGGACAAGACGGCGGCTGGACATCCTTGGCTCGTGGTCGTGGGGACGACCCTATAGTCGTCGGACATTTCGGCGGCTTGTCAACCTAGTCCCGGGGTCGTGGGGACGACCCTATTGTCGTCGGGCATGTCGGCGGCTGGCCAACTTTGGCCCGTGGTCGTGGGGACGATCCAATAGTCGTCGGACATGTCGGCGGCTGGCCAACTTTGGCCCGTGGTCGTGGGGACGACCCTATAGTCGTCGGACATTTCGGCGGCTTGTCAACCTAGTCCCGGGGTCGTGGGGACGAACCTATAGTCGTTGGACATGACAGTGACGGGCCAATCTAGTCCCGGGGTCGTGGGTACGACCCTATAGTCGTCGGACAAGACGGCGGCTGGACATCCTTGGCTCACGGTCGTGGGGACGACCCTATAGTCGTCGGACATTTCGGCGGCTTGTCAACCTAGTCCCGGGGTCGTGGGGACGACCCTATAGTCGTTGGACATGACGGTGGCGGGCCAATCTAGTCCCGGGGTCGTGGGTACGAACCTATAGTCGTCGGACAAGTCGGCGGCGGGCCTACCTTGTCCCGGGGTCGTGGAGACGACCCTATAGTCGTCGGACATGACGGTGGTGGGCCAATCTAGTCCCGGGGTCATGGGGACGACCCTATAGTCGTCGGACAAGACGGCGGCTGGACATCCTTGGCTCGCGGTCGTGGGGACGACCCTATAGTCGTCGGACATTTCGGCGGCTTGTCAACCTAGTCCCGGGGTCGTGGGGACGACCCTATAGTCGTCGGACATGACGGTGGCGGACCAATCTAGTCCCGGGGTCGTGGGGACGACCCTATAGTCGTCGGGCATGTCGGCGGCTGGCCAACTTTGGCCCGGTGTCGTGGGGACGACCCTATAGTCGTCGGACATGTTGGCAATTGGCCAACATTGGCCCGGGGTCGTGGGGACGACTCTATAGTCGTCGGACATGTTGGCGGCTTGTCAGCATAGTCCCGGGGTCGTGGGGACGACCCTATAGTCGTCGGACATGACGGTGGCGGGCCAATCTAGTCCCGGGGTCGTGGGGACAACCCTATAGTCGTCGGACAAGACGGCGGCTGGACATCCTTGGCTCGCGGTCGTGGGGACGACTCTATAGTCGTCGGACATGTTGGCGGCTTGTCAGCCTAGTCCCGGGGTCGTGGGGACGACCCTATAGTCGTCGGACAAGACGGCGGCTGGACATCCTTGGCTCGCGGTCGTGGGGACGACCCTATAGTCGTCGGACATTTCGGCGGCTTGTCAACCTAGTCCCGGGGTCGTGGGGACGACCCTACAGTCGTTGGACATGACGGTGGCGGGCCAATCTAGTCCCGGGGTCGTGGGTACGACCCTATAGTCGTCGGACAAGACGGCGGCTGGACATCCTTGGCTCGCGGTCGTGGGGACGACCCTATAGTCGTCGGACATTTCGGCGGCTTGTCAACCTAGTCCCGGGGTCGTGGGGACGACCCTATAGTCGTTGGACATGACGGTGGCGGGCCAATCTAGTCCCGGGGTCGTGGGTACGAACCTATAGTCGTCGGACAAGTCGGCGGCGGGCCAACCTTGTCCCGGGGTCGTGGGGACGACCGTATAGTCGTCGGACATGACGGTTGCGGGCCAATCTAGTCCCGGGGTCGTGGGTACGACCCTATAGTCGTCGGACAAGTCGGCGGCGGGCCAACCTTGTCCCGGGGTCGTGGGGACGACCGTATAGTCGTCGGACATGACGGTGGCGGGCCAATCTAGTCCCGGGGTCGTGGGGACGACCCTATAGTCGTCGGACAAGACGGCGGCTGGACATCTTTGGCCCGCGGTCGTGGGGACGACCCTATAGTCGTCGGACATTTCGGCGGCATGCCAACTTTGGCCCGGGGTTGTGGGGACGACCCTATAGTCGTCGGACATTTTGGCGGCTTGCCTACTTTGGCCCGGGGTCGTGGGGACGACCCTATAGTCGTCGGACATGTCAGCGGCTGGCCGGCCTAGTCCCGAGGTCGTGGGGACGACCGTATAGTCGTCGGATATGTTTGCGGCTTGTCAACCTAGTCCCGGGGTCGTGGGGACGACCCTATAGTCGTTGGACATGACGGTGGCGGGCCAATCTAGTCCCGGGGTCGTGGGGACGACCCTATAGTCGTCGGACAACACGGCGGCTGGACATCTTTGGCCCGCGGTCGTGGGGACGACCCTATAGTCGTCGGACATTTCGGCGGCTTGCCAACTTTGGCCCGGGGTCGTGGGGACGACCCTATAGTCGTCGGACATTTCGGTGGCTTGCCAACTTTGACCCGGGGTCGTGGGGACGACCCTATAGTCGTTGGACATGACGGTGGCGGGCCAATCTAGTCCCGGGGTCGTAGGGACGACCCTATAGTCGTCGGACATTTCGGCGGCTTGCCAACTTTGGCCCGGGGTCGTGGGGACGACCCTATAGTCGTTGGACATGACGGTGGCGGGTCAATCTAGTCCCGGGGTCGTAGGGACGACCCTATAGTCGTCGGTCAAGACGGCGGCTGGATATCCTTGGCTCGCGGTCGTGGGGACGACCCTATAGTCGTCGGACATTTCGGCGGCATGCCAACTTTGGCCCGGGGTCGTGGGGATGACCCCATAGTCGTTGGACATGACGGTGGCGGGCCAATCTAGTCCCGGGGTCGTAGGGACGACCCTATAGTCGTCGGACATGTCGGCGATTGGCCAACATTGGCCCGGGGTCGTGGGGACGACCCTATAGTCGTCGGACATGTCGGCGGCTGGCCAACCTAGTCCCGAGGTCGTGGGGACGACCCTATAGTCGTCGGACTTCACGGTGGCGGGCCAATCTAGTCCCGGGGTCGTGGGGACGACCCTATAGTCGTCGGACATGACGGTGGCGGACCAATCTAGTCCCGGGGTCGTGGGGACGACCCTATAGTCGTCGGACATGTCGGCGGGTGGCCAACTTTGGCCCGGTGTCGTGGGGACGACCCTATAGTCGTCGGACATGTTGGCGATTGGCCAACATTGGCCCGGGGTCGTGGGGACGACTCTATAGTCGTCGGACATGTTGGCGGCTTGTCAGCCTAGACCCGGGGTCGTGGGTACGACCCTATAGTCGTCGGACAAGTCGGCGGCTGGCCAACCTTGTCCCGGGGTCGTGGGGACGACCCTATAGTCGTCGGACATGACGGTGGCGGGCGAATCTAGTCCCGGGGTCGTGGGGACGACCCTATAGTCGTCGGACAAGACGGCGGCTGTCCAACTTTGGCCCGGTGTCGTGGGGACGACCCTATAGTCGTCGGACATTTCGGCGGCTTGTCAACCTAGTCCCGGGGTCGTGGGGACGACCCTATAGTCGTTGGACATGACGGTGGCGGGCCAATCTAGTCCCGGGGTCGTGGGTACGAACCTATAGTCGTCGGACAAGTCGGCGGCGGGCCAACCTTGTCCCGGGGTCGTGGGGACGACCGTATAGTCGTCGGACATGACGGTTGCGGGCCAATCTAGTCCCGGGGTCGTGGGGACGACTCTATAGTCGTCGGACAAGACGGCGGCTGGACATCTTTGGCCCGCGGTCGTGGGGACGACCCTATAGTCGTCGGACATTTCGGCGGCTTGCCAACTTTGGCCCGGGGTCGTGGGGACGACCCTATAGTCGTTGGACATGACGGTGGCGGGCCAATCTAGTCCCGGGGTCGTAGGGACGACCCTATAGTCGTCGGACATTTCGGCGGCTTGCCAACTTTGGCCCGGGGTCGTGGGGACGACCCTATAGTCGTTGGACATGACGGTGGCGGGTCAATCTAGTCCCGGGGTCGTAGGGACGACCCTATAGTCGTCGGTCAAGACGGCGGCTGGATATCCTTGGCTCGCGGTCGTGGGGACGACCCTATAGTCGTCGGACATTTCGGCGGCATGCCAACTTTGGCCCGGGGTCGTGGGGACGACCCCATAGTCGTTGGACATGACGGTGGCGGGCCAATCTAGTCCCGGGGTCGTAGGGACGACCCTATAGTCGTCGGACATGTCGGCGATTGGCCAACATTGGCCCGGGGTCGTGGGGACGGCCCTATAGTCGTCGGACATGTCGGCGGCTGGCCAACCTAGTCCCGAGGTCGTGGGGACGACCCTATAGTCGTCGGACTTCACGGTGGCGGGCCAATCTAGTCCCGGGGTCGTGGGGACGACCCTATAGTCGTCGGACATGACGGTGGCGGACCAATCTAGTCCCGGGGTCGTGGGGACGACCCTATAGTCGTCGGACATGTCGGCGGGTGGCCAACTTTGGCCCGGTGTCGTGGGGACGACCCTATAGTCGTCGGACATGTTGGCGATTGGCCAACATTGGCCCGGGGTCGTGGGGACGACTCTATAGTCGTCGGACATGTTGGCGGCTTGTCAGCCTAGACCCGGGGTCGTGGGTACGACCCTATAGTCGTCGGACAAGTCGGCGGCTGGCCAACCTTGTCCCGGGGTCGTGGGGACGACCCTATAGTCGTCGGACATGACGGTGGCGGGCGAATCTAGTCCCGGGGTCGTGGGGACGACCCTATAGTCGTCGGACAAGACGGCGGTTGTCCAACTTTGGCCCGGTGTCGTGGGGACGACCCTATAGTCGTCGGACAAGTCGGCGGCGGGCCAAACTTGTCCCGGGGTCGTGGGGACGACCGTATAGTCGTCGGACATGACGGTGGCGGGCCAATCTAGTCCCGGGGTCGTGGGGACGACCCTATAGTCATCGGACAAGACGGCGGCTGGACATCTTTGGCCCGCGGTCGTGGGGACGACCCTATAGTCGTCGGACAAGTCGGCGGCGGGCCAACCTTGTCCCGGGGTCGTGGGGACGACCGTATAGTCGTCGGACATGACGGTGGCGGGCCAATCTAGTCCCGGGGTCGTGGGGACGACCCTATAGTCATCGGACAAGACGGCGGCTTGCCAACTTTGGCCCGCGGTCGTGGGGACGACCCTATAGTCGTCGGACATTTCGGCGGCTTGCCAACTTTGGCCCGCGGTCGTGGGGACGACCCTATAGTCGTCGGACATTTCGGCGGCTTGCCAACTTTGGCCCGGGGTCTTGGGGACGACCCTATAGTCGTCGGACATTTCGGCGGCATGCCACCTTTGGCCCGTGGTCGTGGGGACGATCCGATAGTCGTCGGACATGTCGGCGGCTGGCCAACCTAGACCCGGGGTCGTGGGGACGACCCTATAGTCGTCGGACTTCACGGTGGCGGGCCAATCTAGTCCCGGGGTCGTGGGGACGACCCTATAGTCGTCGGACATGACGGTGGCGGACCAATCTAGTCCCGGGGTCGTGGGGACGACCCTATAGTCGTCGGACATGTCGGCGGGTGGCCAACTTTGGCCCGTGGTCGTGGGGACGATCCAATAGTCGTCGGACATGTCGGCGGCTGGCTAACTTTGGCCCGGTGTCGTGGGGACGACCCTATAGTCGTCGGACATGTTGGCGATTGGCCAACATTGGCCCGGGGTCGTGGGGACGACTCTATAGTCGTAGGACATGTTGGCGGCTTGTCAGCCTAGACCCGGGGTCGTGGGTACGACCCTATAGTCGTCGGACAAGTCGGCGGCGGGCCAACCTTGTCCCGGGGTCGTGGGGACGACCCTATAGTCGTTGGACATGACGGTGGCGGGCCAATCTAGTCCCGGGGTCGTGGGTACGACCCTATAGTCGTCGGACAAGACGGCGGCTGGACATCCTTGGCTCGTGGTCGTGGGGACGACCCTATAGTCGTCGGACATTTCGGCGGCTTGTCAACCTAGTCCCGGGGTCGTGGGGACGACCCTATTGTCGTCGGGCATGTCGGCGGCTGGCCAACTTTGGCCCGTGGTCGTGGGGACGATCCAATAGTCGTCGGACATGTCGGCGGCTGGCCAACTTTGGCCCGTGGTCGTGGGGACGACCCTATAGTCGTCGGACATTTCGGCGGCTTGTCAACCTAGTCCCGGGGTCGTGGGGACGAACCTATAGTCGTTGGACATGACAGTGACGGGCCAATCTAGTCCCGGGGTCGTGGGTACGACCCTATAGTCGTCGGACAAGACGGCGGCTGGACATCCTTGGCTCACGGTCGTGGGGACGACCCTATAGTCGTCGGACATTTCGGCGGCTTGTCAACCTAGTCCCGGGGTCGTGGGGACGACCCTATAGTCGTTGGACATGACGGTGGCGGGCCAATCTAGTCCCGGGGTCGTGGGTACGAACCTATAGTCGTCGGACAAGTCGGCCCCGGGCCAACCTTGTCCCGGGGTCGTGGGGACGACCGTATAGTCTTCGGACATGACGGTGGCGGGCCAATCTAGTCCCGGGGTCGTGGGGACGACCCTATAGTCGTCGGACAAGACGGCGGCTGGACATCTTTGGCCCGCGGTCGTGGGGACGACCCTATAGTCGTTGGACATGACGGTGGCGGGCCAATCTAGTCCCGGGGTCGTAGGGACGACCCTATAGTCGTCGGACATGTAGGCGATTGGCCAACATTGGCCCGGGGTCGTGGGGACGACCCTATAGTCGTCGGACAAGTCGGCGGCGGGCCAACCTTGTCCCGGGGTCGTGGGGACGACCCTATAGTCGTAGGACATGACGGTGGCGGGCCAATCTAGTCCCGGGGTTGTGGGGACGACCCTATAGTCGTCGGACAAGACGGCGGCTTGACATTTTTGGCCCGCGGTCGTGGGGACGACCCTATAGTCGTCGGACATTTCGGCGGCTTGCCAACTTTGGCCCCGGGTCGTGGGGACGACCCTATAGTCGTCGGACATTTCGGCGGCATGCCAACTTTGGCCCGGGGTCGTGGGGACGACCCTATAGTCGTTGGACATGACGGTGGCGGGCCAATCTAGTCCCGGGGTCGTAGGGACGACCCTATAGTCGTCCGACAAGTCGGCGGCGGGCCAACCTTGTCCCGGGGTCGTGGGGACGTCCCTATAGTCGTCGGAAATGACGGTGGCGGGCCAATCTAGTCCCGGGGTCGTGGGGACGACCCTATAGTCGTCGGACAAGACGGCGGCTTGCCAACTTTGGCCCGTGGTCGTGGGGACGATCCAGTAGTCGTCGGACATGTCGGCGGCTGGCCAACTTTGGCCCGTGGTCGTGGGGACGACCCTATAGTCGTTGGACATGTCAGCGGCTGGCCAACTTTGGCCCGGTGTCGTGGGGACGACTCTATAGTCGTCGGACATGTCGGCGGCTGGCCAACCTAGACCCGGGGTCGTGGGGACGACCCTATTGTCGTCGGACATGACGGTGGCGGGCCAATCTATTCCCGGGGTCGTACGGACGACCCTATAGTCGTCTGACATGTTGGCGATTGGCCAACATTGGCCCGGGGTCGTGGGGACGACTCTATAGTCTTCGGACATGTTGGCGGCTTGTCAGCCTAGTCCCGGGGTCGTGGGTACGACCCTATAGTCGTCGGACAAGTCGGCGGCGGGCCTACCTTGTCCCGGGGTCGTGGAGACGACCCTATAGTCGTCGGACATGACGGTGGTGGGCCAATCTAGTCCCGGGGTCATGGGGACGACCCTATAGTCGTCGGACAAGACGGCGGCTGGACATCCTTGGCTCGCGGTCGTGGGGACGACCCTATAGTCGTCGGACATTTCGGCGGCTTGTCAACCTAGTCCCGGGGTCGTGGGGACGACCCTATAGTCGTCGGACATGACGGTGGCGGACCAATCTAGTCCCGGGGTCGTGGGGACGACCCTATAGTCGTCGGGCATGTCGGCGGCTGGCCAACTTTGGCCCGGTGTCGTGGGGACGACCCTATAGTCGTCGGACATGTTGGCAATTGGCCAACATTGGCCCGGGGTCGTGGGGACGACTCTATAGTCGTCGGACATGTTGGCGGCTTGTCAGCATAGTCCCGGGGTCGTGGGGACGACCCTATAGTCGTCGGACATGACGGTGGCGGGCCAATCTAGTCCCGGGGTCGTGGGGACAACCCTATAGTCGTCGGACAAGACGGCGGCTGGACATCCTTGGCTCGCGGTCGTGGGGACGACTCTATAGTCGTCGGACATGTTGGCGGCTTGTCAGCCTAGTCCCGGGGTCGTGGGGACGACCCTATAGTCGTCGGACAAGACGGCGGCTGGACATCCTTGGCTCGCGGTCGTGGGGACGACCCTATAGTCGTCGGACATTTCGGCGGCTTGTCAACCTAGTCCCGGGGTCGTGGGGACGACCCTACAGTCGTTGGACATGACGGTGGCGGGCCAATCTAGTCCCGGGGTCGCGGGTACGACCCTATAGTCGTCGGACAAGACGGCGGCTGGACATCCTTGGCTCGCGGTCGTGGGGACGACCCTATAGTCGTCGGACATTTCGGCGGCTTGTCAACCTAGTCCCGGGGTCGTGGGGACGACCCTATAGTCGTTGGACATGACGGTGGCGGGCCAATCTAGTCCCGGGGTCGTGGGTACGAACCTATAGTCGTCGGACAAGTCGGCGGCGGGCCAACCTTGTCCCGGGGTCGTGGGGACGACCGTATAGTCGTCGGACATGACGGTTGCGGGCCAATCTAGTCCCGGGGTCGTGGGTACGACCCTATAGTCGTCGGACAAGTCGGCGGCGGGCCAACCTTGTCCCGGGGTCGTGGGGACGACCGTATAGTCGTCGGACATGACGGTGGCGGGCCAATCTAGTCCCGGGGTCGTGGGGACGACCCTATAGTCGTCGGACAAGACGGCGGCTGGACATCTTTGGCCCGCGGTCGTGGGGACGACCCTATAGTCGTCGGACATTTCGGCGGCATGCCAACTTTGGCCCGGGGTTGTGGGGACGACCCTATAGTCGTCGGACATTTTGGCGGCTTGCCTACTTTGGCCCGGGGTCGTGGGGACGACCCTATAGTCGTCGGACATGTCAGCGGCTGGCCGGCCTAGTCCCGAGGTCGTGGGGACGACCGTATAGTCGTCGGATATGTTTGCGGCTTGTCAACCTAGTCCCGGGGTCGTGGGGACGACCCTATAGTCGTTGGACATGACGGTGGCGGGCCAATCTAGTCCCGGGGTCGTGGGGACGACCCTATAGTCGTCGGACAAGACGGCGGCTGGACATCTTTGGCCCGCGGTCGTGGGGACGACCCTATAGTCGTCGGACATTTCGGCGGCTTGCCAACTTTGGCCCGGGGTCGTGGGGACGACCCTATAGTCGTCGGACATTTCGGTGGCTTGCCAACTTTGACCCGGGGTCGTGGGGACGACCCTATAGTCGTTGGACATGACGGTGGCGGGCCAATCTAGTCCCGGGGTCGTAGGGACGACCCTATAGTCGTCGGACATTTCGGCGGCTTGCCAACTTTGGCCCGGGGTCGTGGGGACGACCCTATAGTCGTTGGACATGACGGTGGCGGGTCAATCTAGTCCCGGGGTCGTAGGGACGACCCTATAGTCGTCGGTCAAGACGGCGGCTGGATATCCTTGGCTCGCGGTCGTGGGGACGACCCTATAGTCGTCGGACATTTCGGCGGCATGCCAACTTTGGCCCGGGGTCGTGGGGACGACCCCATAGTCGTTGGACATGACGGTGGCGGGCCAATCTAGTCCCGGGGTCGTAGGGACGACCCTATAGTCGTCGGACATGTCGGCGATTGGCCAACATTGGCCCGGGGTCGTGGGGACGACCCTATAGTCGTCGGACATGTCGGCGGCTGGCCAACCTAGTCCCGAGGTCGTGGGGACGACCCTATAGTCGTCGGACTTCACGGTGGCGGGCCAATCTAGTCCCGGGGTCGTGGGGACGACCCTATAGTCGTCGGACATGACGGTGGCGGACCAATCTAGTCCCGGGGTCGTGGGGACGACCCTATAGTCGTCGGACATGTCGGCGGGTGGCCAACTTTGGCCCGGTGTCGTGGGGACGACCCTATAGTCGTCGGACATGTTGGCGATTGGCCAACATTGGACCGGGGTCGTGGGGACGACTCTATAGTCGTCGGACATGTTGGCGGCTTGTCAGCCTAGACCCGGGGTCGTGGGTACGACCCTATAGTCGTCGGACAAGTCGGCGGCTGGCCAACCTTGTCCCGGGGTCGTGGGGACGACCCTATAGTCGTCGGACATGACGGTGGCGGGCGAATCTAGTCCCGGGGTCGTGGGGACGACCCTATAGTCGTCGGACAAGACGGCGGCTGTCCAACTTTGGCCCGGTGTCGTGGGGACGACCCTATAGTCGTCGGACATTTCGGCGGCTTGTCAACCTAGTCCCGGGGTCGTGGGGACGACCCTATAGTCGTTGGACATGACGGTGGCGGGCCAATCTAGTCCCGGGGTCGTGGGTACGAACCTATAGTCGTCGGACAAGTCGGCGGCGGGCCAACCTTGTCCCGGGGTCGTGGGGACGACCGTATAGTCGTCGGACATGACGGTTGCGGGCCAATCTAGTCCCGGGGTCGTGGGGACGACTCTATAGTCGTCGGACAAGACGGCGGCTGGACATCTTTGGCCCGCGGTCGTGGGGACGACCCTATAGTCGTCGGACATTTCGGCGGCTTGCCAACTTTGGCCCGGGGTCGTGGGGACGACCCTATAGTCGTTGGACATGACGGTGGCGGGCCAATCTAGTCCCGGGGTCGTAGGGACGACCCTATAGTCGTCGGACATTTCGGCGGCTTGCCAACTTTGGCCCGGGGTCGTGGGGACGACCCTATAGTCGTTGGACATGACGGTGGCGGGTCAATCTAGTCCCGGGGTCGTAGGGACGACCCTATAGTCGTCGGTCAAGACGGCGGCTGGATATCCTTGGCTCGCGGTCGTGGGGACGACCCTATAGTCGTCGGACATTTCGGCGGCATGCCAACTTTGGCCCGGGGTCGTGGGGACGACCCCATAGTCGTTGGACATGACGGTGGCGGGCCAATCTAGTCCCGGGGTCGTAGGGACGACCCTATAGTCGTCGGACATGTCGGCGATTGGCCAACATTGGCCCGGGGTCGTGGGGACGGCCCTATAGTCGTCGGACATGTCGGCGGCTGGCCAACCTAGTCCCGAGGTCGTGGGGACGACCCTATAGTCGTCGGACTTCACGGTGGCGGGCCAATCTAGTCCCGGGGTCGTGGGGACGACCCTATAGTCGTCGGACATGACGGTGGCGGACCAATCTAGTCCCGGGGTCGTGGGGACGACCCTATAGTCGTCGGACATGTCGGCGGGTGGCCAACTTTGGCCCGGTGTCGTGGGGACGACCCTATAGTCGTCGGACATGTTGGCGATTGGCCAACATTGGCCCGGGGTCGTGGGGACGACTCTATAGTCGTCGGACATGTTGGCGGCTTGTCAGCCTAGACCCGGGGTCGTGGGTACGACCCTATAGTCGTCGGACAAGTCGGCGGCTGGCCAACCTTGTCCCGGGGTCGTGGGGACGACCCTATAGTCGTCGGACATGACGGTGGCGGGCGAATCTAGTCCCGGGGTCGTGGGGACGACCCTATAGTCGTCGGACAAGACGGCGGTTGTCCAACTTTGGCCCGGTGTCGTGGGGACGACCCTATAGTCGTCGGACAAGTCGGCGGCGGGCCAAACTTGTCCCGGGGTCGTGGGGACGACCGTATAGTCGTCGGACATGACGGTGGCGGGCCAATCTAGTCCCGGGGTCGTGGGGACGACCCTATAGTCATCGGACAAGACGGCGGCTGGACATCTTTGGCCCGCGGTCGTGGGGACGACCCTATAGTCGTCGGACAAGTCGGCGGCGGGCCAACCTTGTCCCGGGGTCGTGGGGACGACCGTATAGTCGTCGGACATGACGGTGGCGGGCCAATCTAGTCCCGGGGTCGTGGGGACGACCCTATAGTCATCGGACAAGACGGCGGCTTGCCAACTTTGGCCCGCGGTCGTGGGGACGACCCTATAGTCGTCGGACATTTCGGCGGCTTGCCAACTTTGGCCCGCGGTCGTGGGGACGACCCTATAGTCGTCGGACATTTCGGCGGCTTGCCAACTTTGGCCCGGGGTCTTGGGGACGACCCTATAGTCGTCGGACATTTCGGCGGCATGCCACCTTTGGCCCGTGGTCGTGGGGACGATCCGATAGTCGTCGGACATGTCGGCGGCTGGCCAACCTAGACCCGGGGTCGTGGGGACGACCCTATTGTCGTCGGACATGGCGGTGGCGGGCCAATCTAGTCCCGTGGTCGTGGGGACGACCCTATAGTCGTCGGACATGTCGGCGGCTGGCCAACCTAGTCCCGTGGTCGTGGGGACGATCCGATAGTCGTTGGACATGACGGTGGCGGGCCATTCTAGTCCCGGGGTCGTGGGGACGACCCTATAGTCGTCGGACATGTCGGCGGCTGGCCAACTTGGGCCCGTGGTCGTGGGGACGTCCCAATAGTCGTCGGACATGTCGGCGGCTGGCCAACCTAGTCCCGAGGTCGTCGGACTTGACGGTGGCGGGCCAATCTAGTCCCGGGGTCGTGGGGACACCCTGCAGTCGTCGGACATGTCGGCGGCTGGTCAATCTAGTCGCGGGGTCGTGGGGACGACTCTATAGTCGTCGGACATGTCGGCGGCTGGCCAACTTTGGCCCGTGGTCGTGGGGACGACCCGATAGTCGTCGGACATGTCGGCGGCTGGCCAACTTTGGCCCGTGGTCGTGGGGCGATCCGATAGTCGTCGGACATGTCGGCGGCTGGCCAACCTAGACCCGGGGTCGTGGGGACGACCCTATTGTCGTGGGACATGGCGGTGGCGGGCCAATCTAGTCCCGTGGTCGTGGGGACGACCCTATAGTCGTCGGACAAGTCGGCGGCGGGCCAACTTTGGCCCGTGGTCGTGGGGACGATCCAATAGTCGTCGGACATGTCGGCGGCTGGCCAACTTTGGCCCGTGGTCGTGGGGACAACCCTATAGTCGTCGGACATTTCGGCGGCTTGTCAACCTAGTCCCGGGGTCGTGGGGACGACCCTATAGTCGTTGGACATGACAGTGACGGGCCAATCTAGTCCCGGGGTCGTGGGTACGACCCTATAGTCGTCGGACAAGACGGCGGGTGGACATCCTTGGCTCACGGTCGTGGGTACGACCCTATAGTCGTCGGACAATTCGGCGGCTTGTCAACCTAGTCCCGGGGTCGTGGGGACGACCCTATAGTCGTTGGACATGACGGTGGCGGGCCAATCTAGTCCCGGGGTCGTGGGTACGAACCTATAGTCGTCGGACAAGTCGGCCCCGGGCCAACCTTGTCCCGGGGTCGTGGGGACGACCGTATAGTCTTCGGACATGACGGTGGCGGGCCAATCTAGTCCCGGGGTCGTGGGGACGACCCTATAGTCGTCGGACAAGACGGCGGCTGGACATCTTTGGCCCGCGGTCGTGGGGACGACCCTATAGTCGTTGGACATGACGGTGGCGGGCCAATCTAGTCCCGGGGTCGTAGGGACGACCCTATAGTCGTCGGACATGTAGGCGATTGGCCAACAGTGGCCCGGGGTCGTGGGGACGACCCTATAGTCGTCGGACAAGTCGGCGGCGGGCCAACCTTGTCCCGGGGTCGTGGGGACGACCCTATAGTCGTAGGACATGACGGTGGCGGGCCAATCTAGTCCCGGGGTTGTGGGGACGACCCTATAGTCGTCGGACAAGACGGCGGCTTGACATTTTTGGCCCGCGGTCGTGGGGACGACCCTATAGTCGTCGGACATTTCGGCGGCTTGCCAACTTTGGCCCCGGGTCGTGGGGACGACCCTATAGTCGTTGGACATGACGGTGGCGGGCCAATCTAGTCCCGGGGTCGTAGGGACGACCCTATAGTCGTCCGACAAGTCGGCGGCGGGCCAACCTTGTCCCGGGGTCGTGGGGACGTCCCTATAGTCGTCGGACATGACGGTGGCGGGCCAATCTAGTCCCGGGGTCGTGGGGACGACCCTACAGTCGTCGGACATTTCGGCGACTTGCCAACTTTGGCCCGTGGTCGTGGGGACGATCCAGTAGTCGTCGGACATGTCGGCGGCTGGCCAACTTTGGCCCGTGGTCGTGGGGACGACCCTATAGTCGTTGGACATGTCAGCGGCTGGCCAACTTTGGCCCGGTGTCGTGGGGACGACTCTATAGTCGTCGGACATGTCGGCGGCTGGCCAACCTAGACCCGGGGTCGTGGGGACGACCCTATTGTCGTCGGACATGACGGTGGCGGGCTAATCTATTTCCGGGGTCGTACGGACGACCCTATAGTCGTCTGACATGTTGGCGATTGGCCAACATTGGCCCGGGGTCGTGGGGACGACTCTATAGTCTTCGGACATGTTGGCGGCTTGTCAGCCTAGTCCCGGGGTCGTGGGTACGACCCTATAGTCGTCGGACAAGTCGGCGGCGGGCCAACCTTGTCCCGGGGTCGTGGAGACGACCCTATAGTCGTCGGACATGACGGTGGTGGGCCAATCTAGTCCCGGGGTCATAGGGACGACCCTATAGTCGTCGGACAAGACGGCGGCTGGACATCCTTGGCTCGCGGTCGTGGGGACGACCCTATAGTCGTCGGACATTTCGGCGGCTTGTCAACCTAGTCCCGGGGTCGTGGGGACGACCCTATAGTCGTCGGACATGACGGTGGCGGACCAATCTAGTCCCGGGGTCGTGGGGACGACCCTATAGTCGTCGGGCATGTCGGCGGCTGGCCAACTTTGGCCCGGTGTCGTGGGGACGACCCTATAGTCGTCGGACATGTTGGCAATTGGCCAACATTGGCCCGGGGTCGTGGGGACGACTCTATAGTCGTCGGACATGTTGGCGGCTTGTCAGCATAGTCCCGGGGTCGTGGGGACGACCCTATAGTCGTCGGACATGACGGTGGCGGGCCAATCTAGTCCCGGGGTCGTGGGGACAACCCTATAGTCGTCGGACAAGACGGCGGCTGGACATCCTTGGCTCGCGGTCGTGGGGACGACTCTATAGTCGTCGGACATGTTGGCGGCTTGTCAGCCTAGTCCCGGGGTCGTGGGGACGACCCTATAGTCGTCGGACAAGACGGCGGCTGGACATCCTTGGCTCGCGGTCGTGGGGACGACCCTATAGTCGTCGGACATTTCGGCGGCTTGTCAACCTAGTCCCGGGGTCGTGGGGACGACCCTACAGTCGTTGGACATGACGGTGGCGGGCCAATCTAGTCCCGGGGTCGTGGGTACGACCCTATAGTCGTCGGACAAGACGGCGGCTGGACATCCTTGGCTCGCGGTCGTGGGGACAACCCTATAGTCGTCGGACATTTCGGCGGCTTGTCAACCTAGTCCCGGGGTCGTGGGGACGACCCTATAGTCGTTGGACATGACGGTGGCGGGCCAATCTAGTCCCGGGGTCGTGGGTACGAACCTATAGTCGTCGGACAAGTCGGCGGCGGGCCAGCCTTGTCCCGGGGTCGTGGGGACGACCGTATAGTCGTCGGACATGACGGTTGCGGGCCAATCTAGTCCCGGGGTCGTGGGTACGACCCTATAGTCGTCGGACAAGTCGGCGGCGGGCCAACCTTGTCCCGGGGTCGTGGGGACGACCGTATAGTCGTCGGACATGACGGTGGCGGGCCAATCTAGTCCCGGGGTCGTGGGGACGACCCTATAGTCGTCGGACAAGACGGCGGCTGGACATCTTTGGCCCGCGGTCGTGGGGACGACCCTATAGTCGTCGGACATTTCGGCGGCATGCCAACTTTGGCCCGGGGTTGTGGGGACGACCCTATAGTCGTCGGACATTTCGGCGGCTTGCCTACTTTGGCCCGGGGTCGTGGGGACGACCCTATAGTCGTCGGACATGTCAGCGGCTGGCCGGCCTAGTCCCGAGGTCGTGGGGACGACCGTATAGTCGTCGGATATGTTTGCGGCTTGTCAACCTAGTCCCGGGGTCGTGGGGACGACCCTATAGTCGTTGGACATGACGGTGGCGGGCCAATCTAGTCCCGGGGTCGTGGGGACGACCCTATAGTCGTCGGACAAGACGGCGGCTGGACATCTTTGGCCCGCGGTCGTGGGGACGACCCTATAGTCGTCGGACATTTCGGCGGCTTGCCAACTTTGGCCCGGGGTCGTGGGGACGACCCTATAGTCGTCGGACATTTCGGTGGCTTGCCAACTTTGACCCGGGGTCGTGGGGACGACCCTATAGTCGTTGGACATGACGGTGGCGGGCCAATCTAGTCCCGGGGTCGTAGGGACGACCCTATAGTCGTCGGACATTTCGGCGGCTTGCCAACTTTGGCCCGGGGTCGTGGGGACGACCCTATAGTCGTTGGACATGACGGTGGCGGGTCAATCTAGTCCCGGGGTCGTAGGGACGACCCTATAGTCGTCGGTCAAGACGGCGGCTGGATATCCTTGGCTCGCGGTCGTGGGGACGACCCTATAGTCGTCGGACATTTCGGCGGCATGCCAACTTTGGCCCGGGGTCGTGGGGACGACCCCATAGTCGTTGGACATGACGGTGGCGGGCCAATCTAGTCCCGGGGTCGTAGGGACGACCCTATAGTCGTCGGACATGTCGGCGATTGGCCAACATTGGCCCGGGGTCGTGGGGACGACCCTATAGTCGTCGGACATGTCGGCGGCTGGCCAACCTAGTCCCGAGGTCGTGGGGACGACCCTA
This sequence comes from Andrena praecox, assembly GCA_963932275.1. Classification (NCBI taxonomy): domain Eukaryota; kingdom Metazoa; phylum Arthropoda; class Insecta; order Hymenoptera; family Andrenidae; genus Andrena; species Andrena praecox. The sequence continues at coordinate 324,490 of CAWVQO010000009.1, read as the reverse complement.
TAGTCGTCGGACTTCACGGTGGCGGGCCAATCTAGTCCCGGGGTCGTGGGGACGACCCTATAGTCGTCGGACATGACGGTGGCGGACCAATCTAGTCCCGGGGTCGTGGGGACGACCCTATAGTCGTCGGACATGTCGGCGGGTGGCCAACTTTGGCCCGGTGTCGTGGGGACGACCCTATAGTCGTCGGACATGTTGGCGATTGGCCAACATTGGCCCGGGGTCGTGGGGACGACTCTATAGTCGTCGGACATGTTGGCGGCTTGTCAGCCTAGACCCGGGGTCGTGGGTACGACCCTATAGTCGTCGGACAAGTCGGCGGCTGGCCAACCTTGTCCCGGGGTCGTGGGGACGACCCTATAGTCGTCGGACATGACGGTGGCGGGCGAATCTAGTCCCGGGGTCGTGGGGACGACCCTATAGTCGTCGGACAAGACGGCGGTTGTCCAACTTTGGCCCGGTGTCGTGGGGACGACCCTATAGTCGTCGGACAAGTCGGCGGCGGGCCAAACTTGTCCCGGGGTCGTGGGGACGACCGTATAGTCGTCGGACATGACGGTGGCGGGCCAATCTAGTCCCGGGGTCGTGGGGACGACCCTATAGTCATCGGACAAGACGGCGGCTGGACATCTTTGGCCCGCGGTCGTGGGGACGACCCTATAGTCGTCGGACAAGTCGGCGGCGGGCCAACCTTGTCCCGGGGTCGTGGGGACGACCGTATAGTCGTCGGACATGACGGTGGCGGGCCAATCTAGTCCCGGGGTCGTGGGGACGACCCTATAGTCATCGGACAAGACGGCGGCTTGCCAACTTTGGCCCGCGGTCGTGGGGACGACCCTATAGTCGTCGGACATTTCGGCGGCTTGCCAACTTTGGCCCGCGGTCGTGGGGACGACCCTATAGTCGTCGGACATTTCGGCGGCTTGCCAACTTTGGCCCGGGGTCTTGGGGACGACCCTATAGTCGTCGGACATTTCGGCGGCATGCCACCTTTGGCCCGTGGTCGTGGGGACGATCCGATAGTCGTCGGACATGTCGGCGGCTGGCCAACCTAGACCCGGGGTCGTGGGGACGACCCTATTGTCGTCGGACATGGCGGTGGCGGGCCAATCTAGTCCCGTGGTCGTGGGGACGACCCTATAGTCGTCGGACATGTCGGCGGCTGGCCAACCTAGTCCCGTGGTCGTGGGGACGATCCGATAGTCGTTGGACATGACGGTGGCGGGCCATTCTAGTCCCGGGGTCGTGGGGACGACCCTATAGTCGTCGGACATGTCGGCGGCTGGCCAACTTGGGCCCGTGGTCGTGGGGACGTCCCAATAGTCGTCGGACATGTCGGCGGCTGGCCAACCTAGTCCCGAGGTCGTCGGACTTGACGGTGGCGGGCCAATCTAGTCCCGGGGTCGTGGGGACACCCTGCAGTCGTCGGACATGTCGGCGGCTGGTCAATCTAGTCGCGGGGTCGTGGGGACGACTCTATAGTCGTCGGACATGTCGGCGGCTGGCCAACTTTGGCCCGTGGTCGTGGGGACGACCCGATAGTCGTCGGACATGTCGGCGGCTGGCCAACTTTGGCCCGTGGTCGTGGGGCGATCCGATAGTCGTCGGACATGTCGGCGGCTGGCCAACCTAGACCCGGGGTCGTGGGGACGACCCTATTGTCGTGGGACATGGCGGTGGCGGGCCAATCTAGTCCCGTGGTCGTGGGGACGACCCTATAGTCGTCGGACAAGTCGGCGGCGGGCCAACTTTGGCCCGTGGTCGTGGGGACGATCCAATAGTCGTCGGACATGTCGGCGGCTGGCCAACTTTGGCCCGTGGTCGTGGGGACAACCCTATAGTCGTCGGACATTTCGGCGGCTTGTCAACCTAGTCCCGGGGTCGTGGGGACGACCCTATAGTCGTTGGACATGACAGTGACGGGCCAATCTAGTCCCGGGGTCGTGGGTACGACCCTATAGTCGTCGGACAAGACGGCGGGTGGACATCCTTGGCTCACGGTCGTGGGTACGACCCTATAGTCGTCGGACAATTCGGCGGCTTGTCAACCTAGTCCCGGGGTCGTGGGGACGACCCTATAGTCGTTGGACATGACGGTGGCGGGCCAATCTAGTCCCGGGGTCGTGGGTACGAACCTATAGTCGTCGGACAAGTCGGCCCCGGGCCAACCTTGTCCCGGGGTCGTGGGGACGACCGTATAGTCTTCGGACATGACGGTGGCGGGCCAATCTAGTCCCGGGGTCGTGGGGACGACCCTATAGTCGTCGGACAAGACGGCGGCTGGACATCTTTGGCCCGCGGTCGTGGGGACGACCCTATAGTCGTTGGACATGACGGTGGCGGGCCAATCTAGTCCCGGGGTCGTAGGGACGACCCTATAGTCGTCGGACATGTAGGCGATTGGCCAACAGTGGCCCGGGGTCGTGGGGACGACCCTATAGTCGTCGGACAAGTCGGCGGCGGGCCAACCTTGTCCCGGGGTCGTGGGGACGACCCTATAGTCGTAGGACATGACGGTGGCGGGCCAATCTAGTCCCGGGGTTGTGGGGACGACCCTATAGTCGTCGGACAAGACGGCGGCTTGACATTTTTGGCCCGCGGTCGTGGGGACGACCCTATAGTCGTCGGACATTTCGGCGGCTTGCCAACTTTGGCCCCGGGTCGTGGGGACGACCCTATAGTCGTTGGACATGACGGTGGCGGGCCAATCTAGTCCCGGGGTCGTAGGGACGACCCTATAGTCGTCCGACAAGTCGGCGGCGGGCCAACCTTGTCCCGGGGTCGTGGGGACGTCCCTATAGTCGTCGGACATGACGGTGGCGGGCCAATCTAGTCCCGGGGTCGTGGGGACGACCCTATAGTCGTCGGACATTTCGGCGGCATGCCAACTTTGGCCCGGGGTTGTGGGGACGACCCTATAGTCGTCGGACATTTCGGCGGCTTGCCTACTTTGGCCCGGGGTCGTGGGGACGACCCTATAGTCGTCGGACATGTCAGCGGCTGGCCGGCCTAGTCCCGAGGTCGTGGGGACGACCGTATAGTCGTCGGATATGTTTGCGGCTTGTCAACCTAGTCCCGGGGTCGTGGGGACGACCCTATAGTCGTTGGACATGACGGTGGCGGGCCAATCTAGTCCCGGGGTCGTGGGGACGACCCTATAGTCGTCGGACAAGACGGCGGCTGGACATCTTTGGCCCGCGGTCGTGGGGACGACCCTATAGTCGTCGGACATTTCGGCGGCTTGCCAACTTTGGCCCGGGGTCGTGGGGACGACCCTATAGTCGTCGGACATTTCGGTGGCTTGCCAACTTTGACCCGGGGTCGTGGGGACGACCCTATAGTCGTTGGACATGACGGTGGCGGGCCAATCTAGTCCCGGGGTCGTAGGGACGACCCTATAGTCGTCGGACATTTCGGCGGCTTGCCAACTTTGGCCCGGGGTCGTGGGGACGACCCTATAGTCGTTGGACATGACGGTGGCGGGTCAATCTAGTCCCGGGGTCGTAGGGACGACCCTATAGTCGTCGGTAAAGACGGCGGCTGGATATCCTTGGCTCGCGGTCGTGGGGACGACCCTATAGTCGTCGGACATTTCGGCGGCATGCCAACTTTGGCCCGGGGTCGTGGGGACGACCCCATAGTCGTTGGACATGACGGTGGCGGGCCAATCTAGTCCCGGGGTCGTAGGGACGACCCTATAGTCGTCGGACATGTCGGCGATTGGCCAACATTGGCCCGGGGTCGTGGGGACGACCCTATAGTCGTCGGACATGTCGGCGGCTGGCCAACCTAGTCCCGAGGTCGTGGGGACGACCCTATAGTCGTCGGACTTCACGGTGGCGGGCCAATCTAGTCCCGGGGTCGTGGGGACGACCCTATAGTCGTCGGACATGACGGTGGCGGACCAATCTAGTCCCGGGGTCGTGGGGACGACCCTATAGTCGTCGGACATGTCGGCGGGTGGCCAACTTTGGCCCGTGGTCGTGGGGACGATCCAATAGTCGTCGGACCTGTCGGCGGCTGGCTAACTTTGGCCCGGTGTCGTGGGGACGACCCTATAGTCGTCGGACATGTTGGCGATTGGCCAACATTGGCCCGGGGTCGTGGGGACGACTCTATAGTCGTCGGACATGTTGGCGGCTTGTCAGCCTAGACCCGGGGTCGTGGGTACGACCCTATAGTCGTCGGACAAGTCGGCGGCGGGCCAACCTTGTCCCGGGGTCGTGGGGACGACCCTATAGTCGTTGGACATGACGGTGGCGGGCCAATCTAGTCCCGGGGTCGTGGGTACGACCCTATAGTCGTCGGACAAGACGGCGGCTGGACATCCTTGGCTCGTGGTCGTGGGGACGACCCTATAGTCGTCGGACATTTCGGCGGCTTGTCAACCTAGTCCCGGGGTCGTGGGGACGACCCTATTGTCGTCGGGCATGTCGGCGGCTGGCCAACTTTGGCCCGTGGTCGTGGGGACGATCCAATAGTCGTCGGACATGTCGGCGGCTGGCTAACTTTGGCCCGGTGTCGTGGGGACGACCCTATAGTCGTCGGACATGTTGGCGATTGGCCAACATTGGCCCGGGGTCGTGGGGACGACTCTATAGTCGTCGGACATGTTGGCGGCTTGTCAGCCTAGTCCCGGGGTCGTGGGGACGACCCTATAGTCGTCGGACATGACGGTGGCGGGCCAATCTAGTCCCGAGGTCGTGGGGACGACCCTATAGTCGTCGGGCATGTCGGCGGCTGGCCAACTTTGGCCCGTGGTCGTGGGGACGATCCAATAGTCGTCGGACATGTCGGCGGCTGGACATCCTTGGCTCGCGGTCGTGGGGACGACCCTATAGTCGTCGGACATTTCGGCGGCTTGTCAACCTAGTCCCGGGGTCGTGGGGACGACCCTATAGTCGCCGGACATTTCGGCGGCTTGTCAACCTAGTCCCGGGGTCGTGGGGACGACCCTATAGTCGTCGGACATGACGGTGGCGGACCAATCTAGTCCCGGGGTCGTGGGGACGACCCTATAGTCGTCGGGCATGTCGGCGGCTGGCCAACTTTGGCCCGTGGTCGTGGGGACGATCCAATAGTCGTCGGACATGTCGGCGGCTGGCTAACTTTGGCCCGGTGTCGTGGGGACGACCCTATAGTCGTCGGACATGTTGGCAATTGGCCAACATTGGCCCGGGGTCGTGGGGACGACTCTATAGTCGTCGGACATGTTGGCGGCTTGTCAGCATAGTCCCGGGGTCGTGGGGACGACCCTATAGTCGTCGGACATGACGGTGGCGGGCCAATCTAGTCCCGGGGTCGTGGGGACGACCCTATAGTCGTCGGACAAGACGGCGGCTGGACATCCTTGGCTCGCGGTCGTGGGGACGACTCTATAGTCGTCGGACATGTTGGCGGCTTGTCAGCCTAGTCCCGGGGTCGTGGGGACGACCCTATAGTCGTCGGACAAGACGGCGGCTGGACATCCTTGGCTCGCGGTCGTGGGGACGACCCTATAGTCGTCGGACATTTCGGCGGCTTGTCAACCTAGTCCCGGGGTCGTGGGGACGACCCTACAGACGTTGGACATGACGGTGGCGGGCCAATCTAGTCCCGGGGTCGTGGGTACGACCCTATAGTCGTCGGACAAGACGGCGGCTGGACATCCTTGGCTCGCGGTCGTGGGGACGACCCTATAGTCGTCGGACATTTCGGCGGCTTGTCAACCTAGTCCCGGGGTCGTGGGGACGACCCTATAGTCGTTGGACATGACGGTGGCGGGCCCATCTAGTCCCGGGGTCGTGGGTACGAACCTATAGTCGTCGGACAAGTCGGCGGCGGGCCAACCTTGTCCCGGGGTCGTGGGGACGACCGTATAGTCGTCGGACATGACGGTTGCGGGCCAATCTAGTCCCGGGGTCGTGGGTACGACCCTATAGTCGTCGGACAAGTCGGCGTCTGGCCAACCTTGTCCTGGGGTCGTGGGGACGACCCTATAGTCGTCGGACATGACGGTGGCGGGCCAATCTAGTCCCGGGGTCGTGGGGACGACCCTATAGTCGTCGGACAAGACGGCGGCTGTCCAACTTTGGCCCGGTGTCGTGGGGACGACCCTATAGTCGTCGGACAAGTCGGCGGCGGGCCAACCTTGTCCCGGGGTCGTGGGGACGACCGTATAGTCGTCGGACATGACGGTGGCGGGCCAATCTAGTCCCGGGGTCGTGGGGACGACCCTATAGTCATCGGACAAGACGGCGGCTGGACATCTTTGGCCCGCGGTCGTGGGGACGACCCTATAGTCGTCGGACAAGTCGGCGGCGGGCCAACCTTGTCCCGGGGTCGTGGGGACGCCCGTATAGTCGTCGGACATGACGGTGGCGGGCCAATCTAGTCCCGGGGTCTTGGGGACGACCCTATAGTCATGGGACAAGACGGCGGCTGGACATCTTTGGCCCGCGGTCGTGGGGACGACCCTATAGTCGTCGGAAAAGTCGGCGGCGGGCCAACCTTGTCCCGGGGTCGTGGGGACGACCGTATAGTCGTCGGACATGACGGTGGCGGGCCAATCTAGTCCCGGGGTCGTGGGGACGACCCTATAGTCATCGGACAAGACGGCGGCTGGACATCTTTGGCCCGCGGTCGTGGGGACGACCCTATAGTCGTCGGACATTTCGGCGGCTTGCCAACTTTGGCCCGGGGTCTTGGGGACGACCCTATAGTCGTCGGACATTTCGGCGGCATGCCACCTTTGGCCCGTGGTCGTGGGGACGATCCGATAGTCGTCGGACATGTCGGCGGCTGGCCAACCTAGACCCGGGGTCGTGGGGACGACCCTATTGTCGTCGCACATGGCGGTGGCGGGCCAATCTAGTCCCGTGGTCGTGGGGACGACCCTATAGTCGTCGGACATGTCGGCGGCCGGCCAACCTAGTCCCGTGGTCGTGGGGACGATCCGATAGTCGTTGGACAAGACGGCGGCTGGACATCTTTGGCCCGCGGTCGTGGGGACGACCCTATAGTCGTCGGACATTTCGGCGGCTTGCCAACTTTGGCCCGGGGTCTTGGGGACGACCCTATAGTCGTCGGACATTTCGGCGGCATGCCACCTTTGGCCCGTGGTCGTGGGGACGATCCGATAGTCGTCGGACATGTCGGCGGCTGGCCAACCTAGACCCGGGGTCGTGGGGACGACCCTATTGTCGTCGCACATGGCGGTGGCGGGCCAATCTAGTCCCGTGGTCGTGGGGACGACCCTATAGTCGTCGGACATGTCGGCGGCCGGCCAACCTAGTCCCGTGGTCGTGGGGACGATCCGATAGTCGTTGGACATGACGGTGGCGGGCCATTCTAGTCCCGGGGTCGTGGGGACGACCCTATAGTCGTCGGACATGTCGGCGGCTGGCCAACTTTGGCCCGTGGTCGTGGGGACGACCCAGTAGTCGTCGGACATGTCGGCGGCTGGCCAACCTAGTCCCGAGGTCGTCGGACTTGACGGTGGCGGGCCAATCTAGTCCCGGGGTCGTGGGGACGACCCTGCAGTCGTCGGACATGTCGGCGGCTGGTCAATCTAGTCCCGGGGTCGTGGGGACGACTCTATAGTCGTCGGACATGTCGGCGGCTGGCCAACTTTGGCCCGTGGTCGTGGGGACGATCCAATAGTCGTCGGACATGTCGGCGGCTGGCCAACTTTGGCCCGTGGTCGTGGGGACGATCCGATAGTCGTCGGACATGTCGGCGGCTGGCCAACTTTGGCCCGTGGTCGTGGGGACGACCCTATAGTCTTCGGACATGACGGTAGCGGGCCAATCTAGACCGGAGGACGTGGGGACGACCCTATAGTCGTCGGACATTTCGGCGGCTGTCCAACTTTGGCCCGGTGTCGTGGGGACGACCCTATAGTCATCGGACAAGTCGGCGGCGGGCCAACCTTGTCCCGGGGTCGTGGGGACGACCGTATAGTCGTCGGACATGACGGTGGCGGGCCAATCTAGTCCCGGGGTCGTGGGGACGACCCTATAGTCATCGGACAAGACGGCGGCTGGACATCTTTGGCCCGCGGTCGTGGGGACGACCCTATAGTCGTCGGACATTTCGGCGGCTTGCCAACTTTGGCCCGGGGTCTTGGGGACGACCCTATAGTCGTCGGACATTTCGGCGGCATGCCACCTTTGGCCCGTGGTCGTGGGGACGATCCGATAGTCGTCGGACATGTCGGCGGCTGGCCAACCTAGACCCGGGGTCGTGGGGACGACCCTATTGTCGTCGGACATGGCGGTGGCGGGCCAATCTAGTCCCGTGGTCGTGGGGACGACCCTATAGTCGTCGGACATGTCGGCGGCTGGCCAACCTAGTCCCGTGGTCGTGGGGACGATCCGATAGTCGTTGGACATGACGGTGGCGGGCCATTCTAGTCCCGGGGTCGTGGGGACGACCCTATAGTCGTCGGACATGTCGGCGGCTGGCCAACTTGGGCCCGTGGTCGTGGGGACGTCCCACTAGTCGTCGGACATGTCGGCGGCTGGCCAACCTAGTCCCGAGGTCGTCGGACTTGACGGTGGCGGGCCAATCTAGTCCCGGGGTCGTGGGGACGACCCTGCAGTCGTCGGACATGTCGGCGGCTGGTCAATCTAGTCGCGGGGTCGTGGGGACGACTCTATAGTCGTCGGACATGTCGGCGGCGGGCCAACCTTGTCCCGCGGTCGTGGGGACGCCCGTATAGTCGTCGGACATGACGGTGGCGGGCCAATCTAGTCCCGGGGTCTTGGGGACGACCCTATAGTCATGGGACAAGACGGCGGCTGGACATCTTTGGCCCGCGGTCGTGGGGACGACCCTATAGTCGTCGGAAAAGTCGGCGGCGGGCCAACCTTGTCCCGGGGTCGTGGGGACGACCGTATAGTCGTCGGACATGACGGTGGCGGGCCAATCTAGTCCCGGGGTCGTGGGGACGACCCTATAGTCATCGGACAAGACGGCGGCTGGACATCTTTGGCCCGCGGTCGTGGGGACGACCCTATAGTCGTCGGACATTTCGGCGGCTTGCCAACTTTGGCCCGGGGTCTTGGGGACGACCCTATAGTCGTCGGACATTTCGGCGGCATGCCACCTTTGGCCCGTGGTCGTGGGGACGATCCGATAGTCGTCGGACATGTCGGCGGCTGGCCAACCTAGACCCGGGGTCGTGGGGACGACCCTATTGTCGTCGGACATGGCGGTGGCGGGCCAATCTAGTCCCGTGGTCGTGGGGACGACCCTATAGTCGTCGGACATGTCGGCGGCCGGCCAACCTAGTCCCGTGGTCGTGGGGACGACCCTATAGTCATCGGACAAGACGGCGGCTGGACATCTTTGGCCCGCGGTCGTGGGGACGACCCTATAGTCGTCGGACATTTCGGCGGCTTGCCAACTTTGGCCCGGGGTCTTGGGGACGACCCTATAGTCGTCGGACATTTCGGCGGCATGCCACCTTTGGCCCGTGGTCGTGGGGACGATCCGATAGTCGTCGGACATGTCGGCGGCTGGCCAACCTAGACCCGGGGTCGTGGGGACGACCCTATTGTCGTCGGACATGGCGGTGGCGGGCCAATCTAGTCCCGTGGTCGTGGGGACGACCCTATAGTCGTCGGACATGTCGGCGGCCGGCCAACCTAGTCCCGTGGTCGTGGGGACGATCCGATAGTCGTTGGACATGACGGTGGCGGGCCATTCTAGTCCCGGGGTCGTGGGGACGACCCTATAGTCGTCGGACATGTCGGCGGCTGGCCAACTTTGGCCCGTGGTCGTGGGGACGACCCAGTTGTCGTCGGACATGTCGGCGGCTGGCCAACCTAGTCCCGAGGTCGTCGGACTTGACGGTGGCGGGCCAATCTAGTCCCGGGGTCGTGGGGACGACCCTGCAGTCGTCGGACATGTCGGCGGCTGGTCAATCTAGTCCCGGGGTCGTGGGGACGACTCTATAGTCGTCGGACATGTCGGCGGCTGGCCAACTTTGGCCCGTGGTCGTGGGGACGATCCAATAGTCGTCGGACATGTCGGCGGCTGGCCAACTTTGGCCCGTGGTCGTGGGGACGATCCGATAGTCGTCGGACATGTCGGCGGCTGGCCAACTTTGGCCCGTGGTCATGGGGACGACCCTATAGTCTTCGGACATGACGGTAGCGGGCCAATCTAGACCGGAGGACGTGGGGACGACCCTATAGTCGTCGGACATTTCGGCGGCTGTCCAACTTTGGCCCGGTGTCGTGGGGACGACCCTATAGTCGTCGGACAAGTCGGCGGCGGGCCAACCTTGTCCCGGGGTCGTGGGGACGACCGTATAGTCGTCGGACATGACGGTGGCGGGCCAATCTAGTCCCGGGGTCGTGGGGACGACCCTATAGTCATCGGACAAGACGGCGGCTGGACATCTTTGGCCCGCGGTCGTGGGGACGACCCTATAGTTGTCGGACATTTCGGCGGCTTGCCAACTTTGGCCCGGGGTCTTGGGGACGACCCTATAGTCGTCGGACATTTCGGCGGCATGCCACCTTTGGCCCGTGGTCGTGGGGACGATCCGATAGTCGTCGGACATGTCGGCGGCTGGCCAACCTAGACCCGGGGTCGTGGGGACGACCCTATTGTCGTCGGACATGGCGGTGGCGGGCCAATCTAGTCCCGTGGTCGTGGGGACGACCCTATAGTCGTCGGACATGTCGGCGGCTGGCCAACCTAGTCCCGTGGTCGTGGGGACGATCCGATAGTCGTTGGACATGACGGTGGCGGGCCATTCTAGTCCCGGGGTCGTGGGGACGACCCTATAGTCGTCGGACATGTCGGCGGCTGGCCAACTTGGGCCCGTGGTCGTGGGGACGTCCCACTAGTCGTCGGACATGTCGGCGGCTGGCCAACCTAGTCCCGAGGTCGTCGGACTTGACGGTGGCGGGCCAATCTAGTCCCGGGGTCGTGGGGACGACCCTGCAGTCGTCGGACATGTCGGCGGCTGGTCAATCTAGTCGCGGGGTCGTGGGGACGACTCTATAGTCGTCGGACATGTCGGCGGCTGGCCAACTTTGGCCCGTGGTCGTGGGGACGACCCGATAGTCGTCGGACATGTCGGCGGCTGGCCAACTTTGGCCCGTGGTCGTGGGGCGATCCGATAGTCGTCGGACATGTCGGCGGATGGCCAACCTAGACCCGGGGTCGTGGGGACGACCCTATTGTCGTGGGACATGGCGGTGGGGGGCCAATCTAGTCCCGTGGTCGTGGGGACGACCCTATAGTCGTCGGACAAGTCGGCGGCGGGCCAACTTTGGCCCGTGGTCGTGGGGACGATCCAATAGTCGTCGGGCATGTCGGCGGCTGGCCAACTTTGGCCCGTGGTCGTGGGGACGACCCTATAGTCGTCGGACATTTCGGCGGCTTGTCAACCTAGTCCCGGGGTCGTGGGGACGACCCTATAGTCGTTGGATATGACAGTGGCGGGCCAATATAGTCCCGGGGTCGTGGGTACGACCCTATAGTCGTCGGACAAGACGGCGGCTGGACATCCTTGGCTCACGGTCGTGGGGACGACCCTATAGTCGTCGGACATTTCGGCGGCTTGCCAACTTTGGCCCGGGGTCTTGGGGACGACCCTATAGTCGTCGGACATTTCGGCGGCATGCCACCTTTGGCCCGTGGTCGTGGGGACGATCCGATAGTCGTCGGACATGTCGGCGGCTGGCCAACCTAGACCCGGGGTCGTGGGGACGACCCTATTGTCGTCGGACATGGCGGTGGCGGGCCAATCTAGTCCCGTGGTCGTGGGGACGACCCTATAGTCGTCGGACATGTCGGCGGCCGGCCAACCTACTCCCGTGGTCGTGGGGACGATCCGATAGTCGTTGGACATGACGGTGGCGGGCCATTCTAGTCCCGGGGTCGTGGGGACGACCCTATAGTCGTCGGACATGTCGGCGGCTGGCCAACTTTGGCCCGTGGTCGTGGGGACGACCCAGTAGTCGTCGGACATGTCGGCGGCTGGCCAACCTAGTCCCGAGGTCGTCGGACTTGACGGTGGCGGGCCAATCTAGTCCCGGGGTCGTGGGGACGACCCTGCAGTCGTCGGACATGTCGGCGGCTGGTCAATCTAGTCCCGGGGTCGTGGGGACGACTCTATAGTCGTCGGACATGTCGGCGGCTGGCCAACTTTGGCCCGTGGTCGTGGGGACGATCCAATAGTCGTCGGACATGTCGGCGGCTGGCCAACTTTGGCCCGTGGTCGTGGGGACGATCCGATAGTCGTCGGACATGTCGGCGGCTGGCCAACTTTGGCCCGTGGTCATGGGGACGACCCTATAGTCTTCGGACATGACGGTAGCGGGCCAATCTAGACCGGAGGACGTGGGGACGACCCTATAGTCGTCGGACATTTCGGCGGCTGTCCAACTTTGGCCCGGGGTCGTGGGGACGACCCTATAGTCGTCGGACAAGTCGGCGGCGGGCCAACCTTGTCCCGGGGTCGTGGGGACGACCGTATAGTCGTCGGACATGACGGTGGCGGGCCAATCTAGTCCCGGGGTCGTGGGGACGACCCTATAGTCATCGGACAAGACGGCGGCTGGACATCTTTGGCCCGCGGTCGTGGGGACGACCCTATAGTTGTCGGACATTTCGGCGGCTTGCCAACTTTGGCCCGGGGTCTTGGGGACGACCCTATAGTCGTCGGACATTTCGGCGGCATGCCACCTTTGGCCCGTGGTCGTGGGGACGATCCGATAGTCGTCGGACATGTCGGCGGCTGGCCAACCTAGACCCGGGGTCGTGGGGACGACCCTATTGTCGTCGGACATGGCGGTGGCGGGCCAATCTAGTCCCGTGGTCGTGGGGACGACCCTATAGTCGTCGGACATGTCGGCGGCTGGCCAACCTAGTCCCGTGGTCGTGGGGACGATCCGATAGTCGTTGGACATGACGGTGGCGGGCCATTCTAGTCCCGGGGTCGTGGGGACGACCCTATAGTCGTCGGACATGTCGGCGGCTGGCCAACTTGGGCCCGTGGTCGTGGGGACGACCCGATAGTCGTCGGACATGTCGGCGGCTGGCCATCTTTGGCCCGTGGTCGTGGGGCGATCCGATAGTCGTCGGACATGTCGGCGGCTGGCCAACCTAGACCCGGGGTCGTGGGGACGACCCTATTGTCGTGGGACATGGCGGTGGGGGGCCAATCTAGTCCCGTGGTCGTGGGGACGACCCTATAGTCGTCGGACAAGTCGGCGGCGGGCCAACTTTGGCCCGTGGTCGTGGGGACGATCCAATAGTCGTCGGGCATGTCGGCGGCTGGCCAACTTTGGCCCGTGGTCGTGGGGACGACCCTATAGTCGTCGGACATTTCGGCGGCTTGTCAACCTAGTCCCGGGGTCGTGGGGACGACCCTATAGTCGTTGGATATGACAGTGGCGGGCCAATATAGTCCCGGGGTCGTGGGTACGACCCTATAGTCGTCGGACAAGACGGCGGCTGGACATCCTTGGCTCACGGTCGTGGGGACGACCCTATAGTCGTCGGACATTTCGGCGGCTTGCCAACTTTGGCCCGGAGTCTTGGGGACGACCCTATAGTCGTCGGACATTTCGGCGGCATGCCACCTTTGGCCCGTGGTCGTGGGGACGATCCGATAGTCGTCGGACATGTCGGCGGCTGGCCAACCTAGACCCGGGGTCGTGGGGACGACCCTATTGTCGTCGGACATGGCGGTGGCGGGCCAATCTAGTCCCGTGGTCGTGGGGACGACCCTATAGTCGTCGGACATGTCGGCGGCCGGCCAACCTAGTCCCGTGGTCGTGGGGACGATCCGATAGTCGTTGGACATGACGGTGGCGGGCCATTCTAGTCCCGGGGTCGTGGGGACGACCCTATAGTCGTCGGACATGTCGGCGGCTGGCCAACTTTGGCCCGTGGTCGTGGGGACGACCCAGTAGTCGTCGGACATGTCGGCGGCTGGCCAACCTAGTCCCGAGGTCGTCGGACTTGACGGTGGCGGGCCAATCTAGTCCCGGGGTCGTGGGGACGACCCTGCAGTCGTCGGACATGTCGGCGGCTGGTCAATCTAGTCCCGGGGTCGTGGGGACGACTCTATAGTCGTCGGACATGTCGGCGGCTGGCCAACTTTGGCCCGTGGTCGTGGGGACGATCCAATAGTCGTCGGACATGTCGGCGGCTGGCCAACTTTGGCCCGTGGTCGTGGGGACGATCCGATAGTCGTCGGACATGTCGGCGGCTGGCCAACTTTGGCCCGTGGTCATGGGGACGACCCTATAGTCTTCGGACATGACGGTAGCGGGCCAATCTAGACCGGAGGACGTGGGGACGACCCTATAGTCGTCGGACATTTCGGCGGCTGTCCAACTTTGGCCCGGTGTCGTGGGGACGACCCTATAGTCGTCGGACAAGTCGGCGGCGGGCAAACCTTGTCCCGGGGTCGTGGGGACGACCGTATAGTCGTCGGACATGACGGTGGCGGGCCAATCTAGTCCCGGGGTCGTGGGGACGACCCTATAGTCATCGGACAAGACGGCGGCTGGACATCTTTGGCCCGCGGTCGTGGGGACGACCCTATAGTTGTCGGACATTTCGGCGGCTTGCCAACTTTGGCCCGGGGTCTTGGGGACGACCCTATAGTCGTCGGACATTTCGGCGGCATGCCACCTTTGGCCCGTGGTCGTGGGGACGATCCGATAGTCGTCGGACATGTCGGCGGCTGGCCAACCTAGACCCGGGGTCGTGGGGACGACCCTATTGTCGTCGGACATGGCGGTGGCGGGCCAATCTAGTCCCGTGGTCGTGGGGACGACCCTATAGTCGTCGGACATGTCGGCGGCTGGCCAACCTAGTCCCGTGGTCGTGGGGACGATCCGATAGTCGTTGGACATGACGGTGGCGGGCCATTCTAGTCCCGGGGTCGTGGGGACGACCCTATAGTCGTCGGACATGTCGGCGGCTGGCCAACTTGGGCCCGTGGTCGTGGGGACGACCCTATAGTCGTCGGACATGTCGGCGGCTGGCCAACCTAGTCCCGTGGTCGTGGGGACGATCCGATAGTCGTTGGACATGACGGTGGCGGGCCATTCTAGTCCCGGGGTCGTGGGGACGACCCTATAGTCGTCGGACATGTCGGCGGCTGGCCAACTTGGGCCCGTGGTCGTGGGGACGTCCCACTAGTCGTCGGACATTTCGGCGGCTTGCCAACTTTGGCCCGTGGTCGTGGGGACGATCCAATAGTCGTCGGACATGTCGGCGGCTGGCCAACTTTGGCCCGTGGTCGTGGGGACGACCCTATAGTCGTTGGACATGTCAGCGGCGGGCCAACTTTGGCCCGGTGTCGTGGGGACGACTCTATAGTCGTCGGATATGTCGGCGGCTGGCCAACCTAGACCCGGGGTCGTGGGGACGACCCTATTGTCGTCGGACATGACGGTGGCGGGCCAATCTATTCCCGGGGTCGTACGGACGACCCTATAGTCGTCTGACATGTTGGCGATTGGCCAACATTGGCCCGGGGTCGTGGGGACGACTCTATAGTCTTCGGACATGTTGGCGGCTTGTCAGCCTAGTCCCGGGGTCGTGGGTACGACCCTATAGTCGTCGGACAAGACGGCGGCTGGACATCTTTGTCCCGCGGTCGTGGGGACGACCCTATAGTCGTCGGACATTTCGGCGGCATGCCAACTTTGGCCCGGGGTTGTGGGGACGACCCTATAGTCGTCGGACATTTCGGCGGCTTGCCTACTTTGGCCCGGGGTCGTGGGGACGACCCTATAGTCGTCGGACATGTCGGCGGCTGGCCGACCTAGTCCCGAGGTCGTGGGGACGACCGTATAGTCGTCGGATATGTTTGCGGCTTGTCAACCTAGTCCCGGGGTCGTGGGGACGACCCTATAGTCGTTGGACATGACGGTGGCGGGCCAATCTAGTCCCGGGGTCGTGGGTACGAACCTATAGTCGTCGGACAAGTCGGCCCCGGGCCAACCTTGTCCCGGGGTCGTGGGGACGACCGTATAGTCTTCGGACATGACGGTGGCGGGCCAATCTAGTCCCGGGGTCGTGGGGACGACCCTATAGTCGTCGGACAAGACGGCGGCTGGACATCTTTGTCCCGCGGTCGTGGGGACGACCCTATAGTCGTTGGACATGACGGTGGCGGGCCAATCTAGTCCCGGGGTCGTAGGGACGACCCTATAGTCGTCGGACATGTAGGCGATTGGCCAACATTGGCCCGGGGTCGTGGGGACGACCCTATAGTCGTCGGACAAGTCGGCGGCGGGCCAACCTTGTCCCGGGGTCGTGGGGACGACCCTATAGTCGTCGGACATGACGGTGGCGGGCCAATCTAGTCCCGGGGTTGTGGGGACGACCCTATAGTCGTCGGACAAGACGGCGGCTTGACATTTTTGGCCCGCGGTCGTGGGGACGACCCTATAGTCGTCGGACATTTCGGCGGCTTGCCAACTTTGGCCCCGGGTCGTGGGGACGACCCTATAGTCGTCGGACATTTCGGCGGCATGCCAACTTTGACCCGGGGTCGTGGGGACGACCCTATAGTCGTTGGACATGACGGTGGCGGGCCAATCTAGTCCCGGGGTCGTAGGGACGACCCTATAGTCGTCCGACAAGTCGGCGGCGGGCCAACCTTGTCCCGGGGTCGTGGGGACGTCCCTATAGTCGTCGGACATGACGGTGGCGGGCCAATCTAGTCCCGGGGTCGTGGGGACGACCCTATAGTCGTCGGACAAGGTGGCGGTTGGATATCCTTGGCTCGCGGTCGTGGGGACGACCCTATAGTCGTCGGACATTTCGGCGGCTTGCCAACTTTGGCCCGGGGTCGTGGGGACGACCCTATAGTCGTCGGACATTTCGGCGGCTGGCCAACCTAGTCCCGAGGTCGTGGGGACGATCCTATAGTCGTCGGACTTCACGGTGGCGGGCCAATCTAGTCCCGGGGTCGTGGGGACGACCCTACAGTCGTCGGACATTTCGGCGGCTTGCCAACTTTGGCCCGTGGTCGTGGAGACGATCCAATAGTCGTCGGACATGTCGGCGGCTGGCCAACTTTGGCCGGTGGTCGTGGGGACGACCCTATAGTCGTTGGACATGTCAGCGGCTGGCCAACTTTGGCCCGGTGTCGTGGGGACGACTCTATAGTCGTCGGACATGTCGGCGGCTGGCCAACCTAGACCCGGGGTCGTGGGGACGACCCTATTGTCGTCGGACATGACGGTGGCGGGCCAATCTATTCCCGGGGTCGTACGGACGACCCTATAGTCGTCTGACATGTTGGCGATTGGCCAACATTGGCCCGGGGTCGTGGGGACGACTCTATAGTCTTCGGACATGTTGGCGGCTTGTCAGCCTAGTCCCGGGGTCGTGGGTACGACCCTATAGTCGTCGGACAAGTCGGCGGCGGGCCAACCTTGTCCCGGGGTCGTGGAGACGACCCTATAGTCGTCGGACATGACGGTGGTGGGCCAATCTAGTCCCGGGGTCATGGGGACGACCCTATAGTCGTCGGACAAGACGGCGGCTGGACATCCTTGGCTCGCGGTCGTGGGGACGACCCTATAGTCGTCGGACATTTCGGCGGCTTGTCAACCTAGTCCCGGGGTCGTGGGGACGACCCTATAGTCGTTGGACATGACGGTGGCGGGCCAATCTAGTCCCGGGGTCGTGGGTACGACCCTATAGTCGTCGGACAAGTCGGCGGCGGGCCAACCTTGTCCCGGGGTCGTGGGGACGACCGTATAGTCGTCGGACATGACGGTGGCGGGCCAATCTAGTCCCGGGGTCGTGGGGACGACCCTATAGTCGTCGGACAAGACGGCGGCTGGACATCTTTGTCCCGCGGTCGTGGGGACGACCCTATAGTCGTCGGACATTTCGGCGGCATGCCAACTTTGGCCCGGGGTTGTGGGGACGACCCTATAGTCGTCGGACATTTCGGCGGCTTGCCTACTTTGGCCCGGGGTCGTGGGGACGACCCTATAGTCGTCGGACATGTCGGCGGCTGGCCGACCTAGTCCCGAGGTCGTGGGGACGACCGTATAGTCGTCGGATATGTTTGCGGCTTGTCAACCTAGTCCCGGGGTCGTGGGGACGACCCTATAGTCGTTGGACATGACGGTGGCGGGACAATCTAGTCCCGGGGTCGTGGGGACGACCCTATAGTCGTCGAACATGACGGTGGCGAACCAATCTAGTCCCGGGGTCGTGGGGACGAACCTATAGTCGTCGGACAAGTCGGCGGCGGGCCAACCTTGTCCCGGGGTCGTGGGGACGACCGTATAGTCGTCGGACATGACGGTAGCGGGCCAATCTAGTCCCGGGGTCGTGGGGACGACCCTACAGTCGTCGAACATGTCGGCGGCTTGCCAAATTTGCCCGGGGTCGTGGGGACGACCCTATAGTCGTCGGACTTGACGGTGGCGGGCCAATCTAGTCCCGGGGTCGTGGGGACGACCCAATAGTCGTTGGACATTACGGCGGCTGGCCAACTTTGGCCCATGGTCGTGGGGACGACCCTATAGTCGTTGGACATGACAGTGGCGGGCCAATCTAGTCCTGGGGTCGTAGGGACGACCCTATAGTCGTCGGACATGTCGGCGATTGGCCAACATTGGCCCGGGGTCGTGGGGACGACCCTACAGTCGTCGGACATTTCGGCGGCTTGCCAACTTTGGCCCGGGGTCGTGGGGACGACCCTATAGTCGTCGGACATGACGGTGGCGGACCAATCTAGTCCCGGGGTCGTGGGTACGACCCTACAGTCCTCGGACATTTCGACGCCTTGCCAACTTTGGCCCGGGGTCGTGGGGACGACCCTATAGTCGTCGAACATGACGGTGGCGGACCAATCTAGTCCCGGGGTCGTGGGGACGACCCTATAGTCGTCGGGCATGTCGGCGGCTGGCCAATCTAGTCCCGTGGTCGTGGGGACGACCCTATAGTCGTCGGACATGTCGGCGGCTGGCCAACCTAGTCCCGTGGTCGTGGGGACGATCCGATAGTCGTTGGACATGACGGTGGCGGGCCATTCTAGTCCCGGGGTCGTGGGGACGACCCTATAGTCGTCGGACATGTCGGCGGCTGGCCAACTTGGGCCCGTGGTCGTGGGGACGACCCTATAGTCGTCGGACATGTCGGCGGCTGGCCAACCTAGTCCCGTGGTCGTGGGGACGATCCGATAGTCGTTGGACATGACGGTGGCGGGCCATTCTAGTCCCGGGGTCGTGGGGACGACCCTATAGTCGTCGGACATGTCGGCGGCTGGCCAACTTGGGCCCGTGGTCGTGGGGACGTCCCACTAGTCGTCGGACATTTCGGCGGCTTGCCAACTTTGGCCCGTGGTCGTGGGGACGATCCAATAGTCGTCGGACATGTCGGCGGCTGGCCAACTTTGGCCCGTGGTCGTGGGGACGACCCTATAGTCGTTGGACATGTCAGCGGCGGGCCAACTTTGGCCCGGTGTCGTGGGGACGACTCTATAGTCGTCGGATATGTCGGCGGCTGGCCAACCTAGACCCGGGGTCGTGGGGACGACCCTATTGTCGTCGGACATGACGGTGGCGGGCCAATCTATTCCCGGGGTCGTACGGACGACCCTATAGTCGTCTGACATGTTGGCGATTGGCCAACATTGGCCCGGGGTCGTGGGGACGACTCTATAGTCTTCGGACATGTTGGCGGCTTGTCAGCCTAGTCCCGGGGTCGTGGGTACGACCCTATAGTCGTCGGACAAGACGGCGGCTGGACATCTTTGTCCCGCGGTCGTGGGGACGACCCTATAGTCGTCGGACATTTCGGCGGCATGCCAACTTTGGCCCGGGGTCGTGGGGACGACCCTATAGTCGTCGGACATTTCGGCGGCTGGCCAACCTAGTCCCGAGGTCGTGGGGACGATCCTATAGTCGTCGGACTTCACGGTGGCGGGCCAATCTAGTCCCGGGGTCGTGGGGACGACCCTACAGTCGTCGGACATTTCGGCGGCTTGCCAACTTTGGCCCGTGGTCGTGGAGACGATCCAATAGTCGTCGGACATGTCGGCGGCTGGCCAACTTTGGCCCGTGGTCGTGGGGACGACCCTATAGTCGTTGGACATGTCAGCGGCTGGCCAACTTTGGCCCGGTGTCGTGGGGACGACTCTATAGTCGTCGGACATGTCGGCGGCTGGCCAACCTAAACCCGGGGTCGTGGGGACGACCCTATTGTCGTCGGACATGACGGTGGCGGGCCAATCTATTCCCGGGGTCGTACGGACGACCCTATAGTCGTCTGACATGTTGGCGATTGGCCAACATTGGCCCGGGGTCGTGGGGACGACTCTATAGTCTTCGGACATGTTGGCGGCTTGTCAGCCTAGTCCCGGGGTCGTGGGTACGACCCTATAGTCGTCGGACAAGTCGGCGGCGGGCCAACCTTGTCCCGGGGTCGTGGAGACGACCCTATAGTCGTCGGACATGACGGTGGTGGGCCAATCTAGTCCCGGGGTCATGGGGACGACCCTATAGTCGTCGGACAAGACGGCGGCTGGACATCCTTGGCTCGCGGTCGTGGGGACGACCCTATAGTCGTCGGACATTTCGGCGGCTTGTCAACCTAGTCCCGGGGTCGTGGGGACGACCCTATAGTCGTTGGACATGACGGTGGCGGGCCAATCTAGTCCCGGGGTCGTGGGTACGACCCTATAGTCGTCGGACAAGTCGGCGGCGGGCCAACCTTGTCCCGGGGTCGTGGGGACGACCGTATAGTCGTCGGACATGACGGTGGCGGGCCAATCTAGTCCCGGGGTCGTGGGGACGACCCTATAGTCGTCGGACAAGACGGCGGCTGGACATCTTTGTCCCGCGGTCGTGGGGACGACCCTATAGTCGTCGGACATTTCGGCGGCATGCCAACTTTGGCCCGGGGTTGTGGGGACGACCCTATAGTCGTCGGACATTTCGGCGGCTTGCCTACTTTGGCCCGGGGTCGTGGGGACGACCCTATAGTCGTCGGACATGTCGGCGGCTGGCCGACCTAGTCCCGAGGTCGTGGGGACGACCGTATAGTCGTCGGATATGTTTGCGGCTTGTCAACCTAGTCCCGGGGTCGTGGGGACGACCCTATAGTCGTTGGACATGACGGTGGCGGGACAATCTAGTCCCGGGGTCGTGGGGACGACCCTATAGTCGTCGAACATGACGGTGGCGAACCAATCTAGTCCCGGGGTCGTGGGGACGAACCTATAGTCGTCGGACAAGTCGGCGGCGGGCCAACCTTGTCCCGGGGTCGTGGGGACGACCGTATAGTCGTCGGACATGACGGTAGCGGGCCAATCTAGTCCCGGGGTCGTGGGGACGACCCTACAGTCGTCGAACATGTCGGCGGCTTGCCAAATTTGCCCGGGGTCGTGGGGACGACCCTATAGTCGTCGGACTTGACGGTGGCGGGCCAATCTAGTCCCGGGGTCGTGGGGACGACCCAATAGTCGTTGGACATTACGGCGGCTGGCCAACTTTGGCCCATGGTCGTGGGGACGACCCTATAGTCGTTGGACATGACAGTGGCGGGCCAATCTAGTCCTGGGGTCGTAGGGACGACCCTATAGTCGTCGGACATGTCGGCGATTGGCCAACATTGGCCCGGGGTCGTGGGGACGACCCTACAGTCGTCGGACATTTCGGCGGCTTGCCAACTTTGGCCCGGGGTCGTGGGGACGACCCTATAGTCGTCGGACATGACGGTGGCGGACCAATCTAGTCCCGGGGTCGTGGGTACGACCCTACAGTCCTCGGACATTTCTACGCCTTGCCAACTTTGGCCCGGGGTCGTGGGGACGACCCTATAGTCGTCGAACATGACGGTGGCGGACCAATCTAGTCCCGGGGTCGTGGGGACGACCCTATAGTCGTCGGGCATGTCGGCGGCTGGCCAACTTTGGCCCGTGGTCGTGGGGACGATCCAATAGTCGTCGGACATGTCGGCGGCTGGCTAACTTTGGCCCGGTGTCGTGGGGACGACCCTATAGTCGTCGGACAAGACGGCGGCTGGACATCCTTGGCTCGCGGTCGTGGGGACGACCCTATAGTCGTCGGACATTTCGGCGGCTTGTCAACCTAGTCCCGGGGTCGTGGGGACGACCCTATAGTCGTCGGACATTTCGGCGGCTTGTCAACCTAGTCCCGGGGTCGTGGGGACGACCCTATAGTCGTCGGACATGACGGTGGCGGACCAATCTAGTCCCGGGGTCGTGGGGACGACCCTATAGTCGTCGGGCACGTCGGCGGCTGGCCAACTTTGGCCCGTGGTCGTGGGGACGATCCAATAGTCGTCGGACATGTCGGCGGCTGGCTAACTTTGGCCCGGTGTCGTGGGGACGACCCTATAGTCGTCGGACATGTTGGCAATTGGCCAACATTGGCCCGGGGTCGTGGGGACGACTCTATAGTCGTCGGACATGTTGGCGGCTTGTCAGCCTAGTCCCGGGGTCGTGGGGACGACCCTATAGTCGTCGGACAAGACGGCGGCTGGACATCCTTGGCTCGCGGTCGTGGGGACGACCCTATAGTCGTCGGACATTTCGGCGGCATGTCAACCTAGTCCCGGGGTCGTGGGGACGACCCTATAGTCGTTGGACATGACGGTGGCGGGCCAATCTAGTCCCGGGGTCGTGGGTACGAACCTATATTCGTCGGACAAGTCGGCGGCGGGCCAACCTTGTCCCGGGGTCGTGGGGACGACCGTATAGTCGTCGGACATGACGGTGGCGGGCCAATCTAGTCCGGGGTCGTGGGTACGACCCTATAGTCGTCGGACAAGTCGGCGGCGGGCCAACTTTGGCCCCGTGGTCGTGGGGACGACCCTATAGTCGTCGGACATGTCGGCGGCTGGCCAACTTTGGCCCGGGGACGTGGGGACGACCCTATAGTCTGCGGACAAGTCGGCGGCTGGCCAAATTTGGCCCGTGGTCGTGGGGACGACCCTATAGTCGTCGGACATGACGTTGTCGGGCCAATCTAGTCCCGGGGTCGTGGGTACGACCCTATAGTCGTTGGACATGACGGTGGCGGGCCATTCTAGTCCCGGGGTCGTGGGGACGACCCTATAGTCGTCGGACATGTCGGCGGCTGGCCAACTTGGGCCCGTGGTCGTGGGGACGTCCCACTAGTCGTCGGACATGTCGGCGGCTGGCCAACCTAGTCCCGAGGTCGTCGGACTTGACGGTGGCGGGCCAATCTAGTCCCGGGGTCGTGGGGACGACCCTGCAGTCGTCGGACATGTCGGCGGCTGGTCAATCTAGTCGCGGGGTCGTGGGGACGACTCTATAGTCGTCGGACATGTCGGCGGCTGGCCAACTTTGGCCCGTGGTCGTGGGGACGACCCGATAGTCGTCGGACATGTCGGCGGCTGGCCAACTTTGGCCCGTGGTCGTGGGGCGATCCGATAGTCGTCGGACATGTCGGCGGCTGGCCAACCTAGACCCGGGGTCGTGGGGACGACCCTATTGTCGTGGGACATGGCGGTGGGGGGCCAATCTAGTCCCGTGGTCGTGGGGACGACCCTATAGTCGTCGGACAAGTCGGCGGCGGGCCAACTTTGGCCCGTGGTCGTGGGGACGATCCAATAGTCGTCGGACATGTCGGCGGCTGGCCAACTTTGGCCCGTGGTCGTGGGGACCACCCTATAGTCGTCGGACATTTCGGCGGCTTGTCAACCTAGTCCCGGGGTCGTGGGGACGACCCTATAGTCGTTGGATATGACAGTGGCGGGCCAATCTAGTCCCGGGGTCGTGGGGACGACCGTATAGTCTTCGGACATGACGGTGGCGGGCCAATCTAGTCCCGGGGTCGTGGGGACGACCCTATAGTCGTCGGACAAGACGGCGGCTGGCCGACCTAGTCCCGAGGTCGTGGGGACGACCGTATAGTCGTCGGATATGTTTGCGGCTTGTCAACCTAGTCCCGGGGTCGTGGGGACGACCCTATAGTCGTCGGACATTTCGGCGGCTTGTCAACCTAGTCCCGGGGTCGTGGGGACGACCCTATAGTCGTTGGATATGACAGTGGCGGGCCAATCTAGTCCCGGGGTCGTGGGTACGACCCTATAGTCGTCGGACAAGACGGCGGCTGGACATCCTTGGCTCACGGTCGTGGGGACGACCCTATAGTCGTCGGACATTTCGGCGGCTTGTCAATCTAGTCCCGGGGTCGTGGGTACGACCCTATAGTCGTCGGACAAGACGGCGGCTGGACATCCTTGGCTCACGGTCGTGGGGACGACCCTATTGTCGTGGGACATGGCGGTGGGGGGCCAATCTAGTCCCGTGGTCGTGGGGACGACCCTATAGTCGTCGGACAAGTCGGCGGCGGGCCAACTTTGGCCCGTGGTCGTGGGGACGATCCAATAGTCGTCGGACATGTCGGCGGCTGGCCAACTTTGGCCCGTGGTCGTGGGGACGACCCTATAGTCGTCGGACATTTCGGCGGCTTGTCAACCTAGTCCCGGGGTCGTGGGGACGACCCTATAGTCGTTGGATATGACAGTGGCGGGCCAATCTAGTCCCGGGGTCGTGGGTACGACCCTATAGTCGTCGGACAAGACGGCGGCTGGACATCCTTGGCTCACGGTCGTGGGGACGACCCTATAGTCGTCGGACATTTCGGCGGCTTGTCAACCTAGTCCCGGGGTCGTGGGGACGACCCTATAGCCGTTGGACATGACGGTGGCGGGCCAATCTAGTCCCGGGGTCGTGGGTACGAACCTATAGTCGTCGGACAAGTCGGCCCCGGGCCAACCTTGTCCCGGGGTCGTGGGGACGACCGTATAGTCTTCGGACATGACGGTGGCGGGCCAATCTAGTCCCGGGGTCGTGGGGACGACCCTATAGTCGTCGGACAAGACGGCGGCTTGACATTTTTGGCCCGCGGTCGTGGGGACGACCCTATAGTCGTCGGACATTTCGGCGGCTTGCCAACTTTGGCCCCGGGTCGTGGGGACGACCCTATAGTCGTCGGACATTTCGGCGGCATGCCAACTTTGACCCGGGGTCGTGGGGACGACCCTATAGTCGTTGGACATGACGGTGGCGGGCCAATCTAGTCCCGGGGTCGTAGGGACGACCCTATAGTCGTCCGACAAGTCGGCGGCGGGCCAACCTTGTCCCGGGGTCGTGGGGACGTCCCTATAGTCGTCGGACATGACGGTGGCGGGCCAATCTAGTCCCGGGGTCGTGGGGACGACCCTATAGTCGTCGGACAAGGCGGCGGCTGGAAATCCTTGGCTCGCGGTCGTGGGGACGACCCTATAGTCGTCGGACATTTCGGCGGCTTGCCAACTTTGGCCCGGGGTCGTGGGGACGACCCTATAGTCGTCGGACATTTCGGCGGCTGGCCAACCTAGTCCCGAGGTCGTGGGGACGACCCTATAGTCGTCGGACTTCACGGTGGCGGGCCAATCTAGTCCCGGGGTCGTGGGGACGACCCTACAGTCGTCGGACATTTCGGCGGCTTGCCAACTTTGGCCCGTGGTCGTGGGGACGATCCAATAGTCGTCGGACATGTCGGCGGCTGGCCAACTTTGGCCCGTGGTCGTGGGGACGACCCTATAGTCGTTGGACATGTCAGCGGCTGGCCAACTTTGGCCCGGTGTCGTGGGGACGACTCTATAGTCGTCGGACATGTCGGCGGCTGGCCAACCTAGACCCGGGGTCGTGGGGACGACCGTATAGTCGTCGGATATGTTTGCGGCTTGTCAACCTAGTCCCGGGGTCGTGGGGACGACCCTATAGTCGTTGGACATGACGGTGGCGGGACAATCTAGTCCCGTGGTCGTGGGAACGACCCTATAGTCGTCGGACATGTCGGCGGCTGGCCGACCTAGTCCCGAGGTCGTGGGGACGACCGTATAGTCGTCGGATATGTTTGCGGCTTGTCAACCTAGTCCCGGGGTCGTGGGGACGACCCTATAGTCGTTGGACATGACGGTGGCGGGACAATCTAGTCCCGTGGTCGTGGGGACGACCCTATAGTCGTCGAACATGACGGTGGCGGACCAATCTAGTCCCGGGGTCGTGGGGACGAACCTATAGTCGTCGGACAAGTCGGCGGCGGGCCAACCATGTCCCGGGGTCGTGGGGACGACCGTATAGTCGTCGGACATGACGGTAGCGGGCCAATCTAGTCCCGGGGTCGTGGGGACGACCCTACAGTCGTCGAACATGTCGGCGGCTTGCCAAATTTGCCCGGGGTCGTGGGGACGACCCTATAGTCGTCGGACTTGACGGTGGCGGGCCAATCTAGTCCCGGGGTCGTGGGGACGACCCAATAGTCGTTGGACATTACGGCGGCTGGCCAACTTTGGCCCATGGTCGTGGGGACGACCCTATAGTCGTTGGACATGACAGTGGCGGGCCAATCTAGTCCTGGGGTCGTAGGGACGACCCTATAGTCGTCGGACATGTCGGCGATTGGCCAACATTGGCCCGGGGTCGTGGGGACGACCCTACAGTCGTCGGACATTTCGGCGGCTTGCCAACTTTGGCCCGGGGTCGTGGGGACGACCCTATAGTCGTCGGACATGACGGTGGCGGACCAATCTAGTCCCGGGGTCGTGGGTACGACCCTACAGTCCTCGGACATTTCGGCGCCTTGCCAACTTTGGCCCGGGGTCGTGGGGACGACCCTATAGTCGTCGAACATGACGGTGGCGGACCAATCTAGTCCCGGGGTCGTGGGGACGACCCTATAGTCGTCGGGCATGTCGGCGGCTGGCCAACTTTGGCCCGTGGTCGTGGGGACGATCCAATATTCGTCGGACATGTCGGCGGCTGGCTAACTTTGGCCCGGTGTCGTGGGGACGACCCTATAGTCGTCGGACAAGACGGCGGCTGGACATCCTTGGCTCGCGGTCGTGGGGACGACCCTATAGTCGTCGGACATTTCGGCGGCTTGTCAACCTAGTCCCGGGGTCGTGGGGACGACCCTATAGTCGTCGGACATTTCGGCGGCTTGTCAACCTAGTCCCGGGGTCGTGGGGACGACCCTATAGTCGTCGGACATGACGGTGGCGGACCAATCTAGTCCTGGGGTCGTGGGGACGACCCTATAGTCGTCGGGCACGTCGGCGGCTGGCCAACTTTGGCCCGTGGTCGTGGGGACGATCCAATAGTGGTCGGACATGTCGGCGGCTGGCTAACTTTGGCCCGGTGTCGTGGGGACGACCCTATAGTCGTCGGACATGTTGGCAATTGGCCAACATTGGCCCGGGGTCGTGGGGACGACTCTATAGTCGTCGGACATGTTGGCGGCTTGTCAGCCTAGTCCCGGGGTCGTGGGGACGACCCTATAGTCGTCGGACAAGACGGCGGCTGGACATCCTTGGCTCGCGGTCGTGGGCACGACCCTATAGTCGTCGGACATTTCGGCGGCTTGTCAACCTAGTCCCGGGGTCGTGGGGACGACCCTACAGTCGTTGGACATGACGGTGGCGGGCCAATCTAGTCCCGGGGTCGTGGGTACGACCCTATAGTCGTCGGACAAGACGGCGGCTGGACATCCTTCGCTCGCGGTCGTGGGGACGACCCTATAGTCGTCGGACATTTCGGCGGCATGTCAACCTAGTCCCGGGGTCGTGGGGACGACCCTATAGTCGTTGGACATGACGGTGGCGGGCCAATCTAGTCCCGGGGTCGTAGGGACGACCCTATAGTCGTCGGACATTTCGGCGGCTTGCCAACTTTGGCCCGGGGTCGTGGGGACGACCCTATAGTCGTTGGACATGACGGTGGCGGGTCAATCTAGTCCCGGGGTCGTGGGGACGACCCTATAGTCGTCGGACAAGACGGCGGCTGGACATCCTTGGCTCGCGGTCGTGGGGACGACCCTATAGCCGTCGGACATTTCGGCGGCTTGTCAACCTAGTCCCGGGGTCGTGGGGACGACCCTATAGTCGTTGGACATGACGGTGGCGGGCCAATCTAGTCCCGGGGTCGTGGGTACGTCCCTATAGTCGTCGGACAAGACGGCGGCTGGACATCCATGGCTCGCGGTCGTGGGGACGACCCTATAGTCGTCGGACATTTCGGCGGCTTGTCAACCTAGTCCCGGGGTCGTGGGGACGACCGTATAGTCGTCAGACATGACGGTGGCGGGCCAATCTAGTCCCGGGGTCGTGGGGACGACCCTATAGTCGTCGGACAAGACGGCGGCTGGACATCTTTGGCCCGCGGTCGTGGGGACGACCCTATAGTCGTCGGACATTTCGGCGGCTTGCCAACTTTGGCCCGGGGTCGTGGGGACGACCCTATAGTCGTTGGACATGACGGTGGCGGGCCAATCTAGTCCCGGGGTCGTAGGGACGACCCTATAGTCGTCGGACATTTCGGCGGCTTGCCAACTTTGGCCCGTGGTCGTGGGGACGACCCTATAGTCGTTGGACATGACGGTGGCGGGTCAATCTAGTCCCGGGGTCGTAGGGACGACCCTATAGTCGTCGGTCAAGACGGCGGCTGGATATCCTTGGCTCGCGGTCGTGGGGACGACCCAATAGTCGTCGGACATTTCGGCGGCATGCCAACTTTGGCCCGGGGTCGTGGGGACGACCCCATAGTCGTTGGACATGACGGTGGCGGGCCAATCTAGTCCCGGGGTCGTAGGGACGACCCTATAGTCGTCGGACATGACGGTGGCGGACCAATCTAGTCCCGGGGTCGTGGGGACGACCCTATAGTCGTCGGACATGTCGGCGGCTGGCCAACTTTGGCCCGTGGTCGTGGGGACGATCCAATAGTCGTCGGACATGTCGGCGGCTGGCTAACTTTGGCCCGGTGTCGTGGGGACGACCCTATAGTCGTCGGACATGTTGGCGATTGGCCAACATTGGCCCGGGGTCGTGGGGACGACTCTATAGTCGTCGGACATGTTGGCGGCTTGTCAGCCTAGACCCGGGGTCGTGGGTACGACCCTATAGTCGTCGGACAAGTCGGCGGCGGGCCAACCTTGTCCCGGGGTCGTGGGGACGACCCTATAGTCGTCGGACATGACGGTGGCGGGCCAATCTAGTCCCGGGGTCGTGGGGACGACCCTATAGTCGTCGGACAAGACGGCGGCTGTCCAACTTTGGCCCGGTGTCGTGGGGACGACCCGATAGTCGTCGGACAAGTCGGCGGCGGGCCAACCTTGTCCCGGGGTCGTGGGGACGACCGTATAGTCGTCGGACATGACGGTGGCGGGCCATTCTAGTCCCGGGGTCGTGGGGACGACCCTATAGTCATCGGACAAGACGGCGGCTGGACATCTTTGGCCCGCGGTCGTGGGGACGACCCTATAGTCGTCGGACATTTCGGCGGCTTGCCAACTTTGGCCCGGGGACTTGGGGACGACCCTATAGTCGTCGGACATTTCGGCGGCATGCCACCTTTGGCCCGTGGTCGTGGGGACGATCCGATAGTCGTCGGACATGTCGGCGGCTGGCCAACCTAGACCCGGGGTCGTGGGGACGACCCTATGGTCGTCGGACATGGCGGTGGCGGGCCAATCTAGTCCCGTGGTCGTGGGGACGACCCTATAGTCGTCGGACATGTCGGCGGCTGGCCAACCTAGTCCCGTGGTCGTGGGGACGATCCGATAGTCGTTGGACATGACGGTGGCGGGCCATTCTAGTCCCGGGGTCGTGGGGACGACCCTATAGTCGTCGGACATGTCGGCGGCTGGCCAACTTTGGCCCGTGGTCGTGGGGACGACCCAGTAGTCGTCGGACATGTCGGCGGCTGGCCAACCTAGTCCCGAGGTCGTCGGACTTGACGGTGGCGGGCCAATCTAGTCCCGGGGTCGTGGGGACGACCCTGCAGTCGTCGGACATGTCGGCGGCTGGTCAATCTAGTCCCGGGGTCGTGGGGACGACTCTATAGTCGTCGGACATGTCGGCGGCTGGCCAACTTTGGCCCGTGGTCGTGGGGACGATCCAATAGTCGTCGGACATGTCGGCGGCTGGCCAACTTTGGCCCGTGGTCGTGGGGACGATCCGATAGTCGTCGGACATGTCGGCGGCTGGCCAACTTTGGCCCGTGGTCGTGAGGACGACCCTATAGTCTTCGGACATGACGGTAGCGGGCCAATCTAGACCGGAGGACGTGGGGACGACCCTATAGTCGTCGGACATTTCGGCGGCTGTCCAACTTTGGCCCGGTGTCGTGGGGACGACCCTATAGTCATCGGACAAGACGGCGGCTGGACATCTTTGGCCCGCGGTCGTGGGGACGACCCTATAGTCGTCGGACATTTCGGCGGCTTGCCAACTTTGGCCCGGGGTCTTGGGGACGACCCTATAGTCGTCGGACATTTCGGCGGCATGCCACCTTTGGCCCGTGGTCGTGGGGACGATCCGATAGTCGTCGGACATGTCGGCGGCTGGCCAACCTAGACCCGGGGTCGTGGGGACGACCCTATTGTCGTCGGACATGGCGGTGGCGGGCCAATCTAGTCCCGTGGTCGTGGGGACGACCCTATAGTCGTCGGACATGTCGGCGGCTGGCCAACCTAGCCCCGTGGTCGTGGGGACGATCCGATAGTCGTTGGACATGACGGTGGCGGGCCATTCTAGTCCCGGGGTCGTGGGGACGACCCTATAGTCGTCGGACATGTCGGCGGCTGGCCAACTTGGGCCCGTGGTCGTGGGGACGTCCCAATAGTCGTCGGACATGTCGGCGGCTGGCCAACCTAGTCCCGAGGTCGTCGGACTTGACGGTGGCGGGCCAATCTAGTCCCGGGGTCGTGGGGACGACCCTGCAGTCGTCGGACATGTCGGCGGCGGGCCAATCTAGTCCCGTGGTCGTGGGGACGACCCTATAGTCGTCGGACATGTCGGCGGCTGGCCAACCTAGCCCCGTGGTCGTGGGGACGATCCGATAGTCGTTGGACATGACGGTGGCGGGCCATTCTAGTCCCGGGGTCGTGGGGACGACCCTATTGTCGTCGGACATGGCGGTGGCGGGCCAATCTAGTCCCGTGGTCGTGGGGACGATCCGATAGTCGTTGGACATGACGGTGGCGGGCCAACCTAGACCCGGGGTCGTGGGGACGACCCTATTGTCGTCGGACATGGCGGTGGCGGGCCAATCTAGTCCCGTGGTCGTGGGGACGACCCTATAGTCGTCGGACATGTCGGCGGCTGGCCAACCTAGCCCCGTGGTCGTGGGGACGATCCGATAGTCGTTGGACATGACGGTGGCGGGCCATTCTAGTCCCGGGGTCGTGGGGACGACCCTATAGTCGTCGGACATGTCGGCGGCTGGCCAACTTTGGCCCGTGGTCGTGGGGCGATCCGATAGTCGTCGGACATGTCGGCGGCTGGCCAACCTAGACCCGGGGTCGTGGGGACGACCCTATTGTCGTCGGACATGGCGGTGGCGGGCCAATCTAGTCCCGTGGTCGTGGGGACGACCCTATAGTCGTCGGACAAGTCGGCGGCGGGCCAACCTTGTCCCGGGGTCGTGGGGACGACCCTATAGTCGTCGGACATGACGGTGGCGGGCCAATCTAGTCCCGGGGTCGTGGGGACGACCCTATAGTCGTCGGACAAGACGGCGGCTGTCCAACTTTGGCCCGGTGTCGTGGGGACGACCCTATAGTCGTCGGACAAGTCGGCGGCGGGCCAACCTTGTCCCGGGGTCGTGGGGACGATCCAATAGTCGTCGGACATGTCGGCGGCTGGCCAACTTTGGCCCGTGGTCGTGGGGACGATCCGATAGTCGTCGGACATGTCGGCGGCTGGCCAACCTTGGCCCGTGGTCGTGGGGACGACCCTATAGTCTTCGGACATGACGGTAGCGGGCCAATCTAGACCGGAGGACGTGGGGACGACCCTATAGTCGTCGGACATTTCGGCGGCTGGCCAACTTGGGCCCGTGGTCGTGGGGACGTTCCAATAGTCGTCGGACATGTCGGCGGCTGGCCAACCTAGTCCCGAGGTCGTCGGACTTGACGGTGGCGGGCCAATCTAGTCCCGGGGTCGTGGGGACGACCCTGCAGTCGTCGGACATGTCGGCGGCTGGTCAATCTAGTCCCGGGGTCGTGGGGACGACTCTATAGTCGTCGGACATGTCGGCGGCTGGCCAACTTTGGCCCGTGGTCGTGGGGACGATCCAATAGTCGTCGGACATGTCGGCGGGTGGCCAACTTTGGCCCGTGGTCGTGGGGACGACCCGATAGTCGTCGGACATGTCGGCGGCTGGCCAACTCTGGCCCGTGGTCGTGGGGACGATCCAATAGTCGTCGGACATGTCGGCGGCTGGCCAACTTTGGCCCGTGGTCGTGGGGCGATCCGATAGTCGCCGGACATGTCGGCGGCTGGCCAACCTAGACCCGGGGTCGTGGGGACGACCCTATTGTCGTCGGACATGGCGGTGGCGGGCCAATCTAGTCCCGTGGTCGTGGGGACGACCCTATAGTCGTCGGACAAGTCGGCGGCGGGCCAACTTTGGCCCCTGGTCGTGGGGACGATCCAATAGTCGTCGGACATGTCGGCGGCTGGCCAACTTTGGCCCGTGGTCGTGGGGACGACCCTATAGTCGTCGGACAAGTCGGCGGCGGGCCAACCTTGTCCCGGGGTCGTGGGGACGACCCTATAGTCGTCGGACATGACGGTGGCGGGCCAATCTAGTCCCGGGGTCGTGGGGACGACCCTATAGTCGTCGGACAAGACGGCGGCTGTCCAACTTTGGCCCGGTGTCGTGGGGACGACCCTATAGTCGTCGGACAAGTCGGCGGCGGGCCAACCTTGTCCCGGGGTCGTGGGGTCGACCGTATAGTCGTCGGACATGACGGTGGCGGGCCAATCTAGTCCCGGGGTCGTGGGGACGACCCTATAGTCATCGGACAAGACGGCGGCTGGACATCTTTGGCCCGCGGTCGTGGGGACGACCCTATAGTCGTCGGACATTTCGGCGGCTTGCCAACTTTGGCCCGGGGTCTTGGGAACGACCCTATAGTCGTCGGACATTTCGGCGGCATGCCACCTTTGGCCCGTGGTCGTGGGGACGATCCGATAGTCTTCGGACATGACGGTAGCGGGCCAATCTAGACCGGAGGACGTGGGGACGACCCTATAGTCGTCGGACATTTCGGCGGCTGGCCAACTTGGGCCCGTGGTCGTGGGGACGTTCCAATAGTCGTCGGACATGTCGGCGGCTGGCCAACCTAGTCCCGAGGTCGTCGGACTTGACGGTGGCGGGCCAATCTAGTCCCGGGGTCGTGGGGACGACCCTGCAGTCGACGGACATGTCGGCGGCTGGTCAATCTAGTCCCGGGGTCGTGGGGACGACTCTATAGTCGTCGGACATGTCGGCGGCTGGCCAACTTTGGCCCGTGGTCGTGGGGACGATCCAATAGTCGTCGGACATGTCGGCGGGTGGCCAACTTTGGCCCGTGGTCGTGGGGACGACCCGATAGTCGTCGGACATGTCGGCGGCTGGCCAACTCTGGCCCGTGGTCGTGGGGACGATCCAATAGTCGTCGGACATGTCGGCGGCTGGCCAACTTTGGCCCGTGGTCGTGGGGCGATCCGATAGTCGCCGGACATGTCGGCGGCTGGCCAACCTAGACCCGGGGTCGTGGGGACGACCCTATTGTCGTCGGACATGGCGGTGGCGGGCCAATCTAGTCCCGTGGTCGTGGGGACGACCCTATAGTCGTCGGACAAGTCGGCGGCGGGCCAACTTTGGCCCCTGGTCGTGGGGACGATCCAATAGTCGTCGGACATGTCGGCGGCTGGCCAACTTTGGCCCGTGGTCGTGGGGACGACCCTATAGTCGTCGGACATTTCGGCGGCTTGTCAACCTAGTCCCGGGGTCGTGGGGACGACCCTATAGTCGTTGGACATGACAGTGGCGGGCCAATCTAGTCCCGGGGTCGTGGGTACGACCCTATAGTCGTCGGACAAGACGGCGGCTGGACATCCTTGGCTCACGGTCGTGGGGACGACCCTATAGTCGTCGGACATGTCGGCGGCTGGTCAATCTAGTCCCGGGGTCGTGGGGACGACTCTATAGTCGTCGGACAAGACGGCGGCTGGCCATCTTTGGTCCGTGGTCGTGAAGACGACCCTATAGTCGTCGGACATGACGGTGGCGGGCCATTCTAGTCGCGGGGTTGTGGGGACGATCCAATAGTCGTCGGACATGTCGGCGGCTGGCCAACTTTGGCCCGTGGTCGTGGGGACGACCCTATAGTCGTCGGACATTTCGGCGGCTGGCCAAATTTGGTCCGTGGTCGTGGGGACGACCCTATAGTCATCGGAAATGTCGACGGCTGGCCAACTTTGGCCCGTGGTCGTGGGGACGACCCAATAGTCGTCGGACATGTCGGCGGCTGGCCAACATTGGCCCGGTGTCTTGGGGACGACTCTATAGTCGACGGACATGTCGGCGGCTGGCCAACTTTGGCCCGTGGTCGTGGAGACGATCCTATAGTCGTCGGACTTGACGGTGGCGGGCCAATCTAGTCGCGGGGTTGTGGGGACGATCCAATAGTCATCGGACATGTCGGCGGCTGGCCAACTTTGGCCCGTGGTCGTGGGGACGACCCAATAGTCGTCGGACATTTCGGCGGCTTGCCAACTTAGGCCCGTGGTCGTGGGGACGACCCTGCAGTCGTCGGACATGTCGGCGGCTGGTCAATCTAGTCCCGGGGTCGTGGGGACGACTCTATAGTCGTCGGACAAGACGGCGGCTGGCCATCTTTGGCCCGTGGTCGTGAAGACGACCCTATAGTCGTCGGACATGACGGTGGCGGGCCATTCTAGTCGCGGGGTTGTGGGGACGATCCAATAGTCGTCGGGCATGTCGGCGGCTGGCCAACTTTGGCCCGTGGTCGTGGGGACGACCCTATAGTCGTCGGACATTTCGGCGGCTGGCCAAATTTGGTCCGTGGTCGTGGGGACGACCCTATAGTCATCGGAAATGTCGACGGCTGGCTAACTTTGGCCCGTGGTCGTAAAGACGACCCTATAGTCGTCGGACAAGACGGTGGCGGGCCAATCTAGTCCCGGGGTCGTGGGGACGATCCAATAGTCATCGGACATGTCGGCGGCTGGCCAACTTTGGCCCGTGGTCGTGGGGACGACCCAATAGTCGTCGGACATGTCGGCGGCTGGCCAACATTGGCCCGGTGTCTTGGGGACGACTCTATAGTCGACGGACATGTCGGCGGCTGGCCAACTTTGGCCCGTGGTCGTGGAGACGATCCTATAGTCGTCGGACTTGACGGTGGCGGGCCAATCTAGTCGCGGGGTTGTGGGGACGATCCAATAGTCGTCGGACATGTCGGCGGCTGGCCAACTTTGGCCCGTGGTCGTGGGGACGACCCTATAGTCGTCGGACATTTCGGCGGCTTGTCAACCTAGTCCCGGGGTCGTGGGGGCGACCCTATAGTCGTCGGACAAGACGGCGGCTGGCCATCTTTGGCCCGTGGTCGTGAAGACGACCCTATAGTCGTCGGACATGACGGTGGCGGGCCATTCTAGTCCCTGGGTCGTGGGGACGACCCAACAGTCGTCGGACATTTCGGCGGTTTGCCAACTTTGGCCCGGGGTCGTGGGGACGACCCTATAGTCGTCGGACATGTCGGCGTCTGGCCAACCTAGTCCCGGTGTCTTGGGGACGACTCTATAGTCGTCGGACATGTCGGCGGCTGGCCAACCTAGACCCGGGGTCGTGGGAACGACCCTATAGTCGTCGGACAAGTCGGCGGCTGGCCAACTTTGGCCCGTGGTCGTGGGAACGACCCTATAGTCGTCGGACAAGTCGGCGGCTGGCCAAATTTGGTCCGTGGTCGTGGGGACGACCCTATAGTCATCGGAAATGTCGACGGCTGGCCAACTTTGGCCCGTGGTCGTAAAGACGGCCCTATAGTCGTCGGACAAGACGGTGGCGGGCCAATCTAGTCCCGGGGTCGTGGGGACGATCCAATAGTCGTCGGACATTTCGGCGGTTTGCCAACTTTGACCCGGGGTCGTGGGGACGACCCTATAGTCGTCGGACATGTCGGCGTCTGGCCAACCTAGTCCCGGTGTCTTGGGGACGACTCTATAGTCGTCGGACATGTCGGCGGCTGGCCAACCTAGACCCGGGGTCGTGGGAGCGACCCTATAGTCGTCGGACAAGTCGGCGGCTGGCCAACTTTGGCCCGTGGTCGTGGGAACGACCCTATAGTCGTCGGACAAGTCGGCGGCTGGCCAAATTTGGTCCGTGGTCGTGGGGACGACCCTATAGTCATCGGAAATGTCGACGGCTGGCCAACTTTGGCCCGGGGTCGTGGGGACGACCCTGCAGTCGTCGGACATGTCGGCGGCTGGTCAATCTAGTCCCGGGGTCGTGGGGACGACTCTATAGTCGTCGGACATGTCGGCGGCTGGCCAACTTTGGCCCGTGGTCGTGGGGACGATCCAATAGTCGTCGGACATGTCGGCGGCTGGTCAATCTAGTCGCGGGGTCGTGGGGACGACTCTATAGTCGTCGGACAAGACGGCGGCTGGCCATCTTTGGCCCGTGGTCGTGAAGACGACCCTATAGTCGTCGGACATGACGGTGGCGGGCCATTCTAGTCGCGGGGTTGTGGGGACGATCCAATAGTCGTCGGACATGTCGGCGGCTGGCCAACTTTGGCCCGTGGTCGTGGGGACGACCCTATAGTCGTCGGACATTTCGGCGGCTGGCCAAATTTGGTCCGTGGTCGTGGGGACGACCCTATAGTCATCGGAAATGTCGACGGCTGGCCAACTTTGGCCCGTGGTCGTGGGGACGACCCTATAGTCGTCGGACATTTCGGCGGCTGGCCAAATTTGGTCCGTGGTCGTGGGGACGACCCAATAGTCGTCGGACATGTCGGCGGCTGGCCAACATTGGCCCGGTGTCTTGGGGACGACTCTATAGTCGACGGACATGTCGGCGGCGGGCCAACTTTGGCCCGTGGTCGTGGGGACGACCCAATAGTCGTCGGACATGTCGGCGGCTGGCTAACTTTGGCCCGGTGTCGTGGGGACGACCCTATAGTCGTCGGACATGTTGGCGATTGGCCAACATTGGCCCGGGGTCGTGGGGACGACTCTATAGTCGTCGGACATGTTGGCGGCTTGTCAGCCTAGACCCGGGGTCGTGGGTACGACCCTATAGTCGTCGGACAAGTCGGCGGCGGGCCAACCTTGTCCCGGGGTCGTGGGGACGACCCTATAGTCGTCGGACATGTCGGCGGCTGGCCAACCTAGTCCCGTGGTCGTGGGGACGATCCGATAGTCGTTGGACATGACGGTGGCGGGCCATTCTAGTCCCGGGGTCGTGGGGACGACCCTATAGTCGTCGGACATGTCGGCGGCTGGCCAACTTTGGCCCGTGGTCGTGGGGACGACCCAGTAGTCGTCGGACATGTCGGCGGCTGGCCAACCTAGTCCCGAGGTCGTCGGACTTGACGGTGGCGGGCCAATCTAGTCCCGGGGTCGTGGGGACGACCCTGCAGTCGTCGGACATGTCGGCGGCTGGTCAATCTAGTCCCGGGGTCGTGGGGACGACTCTATAGTCGTCGGACATGTCGGCGGCTGGCCAACTTTGGCCCGTGGTCGTGGGGACGATCCAATAGTCGTCGGACATGTCGGCGGCTGGCCAACTTTGGCCCGTGGTCGTGGGGACGATCCGATAGTCGTCGGACATGTCGGCGGCTGGCCAACTTTGGCCCGTGGTCGTGGGGACGACCCTATAGTCTTCGGACATGACGGTAGCGGGCCAATCTAGACCGGAGGACGTGGGGACGACCCTATAGTCGTCGGACATTTCGGCGGCTGTCCAACTTTGGCCCGGTGTCGTGGGGACGACCGTATAGTCGTCGGACATGACGGTGGCGGGCCAATCTAGTCCCGGGGTCGTGGGGACGACCCTATAGTCATCGGACAAGACGGCGGCTGGACATCTTTGGCCCGCGGTCGTGGGGACGACCCAGTAGTCGTCGGACATGTCGGCGGCTGGCCAACCTAGTCCCGAGGTCGTCGGACTTGACGGTGGCGGGCCAATCTAGTCCCGGGGTCGTGGGGACGACCCTGCAGTCGTCGGACATGTCGGCGGCTGGTCAATCTAGTCCCGGGGTCGTGGGGACGACTCTATAGTCGTCGGACATGTCGGCGGCTGGCCAACTTTGGCCCGTGGTCGTGGGGACGATCCAATAGTCGTCGGACATGTCGGCGGCTGGCCAACTTTGGCCCGGGGACGTGGGGACGACCCTATAGTCTGCGGACAAGTCGGCGGCTGGCCAAATTTGGCCCGTGGTCGTGGGGACGACCCTATAGTCGTCGGACATGACGTTGTCGGGCCAATCTAGTCCCGGGGTCGTGGGTACGACCCTATAGTCGTTGGACATGACGGTGGCGGGCCATTCTAGTCCCGGGGTCGTGGGGACGACCCTATAGTCGTCGGACATGTCGGCGGCTGGCCAACTTGGGCCCGTGGTCGTGGGGACGTCCCATTAGTCGTCGGACATGTCGGCGGCTGACCAACTTTGGCCCGGGGACGTGGGGACGACCCTATAGTCTGCGGACAAGTCGGCGGCTGGCCAAATTTGGCCCGTGGTCGTGGGGACGACCCTATAGTCGTCGGACATGACGTTGTCGGGCCAATCTAGTCCCGGGGTCGTGGGTACGACCCTATAGTCGTTGGACATGACGGTGGCGGGCCAATCTAGTCCCGGGGTCGTGGGGACGACCCTGCAGTCGTCGGACATGTCGGCGGCTGGTCAATCTAGTCCGGGGATCGTGGGGACGACCCTATAGTCGTCGGACATGTTGGCGGCTGGCCAGCTTTGGCCCATGGTCGTGGGGACGATCCGATAGTCGTCGGACGTGACGGTGGCTAGCCAATCTAGTCCCGGGGACGTGGGGACGACCCTATAGTCGTCGGACATGTCGGCGGCTGGCCTACTTTGGCCCGGTGTAGTGGGGACGACTCTATAGTGGTCGGACATGTCGGTGGCGAGCCAATCTAGTCCCGGGGTCGTGGGGACGACCCTATAGTCCTCGGACAAGTCGGCGGCTGGCCAGTCTAGTCCCGGGTCGTGGGGACGACCCTATAGTCGTCGGACATGACGGTGGCGGGCCAGTCTAGTCCCGGGTCGTGGGGACGACCCTATAGTCGTCGGACATGTCGGCGTCTGGCCAACCTAGTCCCGGTGTCTTGGGGACGACTCTATAGTCGTCGGACATGTCGGCGGCTGGCCAACCTAGACCCGGGGTCGTGGGAACGACCCTATAGTCGTCGGACAAGTCGGCGGCTGGCCAACTTTGGCCCGTGGTCGTGGGAACGACCCTATAGTCGTCGGACAAGTCGGCGGCTGGCCAAATTTGGTCCGTGGTCGTGGGGACGACCCTATAGTCATCGGAAATGTCGACGGCTGGCCAACTTTGGCCCGGGGTCGTGGGGACGACCCTGCAGTCGTCGGACATGTCGGCGGCTGTTCAATCTAGTCCCGGGGTCGTGGGGACGACTCTATAGTCGTCGGACATGTCGGCGGCTGGCCAACTTTGGCCCGTGGTCGTGGGGACGATCCAATAGTCGTCGGACATGTCGGCGGCTGGCCAACTTTGGCCCGTGGTCGTGGGGACGACCCGATAGTCCTCGGACATTTCGGCGGCTTGCCAACTTTGGCCCGGGGTCGTGGGGACGACCCTATAGTCGTCGGACATGTCGGGGGCTGGCAAACCTAGTCCCGAGGTCGTGGGGGCGACCCTATAGTCGTCGGACATGTCGGCGGCTGGCCAACCTAGTCCCGAGGTCGTCGGACTTGACGGTGGCGGGCCAATCTAGTCCCGGGGTCGTGGGGACGACCCTGCAGTCGTCGGACATGTCGGCGGCTGGTCAATCTAGTCCCGGGGTCGTGGGGACGACCCTATAGTCTTCGGACATGTCGGCGGCTGGCCAACTTTGGCCCGTGGTCGTGGGGACGACCCAATAGTCGTCGGACATGTCGGCGGCTGGCCAACTTTGGCCCGTAGTCGTGGGGACGACTCTATAGTCGTCGGACATGTCGGCGGCTGGCCAATCTAGTCCCGGGGTCGTGGGGACGACTCTATAGTCATCGGACATGTCGGCGGCTGGCCAACTTTGGCCCGTGGTCGTGGGGACGATCCAATAGTCGTCGGACATGTCGGCGGCTGGCCAATCTAGTCCCGTGGTCGTGGGGACGACCCTATAGTCTTCGGACATGACGGTAGCGGACCAATCTAGACCCGAGGACGTGGGGACGACCCTATAGTCGTCGGACATGTCGGCGGCTGGCCAACTTTGGCCCGTGGTCGTGGG
The DNA here is from genome assembly GCA_963932275.1 of Andrena praecox. Taxonomy (NCBI): domain Eukaryota; kingdom Metazoa; phylum Arthropoda; class Insecta; order Hymenoptera; family Andrenidae; genus Andrena; species Andrena praecox. The sequence goes on along the minus strand of CAWVQO010000009.1, from coordinate 284,193 downwards.
GACGATCCGATAGTCGTCGGACATGTCGGCGGCTGGCCAACTTTGGCCCGTGGTCGTGGGGACGACCCTATAGTCTTCGGACATGACGGTAGCGGGCCAATCTAGACCGGAGGACGTGGGGACGACCCTATAGTCGTCGGACATTTCGGCGGCTGTCCAACTTTGGCCCGGTGTCGTGGGGACGACCCTATAGTCGTCGGACATGTCGGCGGCTGGCCGACCTAGTCCCGAGGTCGTGGGGACGACCGTATAGTCGTCGGATATGTTTGCGGCTTGTCAACCTAGTCCCGGGGTCGTGGGGACGACCCTATAGTCGTTGGACATGACGGTGGCGGGCCAATCTAGTCCCGGGGTCGTGGGGACGACCCTATAGTCGTCGGACAAGACGGCGGCTGGACATCTTTGGCCCGCGGTCGTGGGGACGACCCTATAGTCGTCGGACATTTCGGCGGCTTGCCAACTTTGGCCCGGGGTCGTGGGGACGATCCGATAGTCGTTGGACATGACGGTGGCGGGCCATTCTAGTCCCGGGGTCGTGGGGACGACCCTATAGTCGTCGGACATGTCGGCGGCTGGCCAACTTGGGCCCGTGGTCGTGGGGACGTCCCAATAGTCGTCGGACATGTCGGCGGCTGGCCAACCTAGTCCCGAGGTCGTCGGACTTGACGGTGGCGGGCCAATCTAGTCCCGGGGTCGTGGGGTCGACCCTGCAGTCGTCGGACATGTCGGCGGCTGGTCAATCTAGTCCCGGGGTCGTGGGGACGACTCTATAGTCGTCGGACATGTCGGCGGCTGGCCAACTTTGGCCCGTGGTCGTGGGGACGATCCGATAGTCGTCGGACATGTCGGCGGCTGGCCAACCTAGACCCGGGGTCGTGGGGACGACCCTATTGTCGTCGGACATGGCGGTGGCGGGCCAATCTAGTCCCGTGGTCGTGGGGACGACCCTATAGTCGTCGGACAAGTCGGCGGCGGGCCAACCTTGTCCCGGGGTCGTGGGGACGACCCTATAGTCGTCGGACATGACGGTGGCGGGCCAATCTAGTCCCGGGGTCGTGGGGACGACCCTATAGTCGTCGGACAAGACGGCGGCTGTCCAACTTTGGCCCGGTGTCGTGGGGACGACCCTATAGTCGTCGGACAAGTCGGCGGCGGGCCAACCTTGTCCCGGGGTCGTGGGGACGACCGTATAGTCGTCGGACATGACGGTGGCGGGCCAATCTAGTCCCGGGGTCGTGGGGACGACCCTATAGTCATCGGACAAGACGGCGGCTGGACATCTTTGGCCCGCGGTCGCGGGGACGACCCTATAGTCGTCGGACATTTCGGCGGCATGCCATCTTGAGCCCGGGGTCGTGGGGACGACCCTATAGTCGTCGGACATGTGGGCGGCTTGTCAACCTAGTCCCGGGGTCGTGGGGACGACCCTATAGTCGTTGGACATGACGGTGGCGGGCCAATCTAGTCCCGGGGTCGTAGGGACGACCCTATAGTCGTCGGACATGTCGGCGATTGGCCAACATTGGCCCGGGGTCGTGGGGACGACCCTATAGTCGTCGGACATGTCGGCGGCTTGCCAAGCTAGTCCCGAGGTCGTGGGGACGACCCTATAGTCGTCGGACTTGACGGCGGCGGGCCAATCTAATCCCGGGGTCGTATCGACGACCCTATAGTCGTCGGACATGTCGGCGATTGGCCAACATTGGCCCGGGGTCGTGGGGACGACCCTATAGTCGTCGGACATTTCGGCGGCTTGCCAACTTTGGCCCGGGGTCTTAGGGACGACCCTATAGTCGTCGGACATTTCGGCGGCAAGCCACCTTTGGCCCGTGGTCGTGGGGACGATCCGATAGTCGTCGGACATGTCGGCGGCTGGCCAACCTAGACCCGGGGTCGTGGGGACGACCCTATTGTCGTCGGACATGGCGGTGGCGGGCCAATCTAGTCCCGTGGTCGTGGGGACGACCCTATAGTCGTCGGACATGTCGGCGGCTGGCCAACCTAGTCCCGTGGTCGTGGGGACGATCCGATAGTCGTTGGACATGACGGTGGCGGGCCATTCTAGTCCCGGGGTCGTGGGGACAACCCTATAGTCGTCGGACATGTCGGCGGCTGGCCAACTTTGGCCCGTGGTCGTGGGGACGACCCAGTAGTCGTCGGACATGTCGGCGGCGGGCCAACCTAGTCCCGAGGTCGTCGGACTTGACGGTGGCGGGCCAATCTAGTCCCGGGGTCGTGGGGACGACCCTGCAGTCGTCGGACATGTCGGCGGCTGGTCAATCTAGTCCCGGGGTCGTGGGGACGACTCTATAGTCGTCGGACATGTCGGCGGCTGGCCAACTTTGGCCCGTGGTCGTGGGGACGATCCAATAGTCGTCGGACATGTCGGCGGCTGGCCAACTTTGGCCCGTGGTCGTGGGGACGATCCGATAGTCGTCGGACATGTCGGCGGCTGGCCAACTTTGGCCCGTGGTCGTGGGGACGACCCTATAGTCTTCGGACATGACGGTAGCGGGCCAATCTAGACCGGAGGATGTGGGGACGACCCTATAGTCGTCGGACATTTCGGCGGCTGTCCAACTTTGGCCCGGTGTCGTGGGGACGACCCTATAGTCGTCGGACAAGTCGGCGGCGGGCCAACCTTGTCCCGGGGTCGTGGAGACGACCGTATAGTCGTCGGACATGACGGTGGCGGGCCAATCTAGTCCCGGGGTCGTGGGGACGACCCTATAGTCATCGGACAAGACGGCGGCTGGACATCTTTGGCCCGCGGTCGTGGGGACGACCCTATAGTCGTCGGACATTTCGGCGGCTTGCCAACTTTGGCCCGGGGTCTTGGGGACGACCCTATAGTCGTCGGACATTTCGGCGGCATGCCACCTTTGGCCCGTGGTCGTGGGGACGATCCGATAGTCGTCGGACATGTCGGCGGCTGGCCAACCTAGACCCGGGGTCGTGGGGACGACCCTATTGTCGTCGGACATGGCGGTGGCGGGCCAATCTAGTCCCGTGGTCGTGGGGACGACCCTATAGTCGTCGGACATGTCGGCGGCTGGCCAACTTGGGCCCGTGGTCGTGGGGACGTCCCAATAGTCGTCGGACATGTCGGCGGCTGGCCAATCTAGTCCCGGGGTCGTAGGGACGACCCTATAGTCGTCGGACATTTCGGCGGCTTGCCAACTTTGGCCCGGGGTCGTGGGGACGACCCTATAGTCGTTGGACATGACGGTGGCGGGTCAATCTAGTCCCGGGGTCGTAGGGACGACCCTATAGTCGTCGGTCAAGACGGCGGCTGGATATCCTTGGCTCGCGGTCGTGGGGACGACCCTATAGTCGTCGGACATTTCGGCGGCATGCCAACTTTGGCCCGGGGTCGTGGGGACGACCCCATAGTCGTTGGACATGACGGTGGCGGGCCAATCTAGTCCCGGGGTCGTAGGGACGACCCTATAGTCGTCGGACATGACGGTGGCGGACCAATCTAGTCCCGGGGTCGTGGGGACGACCCTATAGTCGTCGGACATGTCGGCGGCTGGCCAACTTTGGCCCGTGGTCGTGGGGACGATCCAATAGTCGTCGGACATGTCGGCGGCTGGCTAACTTTGGCCCGGTGTCGTGGGGACGACCCTATAGTCGTCGGACATGTTGGCGATTGGCCAACATTGGCCCGGGGTCGTGGGGACGACTCTATAGTCGTCGGACATGTTGGCGGCTTGTCAGCCTAGAACCGGGGTCGTGGGTACGACCCTATAGTCGTCGGACATGACGGTGGCGGGCCAATCTAGTCCCGGGGTCGTGGGGACGACCCTATAGTCATCGGACAAGACGGCGGCTGGACATCTTTGGCCCGCGGTCGTGGGGACGACCCTATAGTCGTCGGACATTTCGGCGGCTTGCCAACTTTGGCCCGGGGTCTTGGGGACGACCCTATAGTCGTCGGACATTTCGGCGGCATGCCACCTTTGGCCCGTGGTCGTGGGGACGATCCGATAGTCGTCGGACATGTCGGCGGCTGGCCAACCTAGACCCGGGGTCGTGGGGACGACCCTATTGTCGTCGGACATGGCGGTGGCGGGCCAATCTAGTCCCGTGGTCGTGGGGACGACCCTATAGTCGTCGGACATGTCGGCGGCTGGCCAACCTAGTCCCGTGGTCGTGGGGACGATCCGATAGTCGTTGGACATGACGGTGGCGGGCCATTCTAGTCCCGGGGTCGTGGGGACGACCCTATAGTCGTCGGACATGTCGGCGGCTGGCCAACTTTGGCCCGTGGTCGTGGGGACGACCCAGTAGTCGTCGGACATGTCGGCGGCTGGCCAACCTAGTCCCGAGGTCGTCGGACTTGACGGTGGCGGGCCAATCTAGTCCCGGGGTCGTGGGGACGACCCTGCAGTCGTCGGACATGTCGGCGGCTGGTCAATCTAGTCCCGGGGTCGTGGGGACGACTCTATAGTCGTCGGACATGTCGGCGGCTGGCCAACTTTGGCCCGTGGTCGTGGGGACGATCCAATAGTCGTCGGACATGTCGGCGGCTGGCCAACTTTGGCCCGTGGTCGTGGGGACGATCCGATAGTCGTCGGACATGTCGGCGGCTGGCCAACTTTGGCCCGTGGTCGTGGGGACGACCCTATAGTCTTCGGACATTACGGTAGCGGGCCAATCTAGACCGGAGGACGTGGGGACGACCCTATAGTCGTCGGACATTTCGGCGGCTGTCCAACTTTGGCCCGGTGTCGTGGGGACGACCCTATAGTCGTCGGACAAGTCGGCGGCGGGCCAACCTTGTCCCGGGGTCGTGGGGACGACCGTATAGTCGTCGGACATGACGGTGGCGGGCCAATCTAGTCCCGGGGTCGTGGGGACGACCCTATAGTCATCGGACAAGACGGCGGCTGGACATCTTTGGCCCGCGGTCGTGGGGACGACCCTATAGTCGTCGGACATTTCGGCGGCTTGCCAACTTTGGCCCGGGGTCTTGGGGACGACCCTATAGTCGTCGGACATTTCGGCGGCATGCCACCTTTGGCCCGTGGTCGTGGGGACGATCCGATAGTCGTCGGACATGTCGGCGGCTGGCCAACCTAGACCCGGGGTCGTGGGGACGACCCTATTGTCGTCGGACATGGCGGTGGCGGGCCAATCTAGTCCCGTGGTCGTGGGGACGACCCTATAGTCGTCGGACATGTCGGCGGCTGGCCAACCTAGTCCCGTGGTCGTGGGGGCGATCCGATAGTCGTTGGACATGACGGTGGCGGGCCATTCTAGTCCCGGGGTCGTGGGGACGACCCTATAGTCGTCGGACATGTCGGCGGCTGGCCAACTTGGGCCCGTGGTCGTGGGGACTTCCCAATAGTCGTCGGACATGTCGGCGGCTGGCCAACCTAGTCCCGAGGTCGTCGGACTTGACGGTGGCGGGCCAATCTAGTCCCGGGGTCGTGGGGACGACCCTGCAGTCGTCGGACATGTCGGCGGCTGGTCAATCTAGTCCCGGGGTCGTGGGGACGACTCTATAGTCGTCGGACATGTCGGCGGCTGGCCAACTTTGGCCCGTGGTCGTGGGGACGACCCGATAGTCGTCGGACATGTCGGCGGCTGGCCAACTTTGGCCCGTGGTCGTGGGGCGATCCGATAGTCGTCGGACATGTCGGCGGCTGGCCAACCTAGACCCGGGGTCGTGGGGACGACCCTATTGTCGTCGGACATGGCGGTGGCGGGCCAATCTAGTCCCGTGGTCGTGGGGACGACCCTATAGTCGTCGGACAAGTCGGCGGCGGGCCAACCTTGTCCCGGGGTCGTGGGGACGACCCTATAGTCGTCGGACATGACGGTGGCGGGCCAATCTAGTCCCGGGGTCGTGGGGACGACCCTATAGTCGTCGGACAAGACGGCGGCTGTCCAACTTTGGCCCGGTGTCGTGGGGACGACCCTATAGTCGTCGGACAAGTCGGCGGCGGGCCAACCTTGTCCCGGGGTCGTGGGGACGACCGTATAGTCGTCGGACATGACGGTGGCGGGCCAATCTAGTCCCGGGGTCGTGGGGACGACCCTATAGTCATCGGACAAGACGGCGTCTGGACATCTTTGGCCCGCGGTCGTGGGGACGACCCTATAGTCGTCGGACAAGTCGGCGCCGGGCCAACCTTGTCCCGGGGTCGTGGGGACGACCGTATAGTCGTCGGACATGACGGTGGCGGGCCAATCTAGTCCCGGGGTCGTGGAGACGACCCTATAGTCATCGGACAAGACGGCGGCTGGACATCTTTGGCCCGCGGTCGTGGGGACGACCCTATAGTCGTCGGACATTTCGGCGGCTTGCCAACTTTGGCCCGGGGTCTTGGGGACGACCCTATAGTCGTCGGACATTTCGGCGGCATGCCACCTTTGGCCCGTGGTCGTGGGGACGATCCGATAGTCGTCGGACATGTCGGCGGCTGGCCAACCTAGACCCGGGGTTGTGGGGACGACCCTATTGTCGTCGGACATGGCGGTGGCGGGCCAATCTAGTCCCGTGGTCGTGGGGACGACCCTATAGTCGTCGGACATGTCGGCGGCTGGCCAACCTAGTCCCGTGGTCGTGGGGACGATCCGATAGTCGTTGGACATGACGGTGGCGGGCCAATCTATTCCCGGGGTCGTGGGGACGACCCTATAGTCGTCGGACATGTTGGCGGCTTGTCAGCCTAGTCCCGCGGTCGTGGGGACGACCCTATAGTCGTCGGACATGTTGGCGGCTTGTCAGCCTAGTCCCGCGGTCGTGGGGACGACCCTATAGTCGTCGGACATTTCGGCGGCTGGCCAACTTTGGCCCGGGGTCGTGGGGACGACCCTATAGTCGTCGGACATGTTGGCGGCTTGTCAGCCTAGTCCCGCGGTCGTGGGGACGACCCTATAGTCGTCGGACATTTCGGCGGCATGCCATCTTTAGCCCGGGGTCGTGGGGACGACCCTATATTCGTCGATCATTTTGGTGTCTTGTCAACCTAGACCCGGGGTCGTGGGGACGACCCTATAGTCGTCGGACTTGACGGTGGCGGGCCAATCTAGTCCCGGGGTCGTGGGGACGACCCTATAGTCGTTGGACATGACGGTGGCGGGCCAATCTATTCCCGGGGTCGTGGGGACGACCCTATAGTCGTCGGACATGTTGGCGGCTTGTCAGCCTAGTCCCGCGGTCGTGGGGACGACCCTATAGTCGTCGGACATGTTGGCGGCTTGTCAGCCTAGTCCCGCGGTCGTGGGGACGACCCTATAGTCGTCGGACATTTCGGCGGCATGCCATCTTTAGCCCGGGGTCGTGGGGACGACCCTATATTCGTCGATCATTTTGGCGTCTTGTCAACCTAGACCCGGGGTCGTGGGGACGACCCTATAGTCGTCGGACTTGACGGTGGCGGGCCAATCTAGTCCCGGGGTCGTGGGGACGACCCTATAGTCGTTGGACATGACGGTGGCGGGCCAATCTATTCCCGGGGTCGTGGGGACGACCCTACAGTCGTCGGACATTTCGGCGATTGGCCAACATTGGCCCGGGGTCGTGGGGACGACCCTATTGTCGTCGGACATGACGGTGGCGGGCCAATCTAGTCCTGGGGTCGTGGGGACGACCCCATAGTCGTCGGACAAGTCGGCGGCTGGCCAACTTTGGCCCGGGGTCGTGGGGACGATCCGATTGTCGTCGGACATTTCGGCGGCATGCCATCTTTAGCCCGGGGTCGTGGGGACGACCCTATATTCGTCGAACATTTTGGCGTCTTGTCAACCTAGACCCTATTGTCGTCGGACATGACGGTGGCGGGCCAATTTAGTCCCGGGGTCGTATGGACGACCCTATAGTCGTCGGACATGACGGTGGCGGGCCAATCTAGTCCCGGGGTCGTGGGGACGACCCTACAGTCGTCGGACATTTCGGCGGCTTGCCAACTTTGGCCCGTGGTCGTGGGGACGGCCCAATAGTCGTCGGACATGTCGGCGGCTGGCCAACTTTGGCCCGTGGTCGTGGGGACGACCCTATAGTCGTCGGACAAGACGGCGGCTGGACATCTTTGGCCCGGGGTCGTGGGGACGACCCTATAGTCGTCGGACATGTCGGCGGCTGGCCAACCTAGTCCCGAGGTCGTTGGGACGACCCTATAGTCGTCGGACTTGACGGTGGCGGGCCAATCTAGTCCCGGGGTCGTGGGGACGACCCTACAGTCGTCGGACATTTCGGCGGCTTGCCAACTTTGGCCCGGGGTCGTGGGGACGACCCTATAGTCGTCGGACTTGACGGTGGCGGGCCAATCTAGTCCCGGGGTCGTGGGGACGACCCTATAGTCGTCAGACAAGTCGGCGGCGGGCCTACCTAGTCCCGGGGTCGTGGGGACGACCCTATAGTCGTCGGACAAGTCAGCGGCTGGCCTACATTGGCCCGTGGTCGTGGGGACGACCATATAGTCGTCGGACATGTCGGCGGCTTGCCAACTTTGGCCCGGGGTCGTGGGGACGACCCTATACTCGTCGGACATGTCGGCGGCTGGCCAACTTAGTCCCGAGGTCGTGGGGACGACCGTATAGTCGTCGGACATGTCGGCGGCAGGCCAACCTAGCCCCGGGGTCGTGGTAGCGACCCTACAGTCGTCGGACATGTCGGTGGCTGGCTAACATTGGCCCGTGGTCGTGGGGACGACCCAATAGTCGTTGGACATATCGGCGGCTGGCCAACTTTGGCCCATGGTCGTGGGGACGACCCTATAGTCGTTGGACATGACGGTGGCGGGCCAATCTAGTCCCGGGTTCGTAGGGACGACCCTATAGTCGTCGGACATGTCGGCGATTGGCCAACATTGGCCCGGGGTCGTGGGGACGACCCTATAGTCGTCGGAGAAGACGGCGGCTGGACATCTTTGGCCCGGGGTCGTGGGGACGACCCTATAGTCGTCGGACATTTCGGCGGCATGCCACCTTTGGCCCGGGGTCGTGGGGACGACCCTATAGTCGTCGGACATGTCGGCGGCTGGCCAACCTTGTCCCGAGGTCGTGGGAACGACCGTATAGTCGTCGGACATGTCGGCGGCTGGCCAACCTAGCCCCGGGGTCGTGGGGGCGACCCTACAGTCGTCGGACATTTCGGCGGCATGCCATCTTTAGCCCGGGGTCGTGGGGACGACCCTATATTCGTCGAACATTTTGGCGTCTTGACAACCTAGACCCTATAGTCGTCGGACATGACGGTGGCTAGCCAATTTAGTCCCGGGGTCGTATGGACGACCCTATAGTCGTCGGACATGTCGGCGGCTGGCCAACTTTGGCCCGGGGTCGTGGGGACGGCCCAATAGTCGTTGAACATGTCGGCGGCGGGCCATCCTAGCCCCGGGGTCGTGGGGACAACCCTATTGTCGTCGGACATGACGGTGGCGGGCCAATCTAGTCCTGGGGTCTTGGGGACGACCCTACAGTCGTCGGACATTTCGGCGGCTTGCCAACTTTGGCCCGGGGTCGTGGGGACGACCCTATAGTCGTCGGACTTGACGGTGGCGGGCCAATCTAGTCCCGGGGTCGTGGGGACGACCCTATAGTCGTCAGACAAGTCGGCGGCGGGCCTACCTAGTCCCGGGGTCGTGGGGACGACCCTATAGTCGTCGGACAAGTCAGCGGCTGTCCTACATTGGCCCGTGGTCGTGGGGACGACCATATAGACGTCGGACATGTCGGCGGCTTGCCAACTTTGGCCCGGGGTCGTGGGGACGACCCTATACTCGTCGGACATGTCGGCGGCTGGCCAACTTAGTCCCGAGGTCGTGGTAGCGACCCTACAGTCGTCGGACATGTCGGTGGCTGGCTAACATTGGCCCGTGGTCGTGGGGACGACCCAATAGTCGTTGGACATATCGGCGGCTGGCCAACTTTGGCCCATGGTCGTGGGGACGACCCTATTTTCGTTGGACATGACGGTGGCGGGCCAATCTAGTCCCGGGTTCGTAGGGACGACCCTATAGTCGTCGGACATGTCGGCGATTGGCCAACATTGGCCCGGGGTCGTGGGGACGACCCTATAGTCGTCGGACATGACGGTGGCGGGCCAATCTAGTCCCGGGGTCGTGGGGACGACCCTATAGTCATCGGACAAGACGGCGTCTGGACATCTTTGGCCCGCGGTCGTGGGGACGACCCTATAGTCGTCGGACAAGTCGGCGCCGGGCCAACCTTGTCCCGGGGTCGTGGGGACGACCGTATAGTCGTCGGACATGACGGTGGCGGGCCAATCTAGTCCCGGGGTCGTGGAGACGACCCTATAGTCATCGGACAAGACGGCGGCTGGACATCTTTGGCCCGCGGTCGTGGGGACGACCCTATAGTCGTCGGACATTTCGGCGGCTTGCCAACTTTGGCCCGGGGTCTTGGGGACGACCCTATAGTCGTCGGACATTTCGGCGGCATGCCACCTTTGGCCCGTGGTCGTGGGGACGATCCGATAGTCGTCGGACATGTCGGCGGCTGGCCAACCTAGACCCGGGGTTGTGGGGACGACCCTATTGTCGTCGGACATGGCGGTGGCGGGCCAATCTAGTCCCGTGGTCGTGGGGACGACCCTATAGTCGTCGGACATGTCGGCGGCTGGCCAACCTAGTCCCGTGGTCGTGGGGACGATCCGATAGTCGTTGGACATGACGGTGGCGGGCCAATCTATTCCCGGGGTCGTGGGGACGACCCTATAGTCGTCGGACATGTTGGCGGCTTGTCAGCCTAGTCCCGCGGTCGTGGGGACGACCCTATAGTCGTCGGACATGTTGGCGGCTTGTCAGCCTAGTCCCGCGGTCGTGGGGACGACCCTATAGTCGTCGGACATTTCGGCGGCTGGCCAACTTTGGCCCGGGGTCGTGGGGACGACCCTATAGTCGTCGGACATGTTGGCGGCTTGTCAGCCTAGTCCCGCGGTCGTGGGGACGACCCTATAGTCGTCGGACATTTCGGCGGCATGCCATCTTTAGCCCGGGGTCGTGGGGACGACCCTATATTCGTCGATCATTTTGGTGTCTTGTCAACCTAGACCCGGGGTCGTGGGGACGACCCTATAGTCGTCGGACTTGACGGTGGCGGGCCAATCTAGTCCCGGGGTCGTGGGGACGACCCTATAGTCGTTGGACATGACGGTGGCGGGCCAATCTATTCCCGGGGTCGTGGGGACGACCCTATAGTCGTCGGACATGTTGGCGGCTTGTCAGCCTAGTCCCGCGGTCGTGGGGACGACCCTATAGTCGTCGGACATGTTGGCGGCTTGTCAGCCTAGTCCCGCGGTCGTGGGGACGACCCTATAGTCGTCGGACATTTCGGCGGCATGCCATCTTTAGCCCGGGGTCGTGGGGACGACCCTATATTCGTCGATCATTTTGGCGTCTTGTCAACCTAGACCCGGGGTCGTGGGGACGACCCTATAGTCGTCGGACTTGACGGTGGCGGGCCAATCTAGTCCCGGGGTCGTGGGGACGACCCTATAGTCGTTGGACATGACGGTGGCGGGCCAATCTATTCCCGGGGTCGTGGGGACGACCCTACAGTCGTCGGACATTTCGGCGATTGGCCAACATTGGCCCGGGGTCGTGGGGACGACCCTATTGTCGTCGGACATGACGGTGGCGGGCCAATCTAGTCCTGGGGTCGTGGGGACGACCCCATAGTCGTCGGACAAGTCGGCGGCTGGCCAACTTTGGCCCGGGGTCGTGGGGACGATCCGATTGTCGTCGGACATTTCGGCGGCATGCCATCTTTAGCCCGGGGTCGTGGGGACGACCCTATATTCGTCGAACATTTTGGCGTCTTGTCAACCTAGACCCTATTGTCGTCGGACATGACGGTGGCGGGCCAATTTAGTCCCGGGGTCGTATGGACGACCCTATAGTCGTCGGACATGACGGTGGCGGGCCAATCTAGTCCCGGGGTCGTGGGGACGACCCTACAGTCGTCGGACATTTCGGCGGCTTGCCAACTTTGGCCCGTGGTCGTGGGGACGGCCCAATAGTCGTCGGACATGTCGGCGGCTGGCCAACTTTGGCCCGTGGTCGTGGGGACGACCCTATAGTCGTCGGACAAGACGGCGGCTGGACATCTTTGGCCCGGGGTCGTGGGGACGACCCTATAGTCGTCGGACATGTCGGCGGCTGGCCAACCTAGTCCCGAGGTCGTTGGGACGACCCTATAGTCGTCGGACTTGACGGTGGCGGGCCAATCTAGTCCCGGGGTCGTGGGGACGACCCTACAGTCGTCGGACATTTCGGCGGCTTGCCAACTTTGGCCCGGGGTCGTGGGGACGACCCTATAGTCGTCGGACTTGACGGTGGCGGGCCAATCTAGTCCCGGGGTCGTGGGGACGACCCTATAGTCGTCAGACAAGTCGGCGGCGGGCCTACCTAGTCCCGGGGTCGTGGGGACGACCCTATAGTCGTCGGACAAGTCAGCGGCTGGCCTACATTGGCCCGTGGTCGTGGGGACGACCATATAGTCGTCGGACATGTCGGCGGCTTGCCAACTTTGGCCCGGGGTCGTGGGGACGACCCTATACTCGTCGGACATGTCGGCGGCTGGCCAACTTAGTCCCGAGGTCGTGGGGACGACCGTATAGTCGTCGGACATGTCGGCGGCAGGCCAACCTAGCCCCGGGGTCGTGGTAGCGACCCTACAGTCGTCGGACATGTCGGTGGCTGGCTAACATTGGCCCGTGGTCGTGGGGACGACCCAATAGTCGTTGGACATATCGGCGGCTGGCCAACTTTGGCCCATGGTCGTGGGGACGACCCTATAGTCGTTGGACATGACGGTGGCGGGCCAATCTAGTCCCGGGTTCGTAGGGACGACCCTATAGTCGTCGGACATGTCGGCGATTGGCCAACATTGGCCCGGGGTCGTGGGGACGACCCTATAGTCGTCGGAGAAGACGGCGGCTGGACATCTTTGGCCCGGGGTCGTGGGGACGACCCTATAGTCGTCGGACATTTCGGCGGCATGCCACCTTTGGCCCGGGGTCGTGGGGACGACCCTATAGTCGTCGGACATGTCGGCGGCTGGCCAACCTTGTCCCGAGGTCGTGGGAACGACCGTATAGTCGTCGGACATGTCGGCGGCTGGCCAACCTAGCCCCGGGGTCGTGGGGGCGACCCTACAGTCGTCGGACATTTCGGCGGCATGCCATCTTTAGCCCGGGGTCGTGGGGACGACCCTATATTCGTCGAACATTTTGGCGTCTTGACAACCTAGACCCTATAGTCGTCGGACATGACGGTGGCTAGCCAATTTAGTCCCGGGGTCGTATGGACGACCCTATAGTCGTCGGACATGTCGGCGGCTGGCCAACTTTGGCCCGGGGTCGTGGGGACGGCCCAATAGTCGTTGAACATGTCGGCGGCGGGCCATCCTAGCCCCGGGGTCGTGGGGACAACCCTATTGTCGTCGGACATGACGGTGGCGGGCCAATCTAGTCCTGGGGTCTTGGGGACGACCCTACAGTCGTCGGACATTTCGGCGGCTTGCCAACTTTGGCCCGGGGTCGTGGGGACGACCCTATAGTCGTCGGACTTGACGGTGGCGGGCCAATCTAGTCCCGGGGTCGTGGGGACGACCCTATAGTCGTCAGACAAGTCGGCGGCGGGCCTACCTAGTCCCGGGGTCGTGGGGACGACCCTATAGTCGTCGGACAAGTCAGCGGCTGTCCTACATTGGCCCGTGGTCGTGGGGACGACCATATAGACGTCGGACATGTCGGCGGCTTGCCAACTTTGGCCCGGGGTCGTGGGGACGACCCTATACTCGTCGGACATGTCGGCGGCTGGCCAACTTAGTCCCGAGGTCGTGGTAGCGACCCTACAGTCGTCGGACATGTCGGTGGCTGGCTAACATTGGCCCGTGGTCGTGGGGACGACCCAATAGTCGTTGGACATATCGGCGGCTGGCCAACTTTGGCCCATGGTCGTGGGGACGACCCTATTTTCGTTGGACATGACGGTGGCGGGCCAATCTAGTCCCGGGTTCGTAGGGACGACCCTATAGTCGTCGGACATGTCGGCGATTGGCCAACATTGGCCCGGGGTCGTGGGGACGACCCTATAGTCGTCGGAGAAGACGGCGGCTGGACATCTTTGGCCCGGGGTCGTGGGGACGACCCTATAGTCGTCGGACATTTCGGCGGCATGCCACCTTTGGCCCGGGGTCGTGGGGACGACCCTATAGTCGTCGGACATGTCGGCGGCTGGCCAACCTTGTCCCGAGGTCGTGGGGACGACCGTATAGTCGTCGGACATGTCGGCGGCTGGCCAACCTAGCCCCGGGGTCGTGGGGGCGACCCTACAGTGGTCGGACATTTCGGCGGCCTGCCAACTTTGGCCCGGGGCCGTGGGGACGACCCTATAGTCGTCGGACATGTCGGCGATTGGCCAACATTGGCCCGGGGTCGTGGGGACGACCCTATAGTCGTCGGAGAAGACGGCGGCTGGACATCTTTGGCCCGCGGTCCTGGGGACGACCCTATAGTCGTCGGACATTTCGGCGGCATGCCATCTTTGCCCCGGGGTCGTGGGGACGACCCTATAGTCGTCGCACATGTTGGCGGCTTGTCAACCTAGTCCCGGGGTCGTAGGCACGATCCAATAGTCGTCGGACATGTCGGCGGCTGGCCAACTTTGGCCCGGTGTCGTGGGGACGACTCTATAGTCGTCGGAAATGTCGGCGGCTGGCCAACCTGGACCCGGGGTCGTGGGGACGACCCTATTGTCGTCGGACATGGCGGTGGCGGGCCAATCTAGTCCCGTGGTCGTGGGGACGACCCTATAGTCTTCGGACATGACGGTAGCGGGCCAATCTCGACCCGAGGTCCTGGGGACGCCCCTATAGTAGTCGGACATGTCGGCGGCTGTCCAACTTTGGCCCGGTGTCGTGGGGACGACTGTATAGTCGTCGGACATTTCGGCGGCTTGCCAACTTTGGCCCGGGGTCGTGGGGACGACTCTATAGTCGTCGGAAATGTCGGCGGCTGGCCAACCTGGACTCGGGGTCGTGGGGACGACCCTATAGTCGTCGGACAAGACGGCGGCTGGACATCTTTGGCCCGGGGTCGTGGGGACGGACCGATTGTCGTCGGACATGTCGGCGGCTGGCCAACCTAGACCCGGGGTCGTGGGGACGACCCTATTGTCGTCGGACATGGCGGTGGCGGGCCAATCTAGTCCCGTGGTCGTGGGGACGACCCTATAGTCTTCGGACATGACGGTAGCGGGCCAATCTAGACCCGAGGTCCTGGGGACGACCCTATAGTAGTCGGACATGTCGGCGGCTGTCCAACTTTGGCCCGGTGTCGTGGGGACGACTCTATAGTCGTCGGACATGTCGGCGGCTGGCCAACCTAGACCCGGGGTCGTGGGGACGACCCTATTGTCGTCGGACATGACGGTGGCGGGCCAATCTAGTCCCGGGGTCGTGGGGACGACCCTATGGTCGTTGGACATGACGGTGGCGGGCTAATCTAGTCCCTGGGTCGTAGGGACGACCCTATAGTCGTTGGACATGTCGGCGATTGGCCAACATTGGCCCGGGGTCGTGGGGACGACCCTATAGTCGTCGGACATGTCGGCGGCTGGCCAACTTTGGCGCGTGGTCGTGGGGACGATCCGATTGTCGTCGGACATGTCGGCGGCTGGCCAACTTTGGCCCATGGTCGTGGGGACGATCCAATAGTCGTCGGACATGTCGGCGGCGGGCCAACCTGGACTCGGGGTCGTGGGGACGACCCTATAGTCGTCGGACAAGACGGCGTGTTGCAGCCGCGGTTAAACGCGCCGCTTCGCGATGATTTAAATGTGCGTGCGAGAGCGTGTAAACACGGTGACGCACCGTTCGTCAAGAACGGTTACGCGCGTCACCCGTTTTTGTACGGCTCGAGCGTTCGATTTCTTCGAATTCGACAGTTAGTTCCTCGAACACCTTCGAACTCCACGAAACGCTCTCGCACGCACGACCCCGCACAATCTTTGTCGCCCAGCGACCCACCGGTTTTGAACCCCCGCCACGGCCCTTCGAGCCATTGCGCCCAGCGCCCACTGTACATAGTTATACATAGTTTTCGTTGCGTGTTTTGTGAGTTGTGTTGTTTCGTGATATTTCTGTGGAGTGTTCGTATTCATTGTCAACGACGCCTACCATTCGGCCAATAAACGAGTCGTCACTGAACGTTTGGAGTGCATCCCTTCCCTGGCCTGTCCCAGTGGCAATCCACACCGCCTCCACCAGGCATTAGAGTGAACACGGCGGCTGGACATCTTTGGTCCGGGGTCGGGGGACGACCCTATAGTCGTCGGACATGTCGGCGGCTGGCCAACTTTGGCCCGGTGTCGTGGGGACCACTCTACAGTCGTCGGAAATGTCGGCGGCTGGCCAACCTGGACCCGGGGTCGTGGGGACGACCCTATTGTCGTCGGACATGGCGGTGGCGGGCCAATCTAGTCCCGTGGTCGTGGGGACGACCCTATAGTCGTCGGACAAGTCGGCGGCGGGCCAACCTTGTCCCGGGGTCGTGGGGACGACCCTATAGTCGTCGGACATGTTGGCGGCTTGTCAGCCTAGTCCCGGGGTGGTGGGTACGACCCTATAGTCGTCGGACAAGTCGGCGGCGGGCCAACTTTGGCGCGTGGTCGTGGGGACGATCCGATTGTCGTCGGACATGTCGGCGGCTGGCCAACTTTGGCCCGGGGTCGTGGGGACGACCCTATAGTCGTCGGACATGTCGGCGGCTGGCCAACTTTCGCCCCTGGTTGTGGGGACGACCCTATAGTCGTTGGACATGACGGTGGCGGGCCAATCTAGTCCCTGGGTCGTAGGGACGACCCTATAGTCGTCGGACATGTCGGCGGCTGGCCAACTTTGGCCCGGTGTCGTGGGGACGACTCTACAGTCGTCGGAAATGTCGGCGGCTGGCCAACCTGGACCCGGGGTCGTGGGGACGACCCTATTGTCGTCGGACATGGCGGTGGCGGGCCAATCTAGTCCCGTGGTCGTGGGGACGACCCTATAGTCTTCGGACATGACGGTAGCGGGCCAATCTCGACCCGAGGTCCTGGGTACGACCCTATAGTCGTCGGACAAGTCGGCGGCTGGCCAACTTTGGCCCGTGGTCGTGGGGACGATCCAATAGTCGTCGGACATGTCGGCGGCTGGCCAACTTTGGCGCGTGGGCGTGGGGACGATCCGATGGTCGTCGGACATGTCGGCGGCTGGCCAACCTAGACCCGGGGTCGTGGGGACGACCCTATTGTCGTCGGACATGGCGGTGGCGGGCCAATCTAGTCCCGTGGTCGTGGGGACGACCCTATATTCGTCGGACATGTCGGCAGCTGGCCAACTTTGGCCCGGGGTCGTGGGGACGACCCTATAGTCGTCGGACATGTCGGCGGCTGGCCAACTTTCGCCCCTGGTTGTGGGGACGACCCTATAGTCGTTGGACATGACGGTGGCGGGCCAATCTAGTCCCTGGGTCGTAGGGACGACCCTATAGTCGTTGGACATGTCGGCGATTGGCCAACATTGGCCCGGGGTCGTGGCGACGACCCTATAGTCGTCGGACATGTCGGCGGCTGGCCAACTTTGGCGCGTGGTCGTGGGGACGATCCGATTGTCGTCGGACATGTCGGCGGCTGGCCAACTTTGGCCCGGGGTCGTGGGGACGACCCTATAGTCGTCGGACATGTCGGCGGCTGGCCAACTTTCGCCCCTGGTTGTGGGGACGACCCTATAGTCGTTGGACATGACGGTGGCGGGCCAATCTAGTCCCTGGGTCGTAGGGACGACCCTATAGTCGTCGGACATGTCGGCGGCTGGCCAACTTTGGCCCGGTGTCGTGGGGACGACTCTATAGTCGTCGGAAATGTCGGCGGCTGGCCAACCTGGACCCGGGGTCGTGGGGACGACCCTATTGTCGTCGGACATGGCGGTGGCGGGCCAATCTAGTCCCGTGGTCGTGGGGACGACCCTATAGTCTTCGGACATGACGGTAGCGGGCCAATCTCGACCCGAGGTCCTGGGTACGACCCTATAGTCGTCGGACAAGTCGGCGGCTGGCCAACTTTGGCCCGTGGTCGCGGGGACGATCCAATAGTCGTCGGACATGTCGGCGGCTGGCCAACTTTGGCGCGTGGGCGTGGGGACGATCCGATGGTCGTCGGACATGTCGGCGGCTGGCCAACCTAGACCCGGGGTCGTGGGGACGACCCTATTGTCGTCGGACATGGCGGTGGCGGGCCAATCTAGTCCCGTGGTCGTGGGGACGACCCTATAGTCTTCGGACATGACGGTAGCGGGCCAATCTAGACCCGAGGTCCTGGGGACGACCCTATAGTAGTCGGACATGTCGGCGGCTGTCCAACTTTGGCCCGGTGTCGTGGGGACGACCCTATAGTCGTCGGACATGTCGGCGGCTGGCCAACTTTGGCCCGGTGTCGTGGGGACGACTCTATAGTCGTCGGAAATGTCGGCGGCTGGCCAACCTGGACCCGGGGTCGTGGGGACGACCCTATTGTCGTCGGACATGGCGGTGGCGGGCCAATCTAGTCCCGTGGTCGTGGGGACGACCCTATAGTCTTCGGACATGACGGTAGCGGGCCAATCTAGACCCGAGGTCCTGGGGACGACCCTATAGTAGTCGGACATGTCGGCGGCTGTCCAACTTTGGCCCGGTGTCGTGGGGACGACCCTATAGTCGTCGGACATGTCGGCGGCTGGCCAACTTTGGCCCGGTGTCGTGGGGACGACTCTATAGTCGTCGGAAATGTCGGCGGCTGGCCAACCTGGACTCGGGGTCGTGGGGACGACCCTATAGTCGTCGGACAAGACGGCGGCTGGACATCTTTGGCCCGGGGTCGTGGGGACGGACCGATTGTCGTCGGACATGTCGGCGGCTGGCCAACCTAGTCCCGAGGTCGTGGGGACGACCCTATAGTCGTCGGACTTGACGGTGGCGGGCCAATCTAGTCCCGGGGTCGTGGGGACGACCCTACAGTCGTCGGAAATGTCGGCGGCTGGCCAACCTGGACCCGGGGTCGTGGGGACGACCCTATTGTCGTCGGACATGACGGTGGCGGGCCAATCTAGTCTCGGGGTCGTGGGGACGACCCTATAGTCGTCGGATATGTCGGCGGCTGGCCAACTTTGGACCGGTGTCGTGGGGACGACCCTATAGTCGTCGGACATGTCGGCGGCTGGCCAACTTTGGCCCGGGGTCGTGGGGACGACCCTATAGTCGTCGGACATGACGGTGGCGGACCAATCTAGTCCCGGGGTCGTGGGGACGACCCTATAGTCGTCGGACATGACGGTGGCGGACCAGTCTAGTCCCGGGGTCGTGGGGACGACCCTATAGTCGTCGGACATGTCGGCGGCTGGCCAACATTGGCCCCTGGTCGTGGGGACGATCCAATAGTCGTCGGACATGTCGGCGGCTGGCCAACTTTGGCCCGTGGTTGTGGGGACGACCCTATAGTCGTTGGACATGACGGTGGCGGGCCAATCTAGTCCCGGGGTCGTGGGGACGACCCTATAGTCGTCGGACAAGACGGCGGCTGGACATCTTTGGCCCGGGGTCGTGGGGACGACCCTATAGTCGTCGGACATGTTGGCGGCTTGTCAGCCTAGTCCCGGGGTCGTGGGTACGACCCTATAGTCGTCGGACAAGTCGGCGGCTGCCCAACCTAGACCCGGGGTCGTGGGGACGACCCTATTGTCGTCGGACATGACGGTGGCGGGCCAATCTAGTCCCGGGGTCGTGGGGACGACCCTATAGTCGTCGGACATGTCGGCGATTGGCCAACATTGGCCCGGGGTCGTGGGGACGACCCTATAGTCGTCGGACATGTCGGCGGCTGGCCAACCTAGTCCCGAGGTCGTGGGGACGACCCTATAGTCGTCGGACTTGACGGTGGCGGGCCAATCTAGTCCCGGGGTCGTGGGGACGACCATACAGTCGTCGGAAATGTCGGCGGCTGGCCAACCTGGACCCGGGGTCGTGGGGACGACCCTATTGTCGTCGGACATGACGGTGGCGGGCCAATCTAGTCTCGGGGTCGTGGGGACGACCCTATAGTCGTCGGACATGTCGGCGGCTGGCCAACTTTGGCCCGGTGTCGTGGGGACGACCCTATAGTCGTCGGACATATCGGCGGCTGGCCAACTTTGGCGCGTGGTCGTGGGGACGATCCGATTGTCGCCGGACATGTCGGCGGCTGGCCAACTTTGGCACCGTGGTCGTGGGGACGATCCAATAGTCGTCGGACATGTCGGCGGCTGGCCAACTTTGGCGCGTGGTCGTGGGGACGATCCGATTGTCGTCGGACATGTCGGCGGCTGGCCAACCTAGACCCGGGGTCGTGGGGACGACCCTATTGTCGTCGGACATGGCGGTGGCGGGCCAATCTAGTCCCGTGGTCGTGGGGACGACCCTATAGTCTTCGGACATGACGGTAGCGGGCCAATCTAGACCCGAGGTCCTGGGGACGACCCTATAGTAGTCGGACATGTCGGCGGCTGTCCAACATTGGCCCGGTGTCGTGGGGACGACCCTATAATCGTTGGACATGACGGTGGCGGGCCAATCTAGTCCCGGGGTCGTGGGGACGACCCTATAGTCGTCGGACATGTCGGCGGCTGGCCAACTTTGGCCCGTGGTCGTGGGGACGACCCTATAGTTGTTGGACATGACGGTGGCGGGCTAATCTAGTCCCGGGGTCGTGGGGACGACCCTATAGTCGTCGGACAAGACGGCGGCTGGACATCTTTGGCCCGGGGTCGTGGGGACGACCCTATAGTCGTCGGACATGTTGGCGGCTTGTCAGCCTAGTCCCGGGGTCGTGGGTACGACCCTATAGTCGTCGGACAAGTCGGCGGCTGCCCAACCTAGACCCGGGGTCGTGGGGACGACCCTATTGTCGTCGGACATGACGGTGGCGGGCCAATCTAGTCCCGGGGTCGTGGGGACGACCCTATAGTCGTCGGACATGTCGGCGATTGGCCAACATTGGCCCGGGGTCGTGGGGACGACCCTATAGTCGTCGGACATGTCGGCGGCTGGCCAACCTAGTCCCGAGGTCGTGGGGACGACCCTATAGTCGTCGGACTTGACGGTGGCGGGCCAATCTAGTCCCGGGGTCGTGGGGACGACCATACAGTCGTCGGAAATGTCGGCGGCTGGCCAACCTGGACCCGGGGTCGTGGGGACGACCCTATTGTCGTCGGACATGACGGTGGCGGGCCAATCTAGTCTCGGGGTCGTGGGGACGACCCTATAGTCGTCGGACATGTCGGCGGCTGGCCAACTTTGGCCCGGTGTCGTGGGGACGACCCTATAGTCGTCGGACATATCGGCGGCTGGCCAACTTTGGCGCGTGGTCGTGGGGACGATCCGATTGTCGCCGGACATGTCGGCGGCTGGCCAACTTTGGCACCGTGGTCGTGGGGACGATCCAATAGTCGTCGGACATGTCGGCGGCTGGCCAACTTTGGCGCGTGGTCGTGGGGACGATCCGATTGTCGTCGGACATGTCGGCGGCTGGCCAACCTAGACCCGGGGTCGTGGGGACGACCCTATTGTCGTCGGACATGGCGGTGGCGGGCCAATCTAGTCCCGTGGTCGTGGGGACGACCCTATAGTCTTCGGACATGACGGTAGCGGGCCAATCTAGACCCGAGGTCCTGGGGACGACCCTATAGTAGTCGGACATGTCGGCGGCTGTCCAACATTGGCCCGGTGTCGTGGGGACGACCCTATAATCGTTGGACATGACGGTGGCGGGCCAATCTAGTCCCGGGGTCGTGGGGACGACCCTATAGTCGTCGGACATGTCGGCGGCTGGCCAACTTTGGCCCGTGGTCGTGGGGACGACCCTATAGTTGTTGGACATGACGGTGGCGGGCTAATCTAGTCCCGGGGTCGTAGGGACGACCCTATAGTCGTTGGACATGACGGCGATTGGCCAACATTGGCCCGGGGTCGTGGGGACGACCCTATAGTCGTCGGACATGTCGGCGGCTGGCCAACTTTGGCGCGTGGTCGTGGGGACGATCCGATTATCGTCGGACATGTCGGCGGCTGGCCAACTTTGGCCCGTAGTCGTGGGGACGATCCAATAGTCGTCGGACATGTCGGCGGCTGGCCAACTTTGGCGCGTGGTCGTGGGGACGATCCGATTGTCGTCGGACATGTCGGCGGCTGGCCAACCTAGACCCGGGGTCGTGGGGACGACCCTATTGTCGTCGGACATGGCGGTGGCGGGCCAATCTAGTCCCGTGGTCGTGGGGACGACCCTATAGTCTTCGGACATGACGGTAGCGGGCCAATCTAGACCCGAGGTACTGGGGACGACCCTATAGTAGTCGGACATGTCGGCGGCTGTCCAACTTTGGCCCGGTGTCGTGGGGACGACTCTATAGTCGTCGGACATGTCGGCGGCTGGCCAACCTAGACCCGGGGTCGTGGGGACGACCCTATAATCGTTGGACATGACGGTGGCGGGCCAATCTAGCCCCGGGGTCGTGGGGACGACCCTATAGTCGTCGGACATGTCGGCGGCTGGCCAACTTTGGACCGGTGTCGTGGGGACGACTCTATAGTCGTCGGAAATGTCGGCGGCTGGCCAACCTGGACCCGAGGTCGTGGGGACGACCCTATTGTCGTCGGACATGACGGTGGCGGGCCAATCTAGTCTCGGGGTCGTGGGGACGACCCTATATTCGTCGGACATGTCGGCAGCTGGCCAACTTTGGCCCGGGGTCGTGGGGACGACCCTATAGTCGTCGGACATGTCGGCGGCTGGCCAACCTGGACTCGGGGACGTGGGGACGACTCTATAGTCGTCGGAAATGTCGGCGGCTGGCCAACCTGGACCCGGGGTCGTGGGGACGACCCTATTGTCGTCGGACATGACGGTGGCGGGCCAATCTAGTCTCGCGGTCGTGGGGACGACCCTATAATCGTCGGACATGACGGTGGCGGGCCAATCTAGTCCCGGGGTCGTGGGGACGACCCTATAGTCGTCGGACATTTCGGCGGCATGCCAACTTTGGCCCGTGGTCGTGGGGACGACCCTATAGTTGTTGGACATGACGGTGGCGGGCTAATCTAGTCCCGGGGTCGTAGGGACGACCCTATAGTCGTTGGACATGTCGGCGATTGGCCAACATTGGCCCGGGGTCGTGGGGACGACCCTACAGTCGTCGGAAATGTCGGCGGCTGGCCAACCTGGACCCGGGGTCGTGGGGACGACCCTATTGTCGTCGGACATGACGGTGGCGGGCCAATCTAGTCTCGGGGTCGTGGGGACGACCCTATAGTCGTCGGACATGTCGGCGGCTGGCCAACTTTGGCCCGGGGTCGTGGGGACGACTCTATAGTCGTCGGAATGTCGGCGGCTGGCCAACCTGGACTCGGGGACGTGGGGACGACCCTATAGACGTCGGACAAGACGGCGGCTGGACATCTTTGGCCCGGTGTCGTGGGGACGACCCTATAGTCGTCGGACATGTTGGCGGCTTGTCAGCCTAGTCCCGGGGTCGTGGGTACGACCCTATAGTCGTCGGACAAGTCGGCGGCTGGCCAACCTAGACCCGGGGTCGTGGGGACGACCCTATTGTCGTCGGACATGACGGTGGCGGGCCAATCTAGTCCCGGGGTCGTGGGGACGACCCTATAGTCGTCGGACATGTCGGCGGCTGGCCAACTTTGGCGCGTGGTCGTGGGGACGATCCGATTGTCGTCGGATATGTCGGCGGCTGGCCAACTTTGGCACCGTGGTCGTGGGGACGATCCAATAGTCGTCGGACATGTCGGCGGCTGGCCAACTTTGGCGCGTGGTCGTGGGGACGATCCGATTGTCGTCGGACATGTCGGCGGCTGGCCAACCTAGACCCGGGGTCGTGGGGACGACCCTATAATCGTTGGACATGACGGTGGCGGGCCAATCTAGTCCCGGGGTCGTAGGGACGACCCTATAGTCGTCGGACATGTTGGCGATTGGCCAACATTGGCCCGGGGTCGTGGGGACGACCCTATAGTCGTCGGACATGTCGGCGGCTGTCCAACTTTGGCCCGGTGTCGTGGGGACGACTCAATAGTCGTCGGATATGTCGGCGGCTGGCCATCCTAGACCCGGGGTCTTGGGGACGACCCTATTGTCGTCGGACATGACGGTGGCGGGCCAATCTAGTCCCGGGGTCGTGGGGACGACCCTATAATCGTTGGACATGACGGTGGCGGGCCAATCTAGTCCCGGGGTCGTAGGGACGACCCTATAGTCGTCGGACATGTTGGCGGCTTGTCAGCCTAGTCCCAGGGTCGTGGGTACGACCCTATAGTCGTCGGACAAGTCGGCGGCGGGCCAACCTTGTCCCGGGGTCGTGGGGACGACCCTATAGTCGTCGGACATGTCGGCGGCTGGCCAACTTTGGCCCGGGGTCGTGGGGACGACCCTATAGTCGTCGGACATGTCGGCGGCTGTCCAACTTTGGCCCGGTGTCGTGGGGACGACTCTATAGTCGTCGGATATGTCGGCGGCTGGCCAACCTAGACCCGGGGTCTTGGGGACGACCCTATTGTCGTCGGACATGACGGTGGCGGGCCAATCTAGTCCCGGGTTCGTGGGGACGACCCTATAGTCGTCGGACAAGTCGGCGGCGGGCCAAGCTTGTCCCGGGGTCGTGGGGACGACCCTACAATCGTCGGACATGACGGTGGCGGGCCAATCTAGTCCCGGGGTCGTGGGGACGACCCTACAGTCGTCGGAAATGTCGGCGGCTGGCCAACCTGGACCCGGGGTCGTGGGGACGACCCTATAGTCGTTGGACATGTCGGCGATTGGCCAACATTGGCCCGGGGTCGTGGCGACGACCCTATAGTCGTCGGACATGTCGGCGGCTGGCCAACTTTGGCGCGTGGTCGTGGGGACGATCCGATTGTCGTCGGACATGTCGGCGGCTGGCCAACTTTGGCCCGTGGCCGTGGGGACGATCCAATAGTCGTCGGACATGTCGGCGGCTGGCCAACTTTGGCGCGTGGGCGTGGGGACGATCCGATGGTCGTCGGACATGTCGGCGGCTGGCCAACTTTGGCCCGGTGTCGTGGGGACGACTCTATAGTCGTCGGAAATGTCGGCGGCTGGCCAACCTGGACCCGGGGTCGTGGGGACGACCCTATTGTCGTCGGACATGGCGGTGGCGGGCCAATCTAGTCCCGGGGTCGTGGGGACGACCCTATAGTCTTCGGACATGACGGTAGCGGGCCAATCTCGACCCGAGGTCCTGGGGACGACCCTATAGTAGTCGGACATGTCGGCGGCTGTCCAACTTTGGCCCGGTGTCGTGGGGACGACTGTATAGTCGTCGGACATTTCGGCGGCTTGCCAACTTTGGCCCGGGGTCGTGGGGACGACTCTATAGTCGTCGGAAATGTCGGCGGCTGGCCAACCTGGACTCGGGGTCGTGGGGACGACCCTATAGTCGTCGGACAAGACGGCGGCTGGACATCTTTGGCCCGGGGTCGTGGGGACGGACCGATTGTCGTCGGACATGTCGGCGGCTGGCCAACCTAGTCCCGAGGTCGTGGGGACGACCCTATAGTCGTCGGACTTGACGGTGGCGGGCCAATCTAGTCCCGGGGTCGTGGGGACGACCCTACAGTCGTCGGAAATGTCGGCGGCTGGCCAACCTGGACCCGGGGTCGTGGGGACGACCCTATTGTCGTCGGACATGACGGTGGCGGGCCAATCTAGTCTCGGGGTCGTGGGGACGACCCTATAGTCGTCGGACAAGACGGCGGCTGGACATCTTTGGCCCGGGGTCGTGGGGACGACCCTATAGTCGTCGGACATGTTGGCGGCTTGTCAGCCTAGTCCCGGGGTCGTGGGTACGACCCTATAGTCGTCGGACAAGTCGGCGGCTGCCCAACCTAGACCAGGGGTCGTGGGGACGACCCTATTGTCGTCGGACATGACGGTGGCGGGCCAATCTAGTCCCGGGGTCGTGGGGACGACCCTATAGTCGTCGGACATGTCGGCGATTGGCCAACATTGGCCCGGGGTCGTGGGGACGACCCTATAGTCGTCGGACATGTCGGCGGCTGGCCAACCTAGTCCCGAGGTCGTGGGGACGACCCTATAGTCGTCGGACTTGACGGTGGCGGGCCAATCTAGTCCCGGGGTCGTGGGGACGACCCTACAGTCGTCGGAAATGTCGGCGGCTGGCCAACCTGGACCCGGGGTCGTGGGGACGACCCTATTGTCGTCGGACATGACGGTGGCGGACCAATCTAGTCTCGGGGTCGTGGGGACGACCCTATAGTCGTCGGACATGTCGGCGGCTGGCCAACTTTGGCCCGGGGTCGTGGGGACGACTCTATAGTCGTCGGAATGTCGGCGGCTGGCCAACCTGGACTCGGGGACGTGGGGACGACCCTATAGTCGTCGGACAAGACGGCGGCTGGACATCTTTGGCCCGGTGTCGTGGGGACGACCCTATAGTCGTCGGACATGTTGGCGGCTTGTCAGCCTAGTCCCGGGGTCGTGGGTACGACCCTATAGTCGTCGGACAAGTCGGCGGCTGGCCAACCTAGACCCGGGGTCGTGGGGACGACCCTATTGTCGTCGGACATTACGGTGGCGGGCCAATCTAGTCCCGGGGTCGTGGGGACGACCCTATAGTCGTCGGACATATCGGCGGCTGGCCAACTTTGGCCCGGTGTCGTGGGGACGACCCTATAGTCGTCGGACATATCGGCGGCTGGCCAACTTTGGCGCGTGGTCGTGGGGACGATCCGATTGTCGCCGGACATGTCGGCGGCTGGCCAACTTTGGCACCGTGGTCGTGGGGACGATCCAATAGTCGTCGGACATGTCGGCGGCTGGCCAACTTTGGCGCGTGGTCGTGGGGACGATCCGATTGTCGTCGGACATGTCGGCGGCTGGCCAACCTAGACCCGGGGTCGTGGGGACGACCCTATTGTCGTCGGACATGGCGGTGGCGGGCCAATCTAGTCCCGTGGTCGTGGGGACGACCCTATAGTCTTCGGACATGACGGTAGCGGGCCAATCTAGACCCGAGGTCCTGGGGACGACCCTATAGTAGTCGGACATGTCGGCGGCTGTCCAACATTGGCCCGGTGTCGTGGGGACGACCCTATAATCGTTGGACATGACGGTGGCGGGCCAATCTAGTCCCGGGGTCGTGGGGACGACCCTATAGTCGTCGGACATGTCGGCGGCTGGCCAACTTTGGCCCGTGGTCGTGGGGACGACCCTATAGTTGTTGGACATGACGGTGGCGGGCTAATCTAGTCCCGGGGTCGTGGGGACGACCCTATAGTCGTTGGACATGTCGGCGATTGGCCAACATTGGCCCGGGGTCGTGGGGACGACCCTATAGTCGTCGGACATGTCGGCGGCTGGCCAACTTTGGCGCGTGGTCGTGGGGACGATCCGATTATCGTCGGACATGTCGGCGGCTGGCCAACTTTGGCCCGTGGTCGTGGGGACGATCCAATAGTCGTCGGACATGTCGGCGGCTGGCCAACTTTGGCGCGTGGTCGTGGGGACGATCCGATTGTCGTCGGACATGTCGGCGGCTGGCCAACCTAGACCCGGGGTCGTGGGGACGACCCTATAGTCGTCGGACATGTCGGCGGCTGGCCAACTTTGGCCCGTGGTCGTGGGGACGACCCTATAGTTGTTGGACATGACGGTGGCGGGCTAATCTAGTCCCGGGGTCGTGGGGACGACCCTATAATCGTTGGACATGACGGTGGCGGGCCAATCTAGTCCCGGGGTCGTAGGGACGACCCTATAGTCGTTGGACATGTTGGCGATTGGCCAACATTGGCCCGGGGTCGTGGGGACGACCCTATAGTCGTCGGACATGTCGGCGGCTGGCCAACTTTGGCCCGTGGTTGTGGGGACGACCCTATAGTCGTTGGACATGACGGTGGCGGGCCAATCTAGTCCCGGGGTCGTGGGGACGACCCTATAGTCGTCGGACCTGTCGGCGGCTGGCCAACTTTGGCCCGGTGTCGTGGGGACGACTCTATAGTCGTCGGAAATGTCGGCGGCTGGCCAGCCTGGATCCGGGGTCGTGGGGACGACCCTATTGTCGTCGGACATGACGGTGGCGGGCCAATCTAGTCTCGCGGTCGTGGGGACGACCCTATAGTCGTCGGACATGTCGGCGGCTGGCCAACTTTGGCCCGGGGTCGTGGGGACGACCCTATAGTCGTTGGACATGACGGTGGCGGGCCAATCTAGTCCCGGGGTCGTGGGGACGACCCTACAGTCGTCGGACAAGACGGCGGCATGCCAACTTTGGCCCGTGGTCGTGGGGACGACCCTATAGTTGTTGGACATGACGGTGGCGGGCTAATCTAGTCCCGGGGTCGTAGGGACGACCCTATAGTCGTTGGACATGTCGGCGATTGGCCAACATTGGCCCGGGGTCGTGGGGACGACCCTACAGTCGTCGGAAATGTCGGCGGCTGGCCAACCTGGACCCGGGGTCGTGGGGACGACCCTATTGTCGTCGGACATGACGGTGGCGGGCCAATCTAGTCTCGGGGTCGTGGGGACGACCCTATAGTCGTCGGACATGTCGGCGGCTGGCCAACTTTGGCCCGGGGTCGTGGGGACGACTCTATAGTCGTCGGAATGTCGGCGGCTGGCCAACCTGGACTCGGGGACGTGGGGACGACCCTATAGACGTCGGACAAGACGGCGGCTGGACATCTTTGGCCCGGTGTCGTGGGGACGACCCTATAGTCGTCGGACATGTTGGCGGCTTGTCAGCCTAGTCCCGGGGTCGTGGGTACGACCCTATAGTCGTCGGACAAGTCGGCGGCTGGCCAACCTAGACCCGGGGTCGTGGGGACGACCCTATTGTCGTCGGACATGACGGTGGCGGGCCAATCTAGTCCCGGGGTCGTGGGGACGACCCTATAGTCGTCGGACATGTCGGCGGCTGGCCAACTTTGGCGCGTGGTCGTGGGGACGATCCGATTGTCGTCGGATATGTCGGCGGCTGGCCAACTTTGGCACCGTGGTCGTGGGGACGATCCAATAGTCGTCGGACATGTCGGCGGCTGGCCAACTTTGGCGCGTGGTCGTGGGGACGATCCGATTGTCGTCGGACATGTCGGCGGCTGGCCAACCTAGACCCGGGGTCGTGGGGACGACCCTATAATCGTTGGACATGACGGTGGCGGGCCAATCTAGTCCCGGGGTCGTAGGGACGACCCTATAGTCGTCGGACATGTTGGCGATTGGCCAACATTGGCCCGGGGTCGTGGGGACGACCCTATAGTCGTCGGACATGTCGGCGGCTGTCCAACTTTGGCCCGGTGTCGTGGGGACGACTCAATAGTCGTCGGATATGTCGGCGGCTGGCCATCCTAGACCCGGGGTCTTGGGGACGACCCTATTGTCGTCGGACATGACGGTGGCGGGCCAATCTAGTCCCGGGGTCGTGGGGACGACCCTATAATCGTTGGACATGACGGTGGCGGGCCAATCTAGTCCCGGGGTCGTAGGGACGACCCTATAGTCGTCGGACATGTTGGCGGCTTGTCAGCCTAGTCCCAGGGTCGTGGGTACGACCCTATAGTCGTCGGACAAGTCGGCGGCGGGCCAACCTTGTCCCGGGGTCGTGGGGACGACCCTATAGTCGTCGGACATGTCGGCGGCTGGCCAACTTTGGCCCGGGGTCGTGGGGACGACCCTATAGTCGTCGGACATGTCGGCGGCTGTCCAACTTTGGCCCGGTGTCGTGGGGACGACTCTATAGTCGTCGGATATGTCGGCGGCTGGCCAACCTAGACCCGGGGTCTTGGGGACGACCCTATTGTCGTCGGACATGACGGTGGCGGGCCAATCTAGTCCCGGGTTCGTGGGGACGACCCTATAGTCGTCGGACAAGTCGGCGGCGGGCCAAGCTTGTCCCGGGGTCGTGGGGACGACCCTACAATCGTCGGACATGACGGTGGCGGGCCAATCTAGTCCCGGGGTCGTGGGGACGACCCTACAGTCGTCGGAAATGTCGGCGGCTGGCCAACCTGGACCCGGGGTCGTGGGGACGACCCTATAGTCGTTGGACATGTCGGCGATTGGCCAACATTGGCCCGGGGTCGTGGCGACGACCCTATAGTCGTCGGACATGTCGGCGGCTGGCCAACTTTGGCGCGTGGTCGTGGGGACGATCCGATTGTCGTCGGACATGTCGGCGGCTGGCCAACTTTGGCCCGTGGCCGTGGGGACGATCCAATAGTCGTCGGACATGTCGGCGGCTGGCCAACTTTGGCGCGTGGGCGTGGGGACGATCCGATGGTCGTCGGACATGTCGGCGGCTGGCCAACTTTGGCCCGGTGTCGTGGGGACGACTCTATAGTCGTCGGAAATGTCGGCGGCTGGCCAACCTGGACCCGGGGTCGTGGGGACGACCCTATTGTCGTCGGACATGGCGGTGGCGGGCCAATCTAGTCCCGTGGTCGTGGGGACGACCCTATAGTCTTCGGACATGACGGTAGCGGGCCAATCTCGACCCGAGGTCCTGGGGACGACCCTATAGTAGTCGGACATGTCGGCGGCTGTCCAACTTTGGCCCGGTGTCGTGGGGACGACTGTATAGTCGTCGGACATTTCGGCGGCTTGCCAACTTTGGCCCGGGGTCGTGGGGACGACTCTATAGTCGTCGGAAATGTCGGCGGCTGGCCAACCTGGACTCGGGGTCGTGGGGACGACCCTATAGTCGTCGGACAAGACGGCGGCTGGACATCTTTGGCCCGGGGTCGTGGGGACGGACCGATTGTCGTCGGACATGTCGGCGGCTGGCCAACCTAGTCCCGAGGTCGTGGGGACGACCCTATAGTCGTCGGACTTGACGGTGGCGGGCCAATCTAGTCCCGGGGTCGTGGGGACGACCCTACAGTCGTCGGAAATGTCGGCGGCTGGCCAACCTGGACCCGGGGTCGTGGGGACGACCCTATTGTCGTCGGACATGACGGTGGCGGGCCAATCTAGTCTCGGGGTCGTGGGGACGACCCTATAGTCGTCGGACAAGACGGCGGCTGGACATCTTTGGCCCGGGGTCGTGGGGACGACCCTATAGTCGTCGGACATGTTGGCGGCTTGTCAGCCTAGTCCCGGGGTCGTGGGTACGACCCTATAGTCGTCGGACAAGTCGGCGGCTGCCCAACCTAGACCAGGGGTCTTGGGGACGACCCTATTGTCGTCGGACATGACGGTGGCGGGCCAATCTAGTCCCGGGGTCGTGGGGACGACCCTATAGTCGTCGGACATGTCGGCGATTGGCCAACATTGGCCCGGGGTCGTGGGGACGACCCTATAGTCGTCGGACATGTCGGCGGCTGGCCAACCTAGTCCCGAGGTCGTGGGGACGACCCTATAGTCGTCGGACTTGACGGTGGCGGGCCAATCTAGTCCCGGGGTCGTGGGGACGACCCTACAGTCGTCGGAAATGTCGGCGGCTGGCCAACCTGGACCCGGGGTCGTGGGGACGACCCTATTGTCGTCGGACATGACGGTGGCGGGCCAATCTAGTCTCGGGGTCGTGGGGACGACCCTATAGTCGTCGGACATGTCGGCGGCTGGCCAACTTTGGCCCGGGGTCGTGGGGACGACTCTATAGTCGTCGGAATGTCGGCGGCTGGCCAACCTGGACTCGGGGACGTGGGGACGACCCTATAGTCGTCGGACAAGACGGCGGCTGGACATCTTTGGCCCGGTGTCGTGGGGACGACCCTATAGTCGTCGGACATGTTGGCGGCTTGTCAGCCTAGTCCCGGGGTCGTGGGTACGACCCTATAGTCGTCGGACAAGTCGGCGGCTGGCCAACCTAGACCCGGGGTCGTGGGGACGACCCTATTGTCGTCGGACATTACGGTGGCGGGCCAATCTAGTCCCGGGGTCGTGGGGACGACCCTATAGTCGTCGGACATATCGGCGGCTGGCCAACTTTGGCCCGGTGTCGTGGGGACGACCCTATAGTCGTCGGACATATCGGCGGCTGGCCAACATTGGCGCGTGGTCGTGGGGACGATCCGATTGTCGCCGGACATGTCGGCGGCTGGCCAACTTTGGCACCGTGGTCGTGGGGACGATCCAATAGTCGTCGGACATGTCGGCGGCTGGCCAACTTTGGCGCGTGGTCGTGGGGACGATCCGATTGTCGTCGGACATGTCGGCGGCTGGCCAACCTAGACCCGGGGTCGTGGGGACGACCCTATTGTCGTCGGACATGGCGGTGGCGGGCCAATCTAGTCCCGTGGTCGTGGGGACGACCCTATAGTCTTCGGACATGACGGTAGCGGGCCAATCTAGACCCGAGGTCCTGGGGACGACCCTATAGTAGTCGGACATGTCGGCGGCTGTCCAACATTGGCCCGGTGTCGTGGGGACGACCCTATAATCGTTGGACATGACGGTGGCGGGCCAATCTAGTCCCGGGGTCGTGGGGACGACCCTATAGTCGTCGGACATGTCGGCGGCTGGCCAACTTTGGCCCGTGGTCGTGGGGACGACCCTATAGTTGTTGGACATGACGGTGGCGGGCTAATCTAGTCCCGGGGTCGTGGGGACGACCCTATAGTCGTTGGACATGTCGGCGATTGGCCAACATTGGCCCGGGGTCGTGGGGACGACCCTATAGTCGTCGGACATGTCGGCGGCTGGCCAACTTTGGCGCGTGGTCGTGGGGACGATCCGATTATCGTCGGACATGTCGGCGGCTGGCCAACTTTGGCCCGTGGTCGTGGGGACGATCCAATAGTCGTCGGACATGTCGGCGGCTGGCCAACTTTGGCGCGTGGTCGTGGGGACGATCCGATTGTCGTCGGACATGTCGGCGGCTGGCCAACCTAGACCCGGGGTCGTGGGGACGACCCTATAGTCGTCGGACATGTCGGCGGCTGGCCAACTTTGGCCCGTGGTCGTGGGGACGACCCTATAGTTGTTGGACATGACGGTGGCGGGCTAATCTAGTCCCGGGGTCGTGGGGACGACCCTATAATCGTTGGACATGACGGTGGCGGGCCAATCTAGTCCCGGGGTCGTAGGGACGACCCTATAGTCGTTGGACATGTTGGCGATTGGCCAACATTGGCCCGGGGTCGTGGGGACGACCCTATAGTCGTCGGACATGTCGGCGGCTGGCCAACTTTGGCCCGTGGTTGTGGGGACGACCCTATAGTCGTTGGACATGACGGTGGCGGGCCAATCTAGTCCCGGGGTCGTGGGGACGACCCTATAGTCGTCGGACCTGTCGGCGGCTGGCCAACTTTGGCCCGGTGTCGTGGGGACGACTCTATAGTCGTCGGAAATGTCGGCGGCTGGCCAGCCTGGATCCGGGGTCGTGGGGACGACCCTATTGTCGTCGGACATGACGGTGGCGGGCCAATCTAGTCTCGCGGTCGTGGGGACGACCCTATAGTCGTCGGACATGTCGGCGGCTGGCCAACTTTGGCCCGGGGTCGTGGGGACGACCCTATAGTCGTTGGACATGACGGTGGCGGGCCAATCTAGTCCCGGGGTCGTGGGGACGACCCTACAGTCGTCGGACAAGACGGCGGCTGGACATCTTTGGCCCGGGGTCGTGGGGACGTCCCTATAGTCGTCGGACATGTTGGCGGCTTGTCAGCCTAGTCCCGAGGTCGTTGGGACGACCCTATAGTCGTCGGACTTGACGGTGGCGGGCCAATCTAGTCCCGGGGTCGTGGGGACGACCCTACAGTCGTCGGAAATGTCGGCGGCTGGCCAACCTGGACCCGGGGTCGTGGGGACGACCCTATAGTCGTCGGACATGTCGGCGGCTGGCCAACTTTGGCCCGTGGTTGTGGGGACGACCCTATAGTCGTTGGACATGACGGTGGCGGGCCAATCTAGTCCCGGGGTCGTGGGGACGACCCAATAGTCGTCGGACAAGTCGGCGGCTGGCCAACCTAGACCCGGGGTCGTGGGGACGACCCTATTGTCGTCGGACATGACGGTGGCGGGCCAATCTAGTCCCGGGGTCGTGGGGACGACCCTATAGTCGTCGGACATGTCGGCGATTGGCCAACATTGGCCCGGGGTCGTGAGGACGACCCTATAGTCGTCGGACATGTCGGCGGCTGGCCAACCTAGTCCCGAGGTCGTGGGGACGACCCTATAGTCGTCGGACTTGACGGTGGCGGGCCAATCTAGTCCCGGGGTCGTGGGGACGACCCTACAGTCGTCGGAAATGTCGGCGGCTGGCCAACCTGGACCCGGGGTCGTGGGGACGACCCTATAGTCGTCGGACATGTCGGCGGCTGGCCAACTTTGGCCCGTGGTTGTGGGGACGACCCTATAGTCGTTGGACATGACGGTGGCGGGCCAATCTAGTCCCGGGGTCGTGGGGACGACCCAATAGTCGTCGGACATGTCGGCGGCTGGCCAACTTTGGCCCGGTGTCGTGGGGACGACTCTATAGTCGTCGGAAATGTCGGCGGCTGGCCAGCCTGGACCCGGGGTCGTGGGGACGACCCTATTGTCGTCGGACATGACGGTGGCGGGCCAATCTAGTCTCGCGGTCGTGGGGACGACCCTATAATCGTCGGACATGACGGTGGCGGGCCAATCTAGTCCCGGGGTCGTGGGGACGACCCTATAGTCGTCGGACATTTCGGCGGCATGCCAACTTTGGCCCGTGGTCGTGGGGACGACCCTATAGTTGTTGGACATGACGGTGGCGGGCTAATCTAGTCCCGGGGTCGTAGGGACGACCCTATAGTCGTTGGACAAGACGGCGGCTGGACATCTTTGGCCCGGTGTCGTGGGGACGACCCTATAGTCGTCGGACATGTCGGCGGCTGGCCAACTTTGGCCCGTGGTTGTGGGGACGACCCTATAGTCGTTGGACATGACGGTGGCGGGCCAATCTAGTCCCGGGGTCGTGGGGACGACCCTATAGTCGTCGGACATGTCGGCGGCTGGCCAACTTTGGACCGGTGTCGTGGGGACGACTCTATAGTCGTCGGAAATGTCGGCGGCTGGCCAACCTGGACCCGCGGTCGTGGGGACGACCCTATTGTCGTCGGACATGACGGTGGCGGGCCAATCTAGTCTCGGGGTCGTGGGGACGACCCTATAGTCGTCGGACATGTCGGCGGCTGGCCAACTTTGGCCCGGGGTCGTGGGGACGACCCTATAGTCGTCGGACATGTCGGCGGCTGGCCAACTTTGGCCCGGTGTCGTGGGGACGACTCTATAGTCGTCGGAAATGTCGGCGGCTGGCCAACCTGGACCCGGGGTCGTGGGGACGACCCTATAGTCGTCGGACAAGACGGCGGCTGGACATCTTTGGCCCGGGGTCGTGGGGACGACCCTAAAGTCGTCGGACATGTTGGCGGCTTGTCAGCCTAGTCCCGGGGTCGTGGGTACGACCCTATAGTCGTCGGACACGTCGGCGGCTGGCCAACCTAGACCCGGGGTCGTGGGGACGACCCTATTGTCGTCGGACATGACGGTGGCGGGCCAATCTAGTCCCGGGGTCGTGGGGACGACCCTATAGTCGTCGGACATATCGGCGGCTGGCCAACATTGGCCCGTGGTCGTGGGGACGATCCAATAGTCGTCGGACATGTCGGCGGCATGCCAACTTTGGCCCGTGGTCGTGGGGACGACCCTATAGTCGTTGGGCATGACGGTGGCGGGCCAATCTAGTCCCGGGGTCGTAGGGACGACCCTATAGTCGTCGGACATGTCGGCGATTGGCCAACATTGGCCCGGGGTCGTGGGGACGACCCTATAATCGTCGGACATGACGGTGGCGGGCCAATCTAGTCCCGGGGTCGTGGGGACGACCCTATAGTCGTCGGACATGTCGGCGGCTGGCCAACTTTGGCCCGGTGTCGTGGGGACGACCCTATAGTCGTCGGACATTTCGGCGGCATGCCAACTTTGGCCCGTGGTCGTGGGGACGACCCTATAGTTGTTGGACATGACGGTGGCGGGCTAATCTAGTCCCGGGGTCGTAGGGACGACCCTATAGTCGTTGGACAAGACGGCGGCTGGACATCTTTGGCCCGGTGTCGTGGGGACGACCCTATAGTCGTCGGACATGTCGGCGGCTGGCCAACTTTGGCCCGTGGTTGTGGGGACGACCCTATAGTCGTTGGACATGACGGTGGCGGGCCAATCTAGTCCCGGGGTCGTGGGGACGACCCTATAGTCGTCGGACATGTCGGCGGCTGGCCAACTTTGGACCGGTGTCGTGGGGACGACTCTATAGTCGTCGGAAATGTCGGCGGCTGGCCAACCTGGACCCGAGGTCGTGGGGACGGCCCTATTGTCGTCGGACATGACGGTGGCGGGCCAATCTAGTCTCGGGGTCGTGGGGACGACCCTATAGTCGTCGGACATGTCGGCGGCTGGCCAACTTTGGCCCGGTGTCGTGGGGACGACTCTATAGTCGTCGGAAATGTCGGCGGCTGGCCAACCTGGACCCGGGGTCGTGGGGACGACCCTATAGTCGTCGGACAAGACGGCGGCTGGACATCTTTGGCCCGGGGTCGTGGGGACGACTCTATAGTCGTCGGAATGTCGGCGGCTGGCCAACCTGGACTCGGGGTCGTGGGGACGACCCTATAGTCGTCGGACATGTCGGCGGCATGCCAACTTTGGCCCGTGGTCGTGGGGACGACCCTATTGTCGTCGGACATGACGGTGGCGGGCCAATCTAGTCTCGGGGTCGTGGGGACGACCCAATAGTCGTCGGACATGTCGGCGGCTGGCCAACTTTGGCCCGGGGTCGTGGGGACGACTCTATAGTCGTCGGAATGTCGGCGGCTGGCCAACCTAGACCCGGGGTCGTGGGGACGACCCTATTGTCGTCGGACATTACGGTGGCGGGCCAATCTAGTCCCGGGGTCGTGGGGACGACCCTATAGTCGTCGGACATATCGGCGGCTGGCCAACTTTGGCCCGGTGTCGTGGGGACGACCCTATAGTCGTCGGACATATCGGCGGCTGGCCAACATTGGCGCGTGGTCGTGGGGACGATCCGATTGTCGCCGGACATGTCGGCGGCTGGCCAACTTTGGCACCGTGGTCGTGGGGACGATCCAATAGTCGTCGGACATGTCGGCGGCTGGCCAACTTTGGCGCGTGGTCGTGGGGACGATCCGATTGTCGTCGGACATGTCGGCGGCTGGCCAACCTAGACCCGGGGTCGTGGGGACGACCCTATTGTCGTCGGACATGGCGGTGGCGGGCCAATCTAGTCCCGTGGTCGTGGGGACGACCCTATAGTCTTCGGACATGACGGTAGCGGGCCAATCTAGACCCGAGGTCCTGGGGACGACCCTATAGTAGTCGGACATGTCGGCGGCTGTCCAACATTGGCCCGGTGTCGTGGGGACGACCCTATAATCGTTGGACATGACGGTGGCGGGCCAATCTAGTCCCGGGGTCGTGGGGACGACCCTATAGTCGTCGGACATGTCGGCGGCTGGCCAACTTTGGCCCGTGGTCGTGGGGACGACCCTATAGTTGTTGGACATGACGGTGGCGGGCTAATCTAGTCCCGGGGTCGTGGGGACGACCCTATAGTCGTTGGACATGTCGGCGATTGGCCAACATTGGCCCGGGGTCGTGGGGACGACCCTATAGTCGTCGGACATGTCGGCGGCTGGCCAACTTTGGCGCGTGGTCGTGGGGACGATCCGATTATCGTCGGACATGTCGGCGGCTGGCCAACTTTGGCCCGTGGTCGTGGGGACGATCCAATAGTCGTCGGACATGTCGGCGGCTGGCCAACTTTGGCGCGTGGTCGTGGGGACGATCCGATTGTCGTCGGACATGTCGGCGGCTGGCCAACCTAGACCCGGGGTCGTGGGGACGACCCTATAGTCGTCGGACATGTCGGCGGCTGGCCAACTTTGGCCCGTGGTCGTGGGGACGACCCTATAGTTGTTGGACATGACGGTGGCGGGCTAATCTAGTCCCGGGGTCGTGGGGACGACCCTATAATCGTTGGACATGACGGTGGCGGGCCAATCTAGTCCCGGGGTCGTAGGGACGACCCTATAGTCGTTGGACATGTTGGCGATTGGCCAACATTGGCCCGGGGTCGTGGGGACGACCCTATAGTCGTCGGACATGTCGGCGGCTGGCCAACTTTGGCCCGTGGTTGTGGGGACGACCCTATAGTCGTTGGACATGACGGTGGCGGGCCAATCTAGTCCCGGGGTCGTGGGGACGACCCTATAGTCGTCGGACCTGTCGGCGGCTGGCCAACTTTGGCCCGGTGTCGTGGGGACGACTCTATAGTCGTCGGAAATGTCGGCGGCTGGCCAGCCTGGATCCGGGGTCGTGGGGACGACCCTATTGTCGTCGGACATGACGGTGGCGGGCCAATCTAGTCTCGCGGTCGTGGGGACGACCCTATAGTCGTCGGACATGTCGGCGGCTGGCCAACTTTGGCCCGGGGTCGTGGGGACGACCCTATAGTCGTTGGACATGACGGTGGCGGGCCAATCTAGTCCCGGGGTCGTGGGGACGACCCTACAGTCGTCGGACAAGACGGCGGCTGGACATCTTTGGCCCGGGGTCGTGGGGACGTCCCTATAGTCGTCGGACATGTTGGCGGCTTGTCAGCCTAGTCCCGAGGTCGTTGGGACGACCCTATAGTCGTCGGACTTGACGGTGGCGGGCCAATCTAGTCCCGGGGTCGTGGGGACGACCCTACAGTCGTCGGAAATGTCGGCGGCTGGCCAACCTGGACCCGGGGTCGTGGGGACGACCCTATAGTCGTCGGACATGTCGGCGGCTGGCCAACTTTGGCCCGTGGTTGTGGGGACGACCCTATAGTCGTTGGACATGACGGTGGCGGGCCAATCTAGTCCCGGGGTCGTGGGGACGACCCAATAGTCGTCGGACAAGTCGGCGGCTGGCCAACCTAGACCCGGGGTCGTGGGGACGACCCTATTGTCGTCGGACATGACGGTGGCGGGCCAATCTAGTCCCGGGGTCGTGGGGACGACCCTATAGTCGTCGGACATGTCGGCGATTGGCCAACATTGGCCCGGGGTCGTGAGGACGACCCTATAGTCGTCGGACATGTCGGCGGCTGGCCAACCTAGTCCCGAGGTCGTGGGGACGACCCTATAGTCGTCGGACTTGACGGTGGCGGGCCAATCTAGTCCCGGGGTCGTGGGGACGACCCTACAGTCGTCGGAAATGTCGGCGGCTGGCCAACCTGGACCCGGGGTCGTGGGGACGACCCTATAGTCGTCGGACATGTCGGCGGCTGGCCAACTTTGGCCCGTGGTTGTGGGGACGACCCTATAGTCGTTGGACATGACGGTGGCGGGCCAATCTAGTCCCGGGGTCGTGGGGACGACCCAATAGTCGTCGGACATGTCGGCGGCTGGCCAACTTTGGCCCGGTGTCGTGGGGACGACTCTATAGTCGTCGGAAATGTCGGCGGCTGGCCAGCCTGGACCCGGGGTCGTGGGGACGACCCTATTGTCGTCGGACATGACGGTGGCGGGCCAATCTAGTCTCGCGGTCGTGGGGACGACCCTATAATCGTCGGACATGACGGTGGCGGGCCAATCTAGTCCCGGGGTCGTGGGGACGACCCTATAGTCGTCGGACATTTCGGCGGCATGCCAACTTTGGCCCGTGGTCGTGGGGACGACCCTATAGTTGTTGGACATGACGGTGGCGGGCTAATCTAGTCCCGGGGTCGTAGGGACGACCCTATAGTCGTTGGACAAGACGGCGGCTGGACATCTTTGGCCCGGTGTCGTGGGGACGACCCTATAGTCGTCGGACATGTCGGCGGCTGGCCAACTTTGGCCCGTGGTTGTGGGGACGACCCTATAGTCGTTGGACATGACGGTGGCGGGCCAATCTAGTCCCGGGGTCGTGGGGACGACCCTATAGTCGTCGGACATGTCGGCGGCTGGCCAACTTTGGACCGGTGTCGTGGGGACGACTCTATAGTCGTCGGAAATGTCGGCGGCTGGCCAACCTGGACCCGCGGTCGTGGGGACGACCCTATTGTCGTCGGACATGACGGTGGCGGGCCAATCTAGTCTCGGGGTCGTGGGGACGACCCTATAGTCGTCGGACATGTCGGCGGCTGGCCAACTTTGGCCCGG
Organism: Andrena praecox; assembly: GCA_963932275.1. Classification (NCBI taxonomy): domain Eukaryota; kingdom Metazoa; phylum Arthropoda; class Insecta; order Hymenoptera; family Andrenidae; genus Andrena; species Andrena praecox. The sequence goes on along the minus strand of CAWVQO010000009.1, from coordinate 244,025 downwards.
GGTCGTGGGGACGACCCTATAGTCGTCGGACATGTCGGCGGCTGGCCAACTTTGGCCCGGTGTCGTGGGGACGACTCTATAGTCGTCGGAAATGTCGGCGGCTGGCCAACCTGGACCCGGGGTCGTGGGGACGACCCTATAGTCGTCGGACAAGACGGCGGCTGGACATCTTTGGCCCGGGGTCGTGGGGACGACCCTAAAGTCGTCGGACATGTTGGCGGCTTGTCAGCCTAGTCCCGGGGTCGTGGGTACGACCCTATAGTCGTCGGACACGTCGGCGGCTGGCCAACCTAGACCCGGGGTCGTGGGGACGACCCTATTGTCGTCGGACATGACGGTGGCGGGCCAATCTAGTCCCGGGGTCGTGGGGACGACCCTATAGTCGTCGGACATATCGGCGGCTGGCCAACATTGGCCCGTGGTCGTGGGGACGATCCAATAGTCGTCGGACATGTCGGCGGCATGCCAACTTTGGCCCGTGGTCGTGGGGACGACCCTATAGTCGTTGGGCATGACGGTGGCGGGCCAATCTAGTCCCGGGGTCGTAGGGACGACCCTATAGTCGTCGGACATGTCGGCGATTGGCCAACATTGGCCCGGGGTCGTGGGGACGACCCTATAATCGTCGGACATGACGGTGGCGGGCCAATCTAGTCCCGGGGTCGTGGGGACGACCCTATAGTCGTCGGACATGTCGGCGGCTGGCCAACTTTGGCCCGGTGTCGTGGGGACGACCCTATAGTCGTCGGACATTTCGGCGGCATGCCAACTTTGGCCCGTGGTCGTGGGGACGACCCTATAGTTGTTGGACATGACGGTGGCGGGCTAATCTAGTCCCGGGGTCGTAGGGACGACCCTATAGTCGTTGGACAAGACGGCGGCTGGACATCTTTGGCCCGGTGTCGTGGGGACGACCCTATAGTCGTCGGACATGTCGGCGGCTGGCCAACTTTGGCCCGTGGTTGTGGGGACGACCCTATAGTCGTTGGACATGACGGTGGCGGGCCAATCTAGTCCCGGGGTCGTGGGGACGACCCTATAGTCGTCGGACATGTCGGCGGCTGGCCAACTTTGGACCGGTGTCGTGGGGACGACTCTATAGTCGTCGGAAATGTCGGCGGCTGGCCAACCTGGACCCGAGGTCGTGGGGACGGCCCTATTGTCGTCGGACATGACGGTGGCGGGCCAATCTAGTCTCGGGGTCGTGGGGACGACCCTATAGTCGTCGGACATGTCGGCGGCTGGCCAACTTTGGCCCGGTGTCGTGGGGACGACTCTATAGTCGTCGGAAATGTCGGCGGCTGGCCAACCTGGACCCGGGGTCGTGGGGACGACCCTATAGTCGTCGGACAAGACGGCGGCTGGACATCTTTGGCCCGGGGTCGTGGGGACGACTCTATAGTCGTCGGAATGTCGGCGGCTGGCCAACCTGGACTCGGGGTCGTGGGGACGACCCTATAGTCGTCGGACATGTCGGCGGCATGCCAACTTTGGCCCGTGGTCGTGGGGACGACCCTATTGTCGTCGGACATGACGGTGGCGGGCCAATCTAGTCTCGGGGTCGTGGGGACGACCCAATAGTCGTCGGACATGTCGGCGGCTGGCCAACTTTGGCCCGGGGTCGTGGGGACGACTCTATAGTCGTCGGAATGTCGGCGGCTGGCCAACCTGGACTCGGGGTCGTGGGGACGACCCTATAGTCGTCGGACAAGACGGCGGCTGGACATCTTTGGCCCGGGGTCGTGGGGACGACCCTATAGTCGTCGGACATGTTGGCGGCATGTCAGCCTAGTCCCGGGGTCGTGGGTACGACCCTATAGTCGTCGGACAAGTCGGCGGCTGGCCAACCTAGACCCGGGGTCGTGGGGACGACCCTATTGTCGTCGGACATGGCGGTGGCGGGCCAATCTAGTCCCGTGGTCGTGGGGACGACCCTATAGTCTCCGGACATGACGGTAGCGGGCCAATCTAGACCCGAGGTCCTCGGGACGACCCTATAGTAGTCGGACATGTTGGCGATTGGCCAACATTGGCCCGGGGTCGTCGGGACGACCCTATAGTCGTCAGACATGTCGGCGGCTGGCCAACCTAGTCCCGGGGTCGTGGGGACGACCCTATAGTCGTCGGACATTTCGGCGGCTTGCCAACTTTGGCCCGGGGTCGTGGGGACGACCCTATAGTCGTCGGACATGTCGGCGGCTGGCCAACTTTGGCCCGTGGTTGTGGGGACGACCCTATAGTCGTTGGACATGACGGTGGCGGGCCAATCTAGTCCCGGGGTCGTGGGGACGACCCTATAGTCGTCGGAAATGTCGGCGGCTGGCCAACCTGGACCCGGGGTCGTGGGGCCGACCCTATTGTCGTCGGTCATGACGGTGGCGGGCCAATCTAGTCTCGCGGTCGTGGGGACGACCCTATAATCGTCGGACATGACGGTGGCGGGCCAATCTAGTCCCGGGGTCGTGGGGACGACCCTATAGTCGTCGGACATGTCGGCGGCTGGCCAACTTTGGCCCGGTGTCGTGGGGACGACCCTATAGTCGTCGGACATTTCGGCGGCATGCCAACTTTGGCCCGTGGTCGTGGGGACGACCCTATAGTCGTCGGACATGTCGGCGGCTGGCCAACTTTGGACCGGTGTCGTGGGGACGACTCTATAGTCGTCGGAAATGTCGGCGGCTGGCCAACCTGGACCCGAGGTCGTGGGGACGACCCTATTGTCGTCGGACATGACGGTGGCGGGCCAACCTAGTCCCGAGGTCGTGGGGACGACCCTATAGTCGTCGGACTTGACGGTGGCGGGCCAATCTAGTCCCGGGGTCGTAGGGACGACCCTATAGTCGTCGGACATGACGGTGGCGGGCCAATCTAGTCCCGGGGTCGTGGGGACGACCCTATAGTCGTCGGACATGTCGGCGGCTGGCCAACTTTGGCCCGGTGTCGTGGGGACGACCCTATAGTCGTCGGACATTTCGGCGGCATGCCAACTTTGGCCCGTGGTCGTGGGGACGACCCTATAGTCGTCGGACATGACGGTGGCGGGCCAATCTAGTCCCGGGGTCGTAGGGACGACCCTATAGTCGTCGGACATGTTGGCGATTGGCCAACATTGGCCCGGGTTCGTCGGGACGACCTTATAGTCGTCGGACATGTCGGCGGCTGGCCAACCTAGTCCCGGGGTCGTGGGGACGACCCTATAGTCGTCGGAAATGTCGGCGGCTGGCCAACCTGGACCCGGGGTCGTGGGGACGATCCTATAATCGTTGGACATGGCGGTGGCGGGCCAATCTAGTCCCGGGGTCGTAGGGACGACCCTATAGTCGTCGGACATGTTGGCGATTGGCCAACATTGGCCCGGGGTCGTCGGGACGACCCTATAGTCGTCGGTCATGTCGGCGGCTGGCCAACCTAGTCCCGGGGTCGTTGGGACGACCCTATAGTCGTCGGAAATGTCGGCGGCTGGCCAACCTGGACCCGGGGTCGTGGGGACGACCCTATAGTCGTCGGACTTTTCGGCGGCTTGCCAACTTTGGCCCGGGGTCGTGGGGACGACCCTATAGTCGTCGGACATGTCGGCGGCTGGCCAACTTTGGCCCGTGGTTGTGGGGACGACCCTATAGTCGTTGGACATGACGGTGGCGGGCCAATCTAGTCCCGGGGTCGTGGGGACGACCCTATAGTCGTCGGAAATGTCGGCGGCTGGCCAACCTGGACCCGGGGTCGTGGGGACGACCCTATTGTCGTCGGACATGACGGTGGCGGGCCAATCTAGTCTCGCGGTCGTGGGGACGACCCTATAATCGTCGGAAATGACGGTGGCGGGCCAATCTAGTCCCGGGGTCGTGGGGACGACCCTATAGTCGTCGGACATGTCGGCGGCTGGCCAACTTTGGCGCGTGGTCGTGGGGACGATCCGATTGTCGTCGGACATGTCGGCGGCTGGCCAACTTTGGCACCGTGGTCGTGGGGACGATCCAATAGTCGTCGGACATGTCGGCGGCTGGCCAACTTTGGCGCGTGGTCGTGGGGACGATCCGATTGTCGTCGGACATGTCGGCGGCTGGCCAACCTAGATCCGGGGTCGTGGGGACGACCCTATTGTCGTCGGACATGACGGTGGCGGGCCAATCTAGTCCCGGTGTCGTGGGGACGACCCTATAGTCGTCGGACAAGTCGGCGGCGGGCCAAGCTTGTCCCGGGGTCGTGGGGACGACCCTATAATCGTCGGACATGACGGTGGCGGGCCAATCTAGTCCCGGGGTCGTGGGGACGACCCTATAGTCGTCGGACAAGACGGCGGCTGGCCAACCTAGACCCGGGGTCGTGGGGACGACCCTATTGTCGTCGGACATGACGGTGGCGGGCCAATCTATTCCCGGGGTCGTGGGGACGACCCTATAGTCGTCGGACATGTCGGCGGCTGGCCAGCATTGGCCCGTGGTCGTGGGGACGATCCAATAGTCGTCGGACATGTCGGCGGCATGCCAACTTTGGCCCGTGGTCGTGGGGACGACCCTATAGTCGTTGGACATGACGGTGGCGGGCCAATCTAGTCCCGGGGTCGTAGGGACGACCCTATAGTCGTCGGACATATCGGCGATTGGCCAACATTGGCCCGGGGTCGTGGGGACGACCCTATAGTCGTCGGACATGTCGGCGGCTGGCCAAACTAGTCCCGAGGTCGTGGGGACGACCCTATAGTCGTCGGACTTGACGGTGGCGGGCCAATCTAGTCCCGGGGTCGTAGGGACGACCCTATAGTCGTCGGACATATCGGCGATTGGCCAACATTGGCCCGGGGTCGTGGGGACGACCCTATAGTCGTCGGACATGTCGGCGGCTGGCCAACCTAGTCCCGAGGTCGTGGGGACGACCCTATAGTCGTCGGACTTGACGGTGGCGGGCCAATCTAGTCCCGGGGTCGTGGGGACGAACCTACAGTCGTCGGAAATGTCGGCGGCTGGCCAACCTGGACCCGGGGTCGTGGGGACGACTCTATAGTCGTCGGACTTGACGGTGGCGGGCCAATCTAGTCCCGGGGTCGTTGGGACGACCCTACAGTCGTCGGAAATGTCGGCGGCTGGCCAACCTGGACCCGGGGTCGTGGGGACGACCCTATTGTCGTCGGACATGACGGTGGCGGGCCAATCTAGTCCCGGGGTCGTGGGGACGACCCTATAGTCTCCGGACATGACGGTAGCGGGCCAATCTAGACCCGAGGTCCTCGGGACGACCCTATAGTAGTCGGACATGTTGGCGATTGGCCAACATTGGCCCGGGGTCGTCGGGACGACCCTATAGTCGTCAGACATGTCGGCGGCTGGCCAACCTAGTCCCGGGGTCGTGGGGACGACCCTATAGTCGTCGGACATTTCGGCGGCTTGCCAACATTGGCCCGGGGTCGTGGGGACGACCCTATAGTCGTCGGACATGTCGGCGGCTGGCCAACTTTGGCCCGTGGTTGTGGGGACGACCCTATAGTCGTTGGACATGACGGTGGCGGGCCAATCTAGTCCCGGGGTCGTGGGGACGACCCTATAGTCGTCGGACATGTCGGCGGCTGGCCAACTTTGGACCGGTGTCGTGGGGACGACTCTATAGTCGTCGGAAATGTCGGCGGCTGGCCAACCTGGACCCGAGGTTGTGGGGACGACCCTATTGTCGTCGGACATGACGGTGGCGGGCCAATCTAGTCTCGGGGTCGTGGGGACGACCCTATAGTCGTCGGACATGTCGGCGGCTGGCCAACTTTGGCCCGGGGTCGTGGGGACGACCCTATAGTCGTCGGACATTTCGGCGGCATGCCAACTTTGGCCCGTGGTCGTGGGGACGACCCAATAGTTGTTGGACATGACGGTGGCGGGCTAATCTAGTCCCGGGGTCGTAGGGACGACCCTATAGTCGTTGGACATGTCGGCGATTGGCCAACATTGGCCCGGGGTCGTGGGGACGACCCTACAGTCGTAGGAAATGTCGGCGGCTGGCCAACCTGGACCCGGGGTCGTGGGGACGACCCTATTGTCGTCGGACATGACGGTGGCGGGCCAACCTAGACCCGGGGTCGTGGGGACGACCCCATTGTCGTCGGACATGACGGTGGCGGGCCAATCTAGTCCCGGGGTCGTGGGGACGACCCTATAGTCGTCGGACATGTCGGCGGCTGGCCAACTTTGGCCCGGTGTCGTGGGGACGACCCTATAGTCGTCGGACATGTCGGCGGCTGGCCAACTTTGGCGCGTGGTCGTGGGGACGATCCGATTGTCGTCGGACATGTCGGCGGCTGGCCAACTTTGGCGCGTGGTCGTGGGGACGATCCGATTGTCGTCGGACATGTCGGCGGCTGGCCAACCTAGACCCGGGGTCGTGGGGACGACCCTATTGTCGTCGGACATGGCGGTGGCGGGCCAATCTAGTCCCGTGGTCGTGGGGACGACCCTATAGTCTTCGGACATGACGGTAGCGGGCCAATCTAGACCCGAGGTCCTGGGGACGACCCTATAGTAGTCGGACGTGTCGGCGGCTGTCCAACTTTGGCCCGGTGTCGTGGGGACGACTCTATAGTCGTCGGACATGTCGGCGGCTGGCCAACCTAGACCCGGGGTCGTGGGGACGACCCTATAATCGTTGGACATGACGGTGGCGGGCCAATCTAGTCCCGGGGTCGTGGGGACGATCCGATTGTCGTCGGACATGTCGGCGGCTGGCCAACCTAGACCCGGGGTCGTGGGGACGACCCTATTGTCGTCGGACATGGCGGTGGCGGGCCAATCTAGTCCCGTGGTCGTGGGGACGACCCTATAGTCTTCGGACATGACGGTAGCGGGCCAATCTAGACCCGAGGTCCTGGGGACGACCCTATAGTAGTCGGACATGTTGGCGGCTGTCCAACTTTGGCCCGGTGTCGTGGGGACGACTCTATAGTCGTCGGACATGTCGGCGGCTGGCCAACCTAGACCCGGGGTCGTGGGGACGACCCTATAATCGTTGGACATGACGGTGGCGGGCCAATCTAGTCCCGGGGTCGTGGGGACGACCCTATAGTCGTCGGACATGACGGTGGCGGGCCAATCTAGTCCCGGGGTCGTAGGGACGACCCTATAGTCGTCGGACATGTTGGCGATTGGCCAACATTGGCCCGGGTTCGTCGGGACGACCTTATAGTCGTCGGACATGTCGGCGGCTGGCCAACCTAGTCCCGGGGTCGTGGGGACGACCCTATAGTCGTCGGAAATGTCGGCGGCTGGCCAACCTGGACCCGGGGTCGTGGGGACGACCCTATAATCGTTGGACATGGCGGTGGCGGGCCAATCTAGTCCCGGGGTCGTTGGGACGACCCTACAGTCGTCGGAAATGTCGGCGGCTGGCCAACCTGGACCCGGGGTCGTGGGGACGACCCTATTGTCGTCGGACATGACGGTGGCGGGCCAATCTAGTCCCGGGGTCGTGGGGACGACCCTATAGTCTCCGGACATGACGGTAGCGGGCCAATCTAGACCCGAGGTCCTCGGGACGACCCTATAGTAGTCGGACATGTTGGCGATTGGCCAACATTGGCCCGGGGTCGTCGGGACGACCCTATAGTCGTCAGACATGTCGGCGGCTGGCCAACCTAGTCCCGGGGTCGTGGGGACGACCCTATAGTCGTCGGACATTTCGGCGGCTTGCCAACATTGGCCCGGGGTCGTGGGGACGACCCTATAGTCGTCGGACATGTCGGCGGCTGGCCAACTTTGGCCCGTGGTTGTGGGGACGACCCTATAGTCGTTGGACATGACGGTGGCGGGCCAATCTAGTCCCGGGGTCGTGGGGACGACCCTATAGTCGTCGGACATGTCGGCGGCTGGCCAACTTTGGACCGGTGTCGTGGGGACGACTCTATAGTCGTCGGAAATGTCGGCGGCTGGCCAACCTGGACCCGAGGTTGTGGGGACGACCCTATTGTCGTCGGACATGACGGTGGCGGGCCAATCTAGTCTCGGGGTCGTGGGGACGACCCTATAGTCGTCGGACATGTCGGCGGCTGGCCAACTTTGGCCCGGGGTCGTGGGGACGACCCTATAGTCGTCGGACATTTCGGCGGCATGCCAACTTTGGCCCGTGGTCGTGGGGACGACCCAATAGTTGTTGGACATGACGGTGGCGGGCTAATCTAGTCCCGGGGTCGTAGGGACGACCCTATAGTCGTTGGACATGTCGGCGATTGGCCAACATTGGCCCGGGGTCGTGGGGACGACCCTACAGTCGTAGGAAATGTCGGCGGCTGGCCAACCTGGACCCGGGGTCGTGGGGACGACCCTATTGTCGTCGGACATGACGGTGGCGGGCCAACCTAGACCCGGGGTCGTGGGGACGACCCCATTGTCGTCGGACATGACGGTGGCGGGCCAATCTAGTCCCGGGGTCGTGGGGACGACCCTATAGTCGTCGGACATGTCGGCGGCTGGCCAACTTTGGCCCGGTGTCGTGGGGACGACCCTATAGTCGTCGGACATGTCGGCGGCTGGCCAACTTTGGCGCGTGGTCGTGGGGACGATCCGATTGTCGTCGGACATGTCGGCGGCTGGCCAACTTTGGCGCGTGGTCGTGGGGACGATCCGATTGTCGTCGGACATGTCGGCGGCTGGCCAACCTAGACCCGGGGTCGTGGGGACGACCCTATTGTCGTCGGACATGGCGGTGGCGGGCCAATCTAGTCCCGTGGTCGTGGGGACGACCCTATAGTCTTCGGACATGACGGTAGCGGGCCAATCTAGACCCGAGGTCCTGGGGACGACCCTATAGTAGTCGGACGTGTCGGCGGCTGTCCAACTTTGGCCCGGTGTCGTGGGGACGACTCTATAGTCGTCGGACATGTCGGCGGCTGGCCAACCTAGACCCGGGGTCGTGGGGACGACCCTATAATCGTTGGACATGACGGTGGCGGGCCAATCTAGTCCCGGGGTCGTGGGGACGATCCGATTGTCGTCGGACATGTCGGCGGCTGGCCAACCTAGACCCGGGGTCGTGGGGACGACCCTATTGTCGTCGGACATGGCGGTGGCGGGCCAATCTAGTCCCGTGGTCGTGGGGACGACCCTATAGTCTTCGGACATGACGGTAGCGGGCCAATCTAGACCCGAGGTCCTGGGGACGACCCTATAGTAGTCGGACATGTTGGCGGCTGTCCAACTTTGGCCCGGTGTCGTGGGGACGACTCTATAGTCGTCGGACATGTCGGCGGCTGGCCAACCTAGACCCGGGGTCGTGGGGACGACCCTATAATCGTTGGACATGACGGTGGCGGGCCAATCTAGTCCCGGGGTCGTGGGGACGACCCTATAGTCGTCGGACATGACGGTGGCGGGCCAATCTAGTCCCGGGGTCGTAGGGACGACCCTATAGTCGTCGGACATGTTGGCGATTGGCCAACATTGGCCCGGGTTCGTCGGGACGACCTTATAGTCGTCGGACATGTCGGCGGCTGGCCAACCTAGTCCCGGGGTCGTGGGGACGACCCTATAGTCGTCGGAAATGTCGGCGGCTGGCCAACCTGGACCCGGGGTCGTGGGGACGACCCTATAATCGTTGGACATGGCGGTGGCGGGCCAATCTAGTCCCGGGGTCGTAGGGACGACCCTATAGTCGTCGGACATGTTGGCGATTGGCCAACATTGGCCCGGGGTCGTCGGGACGACCCTATAGTCGTCGGACTTTTCGGCGGCTTGCCAACTTTGGCCCGGGGTCGTGGGGACGACCCTATAGTCGTCGGACATGTCGGCGGCTGGCCAACTTTGGCCCGTGGTTGTGGGGACGACCCTATAGTCGTTGGACATGACGGTGGCGGGCCAATCTAGTCCCGGGGTCGTGGGGACGACCCTATAGTCGTCGGAAATGTCGGCGGCTGGCCAACCTGGACCCGGGGTCGTGGGGACGACCCTATTGTCGTCGGACATGACGGTGGCGGGCCAATCTAGTCTCGCGGTCGTCGGGACGACCCTATAATCGTCGGAAATGACGGTGGCGGGCCAATCTAGTCCCGGGGTCGTGGGGACGACCCTATAGTCGTCGGACATGTCGGCGGCTGGCCAACTTTGGCCCGGTGTCGTGGGGACGACCCTATAGTCGTCGGACATTTCGGCGGCATGCCAACTTTGGCCCGTGGTCGTGGGGACGACCCAATAGTTGTTGGACATGACGGTGGCGGGCTAATCTAGTCCCGGGGTCGTAGGGACGACCCTATAGTCGTTGGACATGTCGGCGATTGGCCAACATTGGCCCGGGGTCGTGGGGACGACCCTACAGTCGTAGGAAATGTCGGCGGCTGGCCAACCTGGACCCGGGGTCGTGGGGACGACCCTATTGTCGTCGGACATGACGGTGGCGGGCCAACCTAGACCCGGGGTCGTGGGGACGACCCTATTGTCGTCGGACATGACGGTGGCGGGCCAATCTAGTCCCGGGGTCGTGGGGACGACCCTATAGTCGTCGGACATGTCGGCGGCTGGCCAACTTTGGCCCGGTGTCGTGGGGACGACCCTATAGTCGTCGGACATGTCGGCGGCTGGCCAACTTTGGCGCGTGGTCGTGGGGACGATCCGATTGTCGTCGGACATGTCGGCGGCTGGCCAACTTTGGCACCGTGGTCGTGGGGACGATCCAATAGTCGTCGGACATGTCGGCGGCTGGCCAACTTTGGCGCGTGGTCGTGGGGACGATCCGATTGTCGTTGGACATGACGGTGGCGGGCCAATCTAGTCCCGGGGTCGTGGGGACGACCCTATAGTCGTCGGACATGTCGGCGGCTGGCCAACTTTGGACCGGTGTCGTGGGGACGACTCTATAGTCGTCGGAAATGTCGGCGGCTGGCCAACCTGGACCCGAGGTCGTGGGGACGACCCTATTGTCGTCGGACATGACGGTGGCGGGCCAATCTAGTCTCGGGGTCGTGGGGACGACCCTATAGTCGTCGGACATGTCGGCGGCTGGCCAACTTTGGCCCGGGGTCGTGGGGACGACCCTATAGTCGTCGGACATGTCGGCGGCTGGCCAACTTTGGCCCGGTGTCGTGGGGACGACTCTATAGTCGTCGGAAATGTCGGCGGCTGGCCAACCTGGACCCGGGGTCGTGGGGCCGACCCTATTGTCGTCGGTCATGACGGTGGCGGGCCAATCTAGTCTCGCGGTCGTGGGGACGACCCTATAATCGTCGGACATGACGGTGGCGGGCCAATCTAGTCCCGGGGTCGTGGGGACGACCCTATAGTCGTCGGACATGTCGGCGGCTGGCCAACTTTGGCCCGGTGTCGTGGGGACGACCCTATAGTCGTCGGACATGTCGGCGGCTGGCCAACTTTGGCGCGTGGTCGTGGGGACGCTCCGATTGTCGTCGGACATGTCGGCGGCTGGCCAACTTTGGCACCGTGGTCGTGGGGACGATCCAATAGTCGTCGGACATGTCGGCGGCTGGCCAACTTTGGCGCGTGGTCGTGGGGACGATCCGATTGTCGTCGGACATGTCGGCGGCTGGCCAACCTAGATCCGGGGTCGTGGGGACGACCCTATTGTCGTCGGACATGACGGTGGCGGGCCAATCTAGTCCCGGTGTCGTGGGGACGACCCTATAGTCGTCGGACAAGTCGGCGGCGGGCCAAGCTTGTCCCGGGGTCGTGGGGACGACCCTATTGTCGTCGGACATGACGGTGGCGGGCCAATCTATTCCCGGGGTCGTGGGGACGACCCTATAGTCGTCGGACATGTCGGCGGCTGGCCAACATTGGCCCGTGGTCGTGGGGACGATCCAATAGTCGTCGGACATGTCGGCGGCATGCCAACTTTGGCCCGTGGTCGTGGGGACGACCCTATAGTCGTTGGACATGACGGTGGCGGGCCAATCTAGTCCCGGGGTCGTAGGGACGACCCTATAGTCGTCGGACATATCGGCGATTGGCCAACATTGGCCCGGGGTCGTGGGGACGACCCTATAGTCGTCGGACATGTCGGCGGCTGGCCAACCTAGTCCCGAGGTCGTGGGGACGACCCTATAGTCGTCGGACTTGACGGTGGCGGGCCAATCTAGTCCCGGGGTCGTGGGGACGAACCTACAGTCGTCGGAAATGTCGGCGGCTGGCCAACCTGGACCCGGGGTCGTGGGGACGACCCTATAGTCGTCGGACTTGACGGTGGCGGGCCAATCTAGTCCCGGGGTCGTGGGGACGACCCTACAGTCGTCGGAAATGTCGGCGGCTGGCCAACCTGGACCCGGGGTCGTGGGGACGACCCTATTGTCGTCGGACATGACGGTGGCGGGCCAATCTAGTCCCGGGGTCGTGGGGACGACCCTATAGTCTCCGGACATGACGGTAGCGGGCCAATCTAGACCCGAGGTCCTCGGGACGACCCTATAGTAGTCGGACATGTTGGCGATTGGCCAACATTGGCCCGGGGTCGTCGGGACGACCCTATAGTCGTCAGACATGTCGGCGGCTGGCCAATCTAGTCCCGTGGTCGTGGGGACGACCCTATAGTCTTCGGACATGACGGTAGCGGGCCAATCTAGACCCGAGGTCCTGGGGACGACCCTATAGTAGTCGGACATGTTGGCGGCTGTCCAACTTTGGCCCGGTGTCGTGGGGACGACTCTATAGTCGTCGGACATGTCGGCGGCTGGCCAACCTAGACCCGGGGTCGTGGGGACGACCCTATAATCGTTGGACATGACGGTGGCGGGCCAATCTAGTCCCGGGGTCGTGGGGACGACCCTATAGTCGTCGGACATGTCGGTGGCGGGCCAATCTAGTCCCGGGGTCGTAGGGACGACCCTATAGTCGTCGGACATGTTGGCGATTGGCCAACATTGGCCCGGGGTCGTGGGGACGACCCTATAGTCGTCGGACATTTCGGCGGCATGCCAACTTTGGCCCGTGGTTGTGGGGACGACCCTATAGTCGTTGGACATGACGGTGGCGGGCCAATCTAGTCCCGGGGTCGTGGGGACGACCCTATAGTCGTCGGAAATGTCGGCGGCTGGCCAACCTGGACCCGGGGTCGTGGGGACGACCCTATTGTCGTCGGACATGACGGTGGCGGGCCAATCTAGTCTCGCGGTCGTGGGGACGACCCTATAATCGTCGGAAATGACGGTGGCGGGCCAATCTAGTCCCGGGGTCGTGGGGACGACCCTATAGTCGTCGGACATGTCGGCGGCTGGCCAACTTTGGCGCGTGGTCGTGGGGACGATCCGATTGTCGTCGGACATGTCGGCGGCTGGCCAACTTTGGCACCGTGGTCGTGGGGACGATCCAATTGTCGTCGGACATGTCGGCGGCTGGCCAACTTTGGCGCGTGGTCGTGGGGACGATCCGATTGTCGTCGGACATGTCGGCGGCTGGCCAACCTAGATCCGGGGTCGTGGGGACGACCCTATTGTCGTCGGACATGACGGTGGCGGGCCAATCTAGTCCCGGTGTCGTGGGGACGACCCTATAGTCGTCGGACATGTCGGCGGCGGGCCAAGCTTGTCCCGGGGTCGTGGGGACGACCCTATAATCGTCGGACATGACGGTGGCGGGCCAATCTAGTCCCGGGGTCGTGGGGACGACCCTATAGTCGTCGGACAAGACGGCGGCTGGCCAACCTAGACCCGGGGTCGTGGGGACGACCCTATTGTCGTCGGACATGACGGTGGCGGGCCAATCTATTCCCGGGGTCGTGGGGACGACCCTATAGTCGTCGGACATGTCGGCGGCTGGCCAGCATTGGCCCGTGGTCGTGGGGACGATCCAATAGTCGTCGGACATGTCGGCGGCATGCCAACTTTGGCCCGTGGTCGTGGGGACGACCCTATAGTCGTTGGACATGACGGTGGCGGGCCAATCTAGTCCCGGGGTCGTAGGGACGACCCTATAGTCGTCGGACATATCGGCGATTGGCCAACATTGGCCCGGGGTCGTGGGGACGACCCTATAGTCGTCGGACATGTCGGCGGCTGGCCAACCTAGTCCCGAGGTCGTGGGGACGACCCTATAGTCGTCGGACTTGACGGTGGCGGGCCAATCTAGTCCCGGGGTCGTAGGGACGACCCTATAGTCGTCGGACATATCGGCGATTGGCCAACATTGGCCCGGGGTCGTGGGGACGACCCTATAGTCGTCGGACATGTCGGCGGCTGGCCAACCTAGTCCCGAGGTCGTGGGGACGACCCTATAGTCGTCGGACTTGACGGTGGCGGGCCAATCTAGTCCCGGGGTCGTGGGGACGAACCTACAGTCGTCGGAAATGTCGGCGGCTGGCCAACCTGGACCCGGGGTCGTGGGGACGACTCTATAGTCGTCGGACTTGACGGTGGCGGGCCAATCTAGTCCCGGGGTCGTGGGGACGACCCTACAGTCGTCGGAAATGTCGGCGGCTGGCCAACCTGGACCCGGGGTCGTGGGGACGACCCTATTGTCGTCGGACATGACGGTGGCGGGCCAATCTAGTCCCGGGGTCGTGGGGACGACCCTATAGTCTCCGGACATGACGGTAGCGGGCCAATCTAGACCCGAGGTCCTCGGGACGACCCTATAGTAGTCGGACATGTTGGCGATTGGCCAACATTGGCCCGGGGTCGTCGGGACGACCCTATAGTCGTCAGACATGTCGGCGGCTGGCCAACCTAGTCCCGGGGTCGTGGGGACGACCCTATAGTCGTCGGACATTTCGGCGGCTTGCCAACATTGGCCCGGGGTCGTGGGGACGACCCTATAGTCGTCGGACATGTCGGCGGCTGGCCAACTTTGGCCCGTGGTTGTGGGGACGACCCTATAGTCGTTGGACATGACGGTGGCGGGCCAATCTAGTCCCGGGGTCGTGGGGACGACCCTATAGTCGTCGGACATGTCGGCGGCTGGCCAACTTTGGACCGGTGTCGTGGGGACGACTCTATAGTCGTCGGAAATGTCGGCGGCTGGCCAACCTGGACCCGAGGTTGTGGGGACGACCCTATTGTCGTCGGACATGACGGTGGCGGGCCAATCTAGTCTCGGGGTCGTGGGGACGACCCTATAGTCGTCGGACATGTCGGCGGCTGGCCAACTTTGGCCCGGGGTCGTGGGGACGACCCTATAGTCGTCGGACATTTCGGCGGCATGCCAACTTTGGCCCGTGGTCGTGGGGACGACCCAATAGTTGTTGGACATGACGGTGGCGGGCTAATCTAGTCCCGGGGTCGTAGGGACGACCCTATAGTCGTTGGACATGTCGGCGATTGGCCAACATTGGCCCGGGGTCGTGGGGACGACCCTACAGTCGTAGGAAATGTCGGCGGCTGGCCAACCTGGACCCGGGGTCGTGGGGACGACCCTATTGTCGTCGGACATGACGGTGGCGGGCCAACCTAGACCCGGGGTCGTGGGGACGACCCCATTGTCGTCGGACATGACGGTGGCGGGCCAATCTAGTCCCGGGGTCGTGGGGACGACCCTATAGTCGTCGGACATGTCGGCGGCTGGCCAACTTTGGCCCGGTGTCGTGGGGACGACCCTATAGTCGTCGGACATGTCGGCGGCTGGCCAACTTTGGCGCGTGGTCGTGGGGACGATCCGATTGTCGTCGGACATGTCGGCGGCTGGCCAACTTTGGCGCGTGGTCGTGGGGACGATCCGATTGTCGTCGGACATGTCGGCGGCTGGCCAACCTAGACCCGGGGTCGTGGGGACGACCCTATTGTCGTCGGACATGGCGGTGGCGGGCCAATCTAGTCCCGTGGTCGTGGGGACGACCCTATAGTCTTCGGACATGACGGTAGCGGGCCAATCTAGACCCGAGGTCCTGGGGACGACCCTATAGTAGTCGGACGTGTCGGCGGCTGTCCAACTTTGGCCCGGTGTCGTGGGGACGACTCTATAGTCGTCGGACATGTCGGCGGCTGGCCAACCTAGACCCGGGGTCGTGGGGACGACCCTATAATCGTTGGACATGACGGTGGCGGGCCAATCTAGTCCCGGGGTCGTGGGGACGATCCGATTGTCGTCGGACATGTCGGCGGCTGGCCAACCTAGACCCGGGGTCGTGGGGACGACCCTATTGTCGTCGGACATGGCGGTGGCGGGCCAATCTAGTCCCGTGGTCGTGGGGACGACCCTATAGTCTTCGGACATGACGGTAGCGGGCCAATCTAGACCCGAGGTCCTGGGGACGACCCTATAGTAGTCGGACATGTTGGCGGCTGTCCAACTTTGGCCCGGTGTCGTGGGGACGACTCTATAGTCGTCGGACATGTCGGCGGCTGGCCAACCTAGACCCGGGGTCGTGGGGACGACCCTATAATCGTTGGACATGACGGTGGCGGGCCAATCTAGTCCCGGGGTCGTGGGGACGACCCTATAGTCGTCGGACATGACGGTGGCGGGCCAATCTAGTCCCGGGGTCGTAGGGACGACCCTATAGTCGTCGGACATGTTGGCGATTGGCCAACATTGGCCCGGGTTCGTCGGTACGACCTTATAGTCGTCGGACATGTCGGCGGCTGGCCAACCTAGTCCCGGGGTCGTGGGGACGACCCTATAGTCGTCGGAAATGTCGGCGGCTGGCCAACCTGGACCCGGGGTCGTGGGGACGACCCTATAATCGTTGGACATGGCGGTGGCGGGCCAATCTAGTCCCGGGGTCGTAGGGACGACCCTATAGTCGTCGGACATGTTGGCGATTGGCCAACATTGGCCCGGGGTCGTCGGGACGACCCTATAGTCGTCGGTCATGTCGGCGGCTGGCCAACCTAGTCCCGGGGTCGTGGGGACGACCCTATAGTCGTCGGAAATGTCGGCGGCTGGCCAACCTGGACCCGGGGTCGTGGGGACGACCCTATAGTCGTCGGACTTTTCGGCGGCTTGCCAACTTTGGCCCGGGGTCGTGGGGACGACCCTATAGTCGTCGGACATGTCGGCGGCTGGCCAACTTTGGCCCGTGGTTGTGGGGACGACCCTATAGTCGTTGGACATGACGGTGGCGGGCCAATCTAGTCCCGGGGTCGTGGGGACGACCCTATAGTCGTCGGAAATGTCGGCGGCTGGCCAACCTGGACCCGGGGTCGTGGGGACGACCCTATTGTCGTCGGACATGACGGTGGCGGGCCAATCTAGTCTCGCGGTCGTCGGGACGACCCTATAATCGTCGGAAATGACGGTGGCGGGCCAATCTAGTCCCGGGGTCGTGGGGACGACCCTATAGTCGTCGGACATGTCGGCGGCTGGCCAACTTTGGCCCGGTGTCGTGGGGACGACCCTATAGTCGTCGGACATTTCGGCGGCATGCCAACTTTGGCCCGTGGTCGTGGGGACGACCCAATAGTTGTTGGACATGACGGTGGCGGGCTAATCTAGTCCCGGGGTCGTAGGGACGACCCTATAGTCGTTGGACATGTCGGCGATTGGCCAACATTGGCCCGGGGTCGTGGGGACGACCCTACAGTCGTAGGAAATGTCGGCGGCTGGCCAACCTGGACCCGGGGTCGTGGGGACGACCCTATTGTCGTCGGACATGACGGTGGCGGGCCAACCTAGACCCGGGGTCGTGGGGACGACCCTATTGTCGTCGGACATGACGGTGGCGGGCCAATCTAGTCCCGGGGTCGTGGGGACGACCCTATAGTCGTCGGACATGTCGGCGGCTGGCCAACTTTGGCCCGGTGTCGTGGGGACGACCCTATAGTCGTCGGACATGTCGGCGGCTGGCCAACTTTGGCGCGTGGTCGTGGGGACGATCCGATTGTCGTCGGACATGTCGGCGGCTGGCCAACTTTGGCACCGTGGTCGTGGGGACGATCCAATAGTCGTCGGACATGTCGGCGGCTGGCCAACTTTGGCGCGTGGTCGTGGGGACGATCCGATTGTCGTTGGACATGACGGTGGCGGGCCAATCTAGTCCCGGGGTCGTGGGGACGACCCTATAGTCGTCGGACATGTCGGCGGCTGGCCAACTTTGGACCGGTGTCGTGGGGACGACTCTATAGTCGTCGGAAATGTCGGCGGCTGGCCAACCTGGACCCGAGGTCGTGGGGACGACCCTATTGTCGTCGGACATGACGGTGGCGGGCCAATCTAGTCTCGGGGTCGTGGGGACGACCCTATAGTCGTCGGACATGTCGGCGGCTGGCCAACTTTGGCCCGGGGTCGTGGGGACGACCCTATAGTCGTCGGACATGTCGGCGGCTGGCCAACTTTGGCCCGGTGTCGTGGGGACGACTCTATAGTCGTCGGAAATGTCGGCGGCTGGCCAACCTGGACCCGGGGTCGTGGGGCCGACCCTATTGTCGTCGGTCATGACGGTGGCGGGCCAATCTAGTCTCGCGGTCGTGGGGACGACCCTATAATCGTCGGACATGACGGTGGCGGGCCAATCTAGTCCCGGGGTCGTGGGGACGACCCTATAGTCGTCGGACATGTCGGCGGCTGGCCAACTTTGGCCCGGTGTCGTGGGGACGACCCTATAGTCGTCGGACATGTCGGCGGCTGGCCAACTTTGGCGCGTGGTCGTGGGGACGCTCCGATTGTCGTCGGACATGTCGGCGGCTGGCCAACTTTGGCACCGTGGTCGTGGGGACGATCCAATAGTCGTCGGACATGTCGGCGGCTGGCCAACTTTGGCGCGTGGTCGTGGGGACGATCCGATTGTCGTCGGACATGTCGGCGGCTGGCCAACCTAGATCCGGGGTCGTGGGGACGACCCTATTGTCGTCGGACATGACGGTGGCGGGCCAATCTAGTCCCGGTGTCGTGGGGACGACCCTATAGTCGTCGGACAAGTCGGCGGCGGGCCAAGCTTGTCCCGGGGTCGTGGGGACGACCCTATTGTCGTCGGACATGACGGTGGCGGGCCAATCTATTCCCGGGGTCGTGGGGACGACCCTATAGTCGTCGGACATGTCGGCGGCTGGCCAACATTGGCCCGTGGTCGTGGGGACGATCCAATAGTCGTCGGACATGTCGGCGGCATGCCAACTTTGGCCCGTGGTCGTGGGGACGACCCTATAGTCGTTGGACATGACGGTGGCGGGCCAATCTAGTCCCGGGGTCGTAGGGACGACCCTATAGTCGTCGGACATATCGGCGATTGGCCAACATTGGCCCGGGGTCGTGGGGACGACCCTATAGTCGTCGGACATGTCGGCGGCTGGCCAACCTAGTCCCGAGGTCGTGGGGACGACCCTATAGTCGTCGGACTTGACGGTGGCGGGCCAATCTAGTCCCGGGGTCGTGGGGACGAACCTACAGTCGTCGGAAATGTCGGCGGCTGGCCAACCTGGACCCGGGGTCGTGGGGACGACCCTATAGTCGTCGGACTTGACGGTGGCGGGCCAATCTAGTCCCGGGTCGTGGGGACGACCCTATAGTCGTCGGACATGTCGCCGGCTGGCCAACTTTGGCCCGTGGTCGTGGGGACGACCATATAGTCGTCGGACATGACGGTGGCGGGCCACTCTAGTCCCGGGTCGTGGGGACGACCCTATAGTCGTCGGACATGTCGGCGGCTGGCCAACTTTGGCCCGGGGTCGTGGGGACGACCCTATAGTCGTCGGAAATGACGGTGGCGGGCCAATCTATTCCCGGGGTCGTGGAGACGACCGTATAGTCGTCGGACATATCAGCGGCTGGCCAACTTTGGCCCGGGGTCGTGGGGACGACCCTATAGTCGTCGGACAAGTCGGCGGCGGGCCAACCTAGTCCCGGGGTCGTGGGGACGACCCTATAATCGTCGGACAAGCCGGCGGCGGGCCAACCTAGACCCGGGGTCGTGGGGATGACCCTATAGTCGTCGGACATGACGGTGGCGGGCCAGTCTAGTCCCGGGTCGTGGGGACGACCCTATAGTCGTCGGACATGTCGGCGGCTGGCCAACTTTGGCCCGTGGTCGTGGGGACGACCCTATAGTCGTCGGAAATGTCGGTGGCTGTCCAACTTTGGCCCGGGGGTCGTGGGGACGACCCTATAGTCGTCGGACATGTCGGCGGCTGACCAACTTTGGCCCGGGGTCGTGGGGACGACCCTATAGTCGTCGGACAAGTCGGCGGCGGTCCAACCTTGTCCCGGGGTCGTGGGGACGATCCTATAGTCGTCGGACATGACGGTGGCGGGCCAATCTAGTCTCGGGGTCGTGGGGACGACCCTATAGTCGTCGGACATGACGGTGGCGGGCCAATCTAGTTCCGGGGTCGTGGGGACGACCCTATAGTCGTCGGACATGTCGGCGGCTGGACAACTTTGGCCCGTGGACGTGGGGACGACGCCATAGTCGTCGGACATGTCGGCGGCTGGCCAACTTTGGCCCGTGGTCGTGGGGACGATCCGATAGTCGTCGGACATGACGGTGGCGGGCCAATCTAGTCCCGGGGTCATAGGGACGACCCTATAGTCATCGGACATGTCGGCGGCTGGTCAACTTAGGCCCGTGGTCGTAGGGACGATCCGATAGTCGTTGGACATGACGGTGCCGGGCCAATCAAGTCCCGGGGTCGTGGGTACGACCCTATAGTCGTCGGACATGTCGGCGATTGGCCATTACTGGCCCGTGGTCGTGGGGACGACCCTATAGTCGTCGGAAATGTCGGTGGCTGTCCAACTTTGGCCCGGGGGTCGTGGGGACGACCCTATAGTCGTCGGACAAATCGGCGGCTGACCAACTTTGGCCCGGGGTCGTCGGGACGACCCTATAGTCGTCGGACAAGTCGGCAGCGAGCCAACCTAGTCCCGGGTCATGGGGACGACCCTATAGTCGTCGGACAAGTCGGCGGCTGGCCAACTTTGGCCCGGGGGTCGTGGGGACGACCCTATAGTCGTCGGAAATGACGGTGGCGGGCCAATCTAGTCCCGGGGTCGTGGGGACAACCCTACAGTCGTCGGACAAGTCGGCGGCGAGCCAATCTAGTACCGCGGTCGTGGGGATGACCCTATAGTCGTCGGACAAGTCGGCGGCGAGCCCACCTAGTCGGGGGGTCGTGGGGACGACCCTATAGTCGTAGGACAAGTCGGCGGCCGGCCAACCTAGTCCGGGGGTCGTGGGGACGACCCTATAGTCGTCGGACATGACGGTGGCGGGCCAACTTTGGCCCGTGGTCGTGGGGACGACCCTATAGTCGTCGGACATGTCGGCGGCTGGCCAACTTTGGCCCGTGGTCGTGGGGACGACCCTATTGTCGTCGGACATGACGGTGGCGGGCCAATCTAGTCTCGGGGTCGTGGGGACGACCCTATAGTCGTCGGACATGTCGGCGGCTGGCCAACTTTGGCCCGGGGTCGTGGGAACGACCCTATAGTCGTCGGACAAGACGGTGGCGGACCAATCTAGTCCCGAGGTCCTGGGGACGACCCTATAGTCGTCGGACTTGACGGTGGCGGGCCAATCTAGTCCCGGGGTCGTGGGGACGACCCTACAGTCGTCGGACATTTCGGCGGCTTGCCAACTTTGGCCCGGGGTCGTGGGGACGACCCTATAGTCGTCGGACATGACGGTGGCGGGCCAATCTAGTCCCGGGGTCGTGGGGACGACCCTATAGTCGTCGGACATTTCGGCGGCTGGCCAACTTTGGCCCAGGGTCGTGGGGACGACCCTATAGTCGTCGGACATGTTGGCGGCTTGTCAGCCTAGTCTCGGGGTCGTGGGTACGGCCCTATAGTCGTCGGACAAGTCGGCGGCGGGCCAACCTTGTCCCGGGGTCGTGGGGACGACCCTATAGTCGTCGGACATGTCGGCGGCTGGCCAACTTTGGCCCGGTGTCGTGGGGACGACTCTATAGTCGTCGGAAATGTCGGCGGCTGGCCAACCTGGACCCGGGGTCGTGGGGACGACCCTATTTTCGTCGGACATGACGGTGGCGGGCCAATCTAGTCTCGGGGTCGTGGGGACGACCCTATAGACGTCGGACATGTCGGCGGCTGGCCAACTTTGGCCCGGGGTCGTGGGGACGACCCTATAGTCGTCGGACTTGACGGTGGCGGGCCAATCTAGTCCCGAGGTCCTGGGGACGACCCTATAGTCGTCGGACTTGACGGTGGCGGCCAATCTATTCCCGGGGTCGTGGGGACGACCCTACAGTCGTCGGACATTTCGGCGGCTTGCCAACTTTGGCCCGGGGTCGTGGGGACGACCCTATAGTCGTCGGACTTGACGGTGGGGGGCCAATCTAGTCCCGAGGTCGTGGGGACGACCCTATAGTCGTCGGACTTGACGGTGGCCGGCCAATCTATTCCCGGGGGTCGTGGGGACGACCCTATAGTCGTCGGACATGTCGGCGGCGAGCCAACATTGACCCGGGGTCGTGGGGACGACTCTATAGTCGTCGAACATGTCGGCGGCTGGCCAAATATGACCCGGGGACGTGGGGACGAGCCTATAGTCTTCGGACAAGTCGCCGGCTGGCCAACTTTGGCCCGTGGTTGTGTGGACGACCCTATAGTCGTCGGATATGTCGGCGGCAGGCCAACTTTGACCCGTGGTCGTGGGGACGACCCTATTGTCGTCGGAAATGACGGTGGCGGGCCAATCTATTCCCGGGGTCGTGGGGACGACCCTATAGTCGTCGGACAAGTCGGCAGCCTGCCAACTTTGGCACGGAGTCGTGGGGACGACCCTACAGTCGTCGGACAAGTCGGCGGCGAGCCAATCTAGCCTCGCGGTCGTGGGGACGACCCTATAGTCGTCGGACAAGTCAGCGGCTGGCCAACATTGGCCCGTGGTACGTGGGGACGACCCTATAGTCGTCGGATTTGTCGGCGGCTGGCCAACTTTGGCCCGTGGTCGTTGGGACGACCCTATAGTCGTCGGACATTTCGGCGGCTTGCCAACTTTGGCCCGGGGTCGTGGGGACGACCCTATAGTCGACGGACATGTCGGCGGCTGGCCAACTTTGGCCCGTGGACGTGGGGACGATCCTATACTCGTCGGACTTGACGGTGGCGGGCCAATCTAGTCCCGGGGTTGTGGGGACGACCCTATAGTCGTCGGACATTTCGGCGGCTTGCCAACTTTGGCCCGGGGTCGTGGGGACGACCCTATAGTCGTCGGACATGTCAGCGGCTGGCCGACCTAGTCCCGAGGTCGTGGGGACGACCGTATATTCGTCGGATATGTTGGCGGCTTGTCAACCTAGTCCCGGGGTCGTGGGGACGACCCTATAGTCGTTGGACATGACGGTGGCCGGCCAATCTAGTGCCGGGGTCGTAGGGACGACCCTATAGTCGTCGGACATGTTGGTGATTGGCCAACATTGGCCCGGGGTCGTCGGGACGACCCTATAGTCGTCGGACATGTTGGCGGCTTGTCTGCCTTGTCCCGGGGTCGTGGGGACGACCCTATAGTCGTCGGATTTGTCGGCGGCTGGCCAACTTTGGCCCGTGGTCGTTGGGACGACCCTATAGTCGTCGGACATTTCGGCGGCTTGCCAACTTTGGCCCGGGGTCGTGGGGACGACCCTATAGTCGTCGGACATGTTGGCGGCTTGTCTGCCTTGTCCCGGGGTCGTGGGTACGACCCTATAGTCGTCGGACAAGTCGGCGGCGGGCCAACCTTGTCCCGGGGTCGTGGGGACGACCCTATAGTCGTCGGACATGACGGTGGCGGGCCAATCTAGTCCCGGGGTCGTGGGGACGACCCTACAGTCGTCGGACATGTCGGCGGCTTGTCAAATTTGCCCGGGGTCGTGGGGACGACCCTATAGTCGTCGGACTTGACGGTGGCGGGCCAATCTAGTCCCGGGGTCGTGGGGACGACCCAATAGTCGTTGGCCATTACGGCGGCTGGCCAACTTTGGCCCATGGTCGTGGGGACGACCCTATAGTCGTTGGACATGACGGTGGCGGGCCAATCTAGTCCCGGGGTCGTAGGGACGACCCTATAGTCGTCATACATGTCGGCGATTGGCCAACATTGGCCCGGGGTCGTGGGGACGACCCTACAGTCGTCGGATATGTCGGGGGCTGGCCAACTTTGCCCCGTGGTCGTGGGGACGACCCTATAGTCGTCGGAAATGACGGTGGCGGGCCAATCTAGTCCCGGGGTCGTGGGGACGACCCTATAGTCGTCGGACAAGTCGGCGGCGGGCCAACCTAGTCCCGGGGTCGTGGGGATGACCCTATAGTCGTCGGACATGACGGTGGCGGGCCAGTCTAGTCCCGGGTCGTGGGGACGACCCTATAGTCGTCGGACATGTCGCCGGCTGGCCAACTTTGGCCCGTGGTCGTGGGGACGACCATATAGTCGTCGGACATGACGGTGGCGGGCCACTCTAGTCCCGGGTCGTGGGGACGACCCTATAGTCGTCGGACATGTCGGCGGCTGGCCAACTTTGGCCCGGGGTCGTGGGGACGACCCTATAGTCGTCGGAAATGACGGTGGCGGGCCAATCTATTCCCGGGGTCGTGGAGACGACCGTATAGTCGTCGGACATATCAGCGGCTGGCCAACTTTGGCCCGGGGTCGTGGGGACGACCCTATAGTCGTCGGACAAGTCGGCGGCGGGCCAACCTAGTCCCGGGGTCGTGGGGACGACCCTATAATCGTCGGACAAGCCGGCGGCGGGCCAACCTAGACCCGGGGTCGTGGGGATGACCCTATAGTCGTCGGACATGACGGTGGCGGGCCAGTCTAGTCCCGGGTCGTGGGGACGACCCTATAGTCGTCGGACATGTCGGCGGCTGGCCAACTTTGGCCCGTGGTCGTGGGGACGACCCTATAGTCGTCGGAAATGTCGGTGGCTGTCCAACTTTGGCCCGGGGGTCGTGGGGACGACCCTATAGTCGTCGGACATGTCGGCGGCTGACCAACTTTGGCCCGGGGTCGTGGGGACGACCCTATAGTCGTCGGACAAGTCGGCGGCGGTCCAACCTTGTCCCGGGGTCGTGGGGACGATCCTATAGTCGTCGGACATGACGGTGGCGGGCCAATCTAGTCTCGGGGTCGTGGGGACGACCCTATAGTCGTCGGACATGACGGTGGCGGGCCAATCTAGTTCCGGGGTCGTGGGGACGACCCTATAGTCGTCGGACATGTCGGCGGCTGGACAACTTTGGCCCGTGGACGTGGGGACGACGCCATAGTCGTCGGACATGTCGGCGGCTGGCCAACTTTGGCCCGTGGTCGTGGGGACGATCCGATAGTCGTCGGACATGACGGTGGCGGGCCAATCTAGTCCCGGGGTCATAGGGACGACCCTATAGTCATCGGACATGTCGGCGGCTGGTCAACTTAGGCCCGTGGTCGTAGGGACGATCCGATAGTCGTTGGACATGACGGTGCCGGGCCAATCAAGTCCCGGGGTCGTGGGTACGACCCTATAGTCGTCGGACATGTCGGCGATTGGCCATTACTGGCCCGTGGTCGTGGGGACGACCCTATAGTCGTCGGAAATGTCGGTGGCTGTCCAACTTTGGCCCGGGGGTCGTGGGGACGACCCTATAGTCGTCGGACAAATCGGCGGCTGACCAACTTTGGCCCGGGGTCGTCGGGACGACCCTATAGTCGTCGGACAAGTCGGCAGCGAGCCAACCTAGTCCCGGGTCATGGGGACGACCCTATAGTCGTCGGACAAGTCGGCGGCTGGCCAACTTTGGCCCGGGGGTCGTGGGGACGACCCTATAGTCGTCGGAAATGACGGTGGCGGGCCAATCTAGTCCCGGGGTCGTGGGGACAACCCTATAGTCGTCGGATTTGTCGGCGGCTGGCCAACTTTGGCCCGTGGTCGTTGGGACGACCCTATAGTCGTCGGACATTTCGGCGGCTTGCCAACTTTGGCCCGGGGTCGTGGGGACGACCCTATAGTCGACGGACATGTCGGCGGCTGGCCAAATATGACCCGGGGACGTGGGGACGAGCCTATAGTCTTCGGACAAGTCGCCGGCTGGCCAACTTTGGCCCGTGGTTGTGTGGACGACCCTATAGTCGTCGGATATGTCGGCGGCAGGCCAACTTTGACCCGTGGTCGTGGGGACGACCCTATTGTCGTCGGAAATGACGGTGGCGGGCCAATCTATTCCCGGGGTCGTGGGGACGACCCTATAGTCGTCGGACAAGTCGGCAGCCTGCCAACTTTGGCACGGAGTCGTGGGGACGACCCTACAGTCGTCGGACAAGTCGGCGGCGAGCCAATCTAGCCTCGCGGTCGTGGGGACGACCCTATAGTCGTCGGACAAGTCAGCGGCTGGCCAACATTGGCCCGTGGTACGTGGGGACGACCCTATAGTCGTCGGATTTGTCGGCGGCTGGCCAACTTTGGCCCGTGGTCGTTGGGACGACCCTATAGTCGTCGGACATTTCGGCGGCTTGCCAACTTTGGCCCGGGGTCGTGGGGACGACCCTATAGTCGACGGACATGTCGGCGGCTGGCCAACTTTGGCCCGTGGACGTGGGG
The DNA here is from genome assembly GCA_963932275.1 of Andrena praecox. NCBI lineage: Eukaryota > Metazoa > Arthropoda > Insecta > Hymenoptera > Andrenidae > Andrena > Andrena praecox. The sequence continues at coordinate 217,672 of CAWVQO010000009.1, read as the reverse complement.
ACGATCCTATACTCGTCGGACTTGACGGTGGCGGGCCAATCTAGTCCCGGGGTTGTGGGGACGACCCTATAGTCGTCGGACATTTCGGCGGCTTGCCAACTTTGGCCCGGGGTCGTGGGGACGACCCTATAGTCGTCGGACATGTCAGCGGCTGGCCGACCTAGTCCCGAGGTCGTGGGGACGACCGTATATTCGTCGGATATGTTGGCGGCTTGTCAACCTAGTCCCGGGGTCGTGGGGACGACCCTATAGTCGTTGGACATGACGGTGGCCGGCCAATCTAGTGCCGGGGTCGTAGGGACGACCCTATAGTCGTCGGACATGTTGGTGATTGGCCAACATTGGCCCGGGGTCGTCGGGACGACCCTATAGTCGTCGGACATGTTGGCGGCTTGTCTGCCTTGTCCCGGGGTCGTGGGGACGACCCTATAGTCGTCGGATTTGTCGGCGGCTGGCCAACTTTGGCCCGTGGTCGTTGGGACGACCCTATAGTCGTCGGACATTTCGGCGGCTTGCCAACTTTGGCCCGGGGTCGTGGGGACGACCCTATAGTCGACGGACTTGACGGTGGCGGGCCAATCTAGTCCCGGGGTCGTGGGGACGACCCAATAGTCGTTGGCCATTACGGCGGCTGGCCAACTTTGGCCCATGGTCGTGGGGACGACCCTATAGTCGTTGGACATGACGGTGGCGGGCCAATCTAGTCCCGGGGTCGTAGGGACGACCCTATAGTCGTCATACATGTCGGCGATTGGCCAACATTGGCCCGGGGTCGTGGGGACGACCCTACAGTCGTCGGACATTTCGGCGGCTTGCCAACATTGGCCCGGGGTCGTGGGGACGACCCTATAGTCGTCGGACATGACGGTGGCGGACCAATCTAGTCCCGGGGTCGTGGGGACGACCCTACAGTCGTCGGACATTTCGGCGGCATGCCACCTTTGGCCCGGGGTCGTGGGGACGACCCTATAGTAGTCGGACATGTTGGCGGCTTGTCAACCTAGTCCCGGGGTTGTGGGGACGACCCTATAGTCGTTGGACATGACGGTGGCGGGCCAATCTAGTCCCGGGGTCGTAGGAACGACCCTATAGTCGTCGGACATGTCGGCGACTGGCCAACTTTGGCCCGGGGTCGTGGGGACGACCCTATAGTCGTCGGACATGTCGGCGGCTGGCCAACCTAGTCCCGAGGTCGTGGGGACGACCCTATAGTCGTCGGACTTCACGGTGGCGGGCCAATCTAGTCCCGGGGTCGTGGGGACGACCCTACAGTCGTCGGACATTTCGGCGGCATGCCACCTTTGGCCCGGGGTCGTGGGGACGACCCTATAGTCGTCGGACATGTTGGCGGCTTGTCAACCTAGTCCCGGGGTTGTGGGGACGACCGTATAGTCGTTGGACATGACGGTGGCGGGCCAATCTAGTCCCGGGGTCGTAGGAACGACCCTATAGTCGTCGGACATGTCGGCGGCTTGCCAACTTTGGCCCGGGGTCGTGGGGACGACCCTATAGTCGTCGGACACGTCGGCGGCTGGCCAACCTAGTCCCGAGGTCGTGGGGATGACCCTATACTCGTCGGACAAGTCGGCGGCGAACCCACCTAGTCGGGGGGTCGTGGGGACGACCCTATAGACGTCGGACAAGTCAGCGGCTGGCCAACATTGGCCCGTGGTCGTGGGGACGACCATATAGTCGTCGGACATGACGGTGGCGGGCCAGTCTATTTCCGGGTCGTGGGGACGACCCTATAGTCGTCGGACATGTCGGCGGCTGGCCAACCTAGTCCCGAGGTCGTGGGGACGACCCTATAGTCGTCGGACAAGTCGGCGGCGGGCCAACCTAGTCCCGGGGTCGTGGGGACGACCCTACAGTCGTCGGACATTTCGGCGGCTTGCCAACTTTGGCCCGGGGTCGTGGGGACGACCCTATAGTCGTCGGACATGACGGTGGCGGGCCAATCTAGTCCCGGGGTCGTGGGGACGACCCTATAGTCGTCGGACATTTCGGCGGCTGGCCAACTTTGGCCCAGGGTCGTGGGGACGACCCTATAGTCGTCGGACATGTTGGCGGCTTGTCAGCCTAGTCCCGGGGTCGTGGGTACGGCCCTATAGTCGTCGGACAAGTCGGCGGCGGGCCAACCTTGTCCCGGGGTCGTGGGGACGACCCTATAGTCGTCGGACATGTCGGCGGCTGGCCAACTTTGGCCCGGTGTCGTGGGCACGACTCTATAGTCGTCGGAAATGTCGGCGGCTGGCCAACCTGGACCCGGGGTCGTGGACACGACCCTATTTTCGTCGGACATGACGGTGGCGGGCCAATCTAGTCTCGGGGTCGTGGGGACGACCCTATAGACGTCGGACATGTCGGCGGCTGGCCAACTTTGGCCCGGGGTCGTGGGGACGACCCTATAGTCGTCGGACTTGACGGTGGCGGGCCAATCTAGTCCCGAGGTCCTGGGGACGACCCTATAGTCGTCGGACTTGACGGTGGCGGCCAATCTATTCCCGGGGTCGTGGGGACGACCCTACAGTCGTCGGACATTTCGGCGGCTTGCCAACTTTGGCCCGGGGTCGTGGGGACGACCCTATAGTCGTCGGACTTGACGGTGGCGGGCCAATCTAGTCCCGGGGTTGTGGGGACGACCCTATAGTCGTCGGACATTTCGGCGGCTTGCCAACTTTGGCCCGGGGTCGTGGGGACGACCCTATAGTCGTCGGACATGTTGGCGGCTTGTCTGCCTTGTCCCGGGGTCGTGGGTACGACCCTATAGTCGTCGGACAAGTCGGCGGCGGGCCAACCTTGTCCCGGGGTCGTGGGGACGACCCTATAGTCGTCGGACATGACGGTGGCGGGCCAATCTAGTCCCGGGGTCGTGGGGACGACCCTACAGTCGTCGGACATGTCGGCGGCTTGTCAAATTTGCCCGGGGTCGTGGGGACGACCCTATAGTCGTCGGACTTGACGGTGGCGGGCCAATCTAGTCCCGGGGTCGTGGGGACGACCCAATAGTCGTTGGCCATTACGGCGGCTGGCCAACTTTGGCCCATGGTCGTGGGGACGACCCTATAGTCGTTGGACATGACGGTGGCGGGCCAATCTAGTCCCGGGGTCGTAGGGACGACCCTATAGTCGTCATACATGTCGGCGATTGGCCAACATTGGCCCGGGGTCGTGGGGACGACCCTACAGTCGTCGGACATTTCGGCGGCTTGCCAACTTTGGCCCGGGGTCGTGGGGACGACCCTATAGTCGTCGGACATGACGGTGGCGGACCAATCTAGTCCCGGGGTCGTGGGGACGACCCTACAGTCGTCGGACATTTCGGCGGCATGCCACCTTTGGCCCGGGGTCGTGGGGACGACCCTATAGTAGTCGGACATGTTGGCGGCTTGTCAACCTAGTCCCGGGGTTGTGGGGACGACCCTATAGTCGTTGGACATGACGGTGGCGGGCCAATCTAGTCCCGGGGTCGTAGGAACGACCCTATAGTCGTCGGACATGTCGGCGGCTGGCCAACTTTGGCCCGGGGTCGTGGGGACGACCCTATAGTCGTCGGACATGTCGGCGGCTGGCCAACCTAGTCCCGAGGTCGTGGGGACGACCCTATAGTCGTCGGACTTCACGGTGGCGGGCCAATCTAGTCCCGGGGTCGTGGGGACGATCCTACAGTCGTCGGACATTTCGGCGGCATGCCACCTTTGGCCCGGGGTCGTGGGGACGACCCTATAGTCGTCGGACATGTTGGCGGCTTGTCAACCTAGTCCCGGGGTTGTGGGGACGACCGTATAGTCGTTGGACATGACGGTGGCGGGCCAATCTAGTCCCGGGGTCGTAGGAACGACCCTATAGTCGTCGGACATGTCGGCGGCTTGCCAACTTTGGCCCGGGGTCGTGGGGACGACCCTATAGTCGTCGGACACGTCGGCGGCTGGCCAACCTAGTCCCGAGGTCGTGGGGATGACCCTATACTCGTCGGACAAGTCGGCGGCGAACCCACCTAGTCGGGGGTTCGTGGGGACGACCCTATAGACGTCGGACAAGTCAGCGGCTGGCCAACATTGGCCCGTGGTCGTGGGGACGACCATATAGTCGTCGGAAATGACGGTGGCGGGCCAGTCTATTTCCGGGTCGTGGGGACGACCCTATAGTCGTCGGACATGTCGGCGGCTGGCCAACCTAGTCCCGAGGTCGTGGGGACGACCCTATAGTCGTCGGACAAGTCGGCGGCGGGCCAACCTAGTCCCGGGGTCGTGGGGATGACCCTATACTCGTCGGACAAGTCGGCGGCGAACCCACCTAGTCGGGGGGTCGTGGCGACGACCCTATAGTCGTCGGACAAGTCAGCGGCTGGCCAACATTGGCCCGTGGTCGTGGGGACGACCATATAGTCGTCGGACATGACGGTGGCGGGCCACTCTAGTCCCGGGTCGTGGGGACGACCCTATAGTCGTCGGACATGTCGGCGGCTGGCCAACTTTGGCCCGGGGTCGTGGGGACGACCCTATAGTCGTCGGACATGTCGGCGGCTGGCCAACTTTGGCCCGGGGTCGTGGGGACGACCCTATAGTCGTCGGATATGTCGGCGGCAGGCTAACTTTGGCCCGTGGTCGTGGGGACGACCCTATAGTCGTCGGACAAGTCGGCGGCGGGCCAACCTAGTCCCGGGGTCGTGGGGACGACCCTATATTCGTCGGACAAGCCGGCGGCTGGCCAACTTTGGCCCGTGGTCGTGGGGACGACCCTATAGTCGTCGGACAATTCGGCGGCTGTCCAACTTTGGTCCGGGGTCGTGGGGACGACCCTATGGTCGTCGGACTTGACGGTGGCGGGCCAATCTAGTCCCGAGGTCCTGGGGACGACCCTATAGTCGTCGGACTTGACGGTGGCGGGCCAATCTAGTCCCGGGGTCGTGGGGACGACCCTACAGTCGTCGGACATTTCGGCGGCTTGCCAACACTGGCCCGTGGTCGTGGGGAAGAGACTATAGTCGTCGGACAAGTCAGCGGCTGGCCAACATTGGCCCGTGGTCGTGGGGACGACCATAAAGTCGTCGGACATGACGGTGGCGGGCCACTCTAGTCCCGGGTCGTGGGGACGACCCTATAGTCGTCGGACATGTCGGCGGCTGGCCAACTTTGGCCCGGGGTCGTGGGGACGACCCTATAGTGGTCGGATATGTCGGCGGCTGGCCAGCTTTGGCCCGTGGTCGTGGGGACGACCCTATAGTCGTCGGAAATGACGGTGGCGGGCCAATCTATTCCCGGGGTCGTGGGGACGACCCTATAGTCGTCGGACATATCAGCGGCTGGCCAACTTTGGCCCGGGGTCGTGGGGACGACCCTACAGTCGTCGGATATGTCGGGGGCTGGCCAACTTTGCCCCGTGGTCGTGGGGACGACCCTATAGTCGTCGGAAATGACGGTGGCGGGCCAATCTAGTCCCGGGGTCGTGGGGACGACCCTATAGTCGTCGGACAAGTCGGCGGCGGGCCAACCTAGTCCCGGGGTCGTGGGGATGACCCTATAGTCGTCGGACATGACGGTGGCGGGCCAGTCTAGTCCCGGGTCGTGGGGACGACCCTATAGTCGTCGGACATGTCGCCGGCTGGCCAACTTTGGCCCGTGGTCGTGGGGACGACCATATAGTCGTCGGACATGACGGTGGCGGGCCACTCTAGTCCCGGGTCGTGGGGACGACCCTATAGTCGTCGGACATGTCGGCGGCTGGCCAACTTTGGCCCGGGGTCGTGGGGACGACCCTATAGTCGTCGGAAATGACGGTGGCGGGCCAATCTATTCCCGGGGTCGTGGAGACGACCGTATAGTCGTCGGGCATATCAGCGGCTGGCCAACTTTGGCCCGGGGTCGTGGGGACGACCCTATAGTCGTCGGACAAGTCGGCGGCGGGCCAACCTAGTCCCGGGGTCGTGGGGACGACCCTATAATCGTCGGACAAGCCGGCGGCGGGCCAACCTAGACCCGGGGTCGTGGGGATGACCCTATAGTCGTCGGACATGACGGTGGCGGGCCAGTCTAGTCCCGGGTCGTGGGGACGACCCTATAGTCGTCGGACATGTCGGCGGCTGGCCAACTTTGGCCCGTGGTCGTGGGGACGACCCTATAGTCGTCGGAAATGTCGGTGGCTGTCCAACTTTGGCCCGGGGTCGTGGGGACGACCCTATAGTCGTCGGACATGTCGGCGGCTGACCAACTTTGGCCCGGGGTCGTGGGGACGACCCTATAGTCGTCGGACAAGTCGGCGGCGGACCAACCTTGTCCCGGGGTCGTGGGGACGACCCTATAGTCGTCGGACATGACGGTGGCGGGCCAATCTAGTCTCGGGGTCGTGGGGACGACCCTATAGTCGTCGGACATGACGGTGGCGGGCCAATCTAGTTCCGGGGTCGTGGGGACGACCCTATAGTCGTCGGACATGTCGGCGGCTGGACAACTTTGGCCCGTGGACGTGGGGACGACGCCATAGTCGTCGGACATGTCGGCGGCTGGCCAACTTTGGCCCGTGGTCGTGGGGACGATCCGATAGTCGTCGGACATGACGGTGGCGGGCCAATCTAGTCCCGGGGTCATAGGGACGACCCTATAGTCATCGGACATGTCGGCGGCTGGTCAACTTAGGCCCGTGGTCGTAGGGACGATCCGATAGTCGTTGGACATGACGGTGCCGGGCCAATCAAGTCCCGGGGTCGTGGGTACGACCCTATAGTCGTCGGACATGTCGGCGATTGGCCATTATTGGCCCGGGGTCGTGGGGACGACCCTATAATCGTCGGACATGTCGGCGGCTGGCCAACTTTGGCCCGTGGTGGTGAAGACGACCCTATAGTCGTCGGACAAGACGGTGGCGGGCCAATCTAGTCCCGGGGTCGTGGGGACGACCCTATAGTCGTCGGACATGTCGGCGATTGGCCATTATTGGCCCGGGGTCGTGGGAACGACCCTATAGTCGTCGGACAAGTCGGCGGCTGGCCAAATATGGCCCGTGGTCGTGGGGACGACCCTATAGTCGTCGGAAATGTCGGCGGCGAGCCAACCTAGTCCCGGCGTCGTGGGGACGACCCTATAATGTTCGGACAAGTCGGCAGCTGGCCAAATTTGGCCCGTGGTCGTGAGGACGACCCTATAGTCATCGGAAATGTCGGCAGCTGGCCAACTTTGGCCCGTGGTGGTGAAGACGACCCTATAGTCGTCGGACAAGACGGTGGCGGGCCAATCTAGTCCCGGGGTCGTGGGGACGACCCTATAGTCGTCGGACATGTCGGTGGCTGGCCAATTTTGGCCCGTGGTCGTGGGGACGACCCTATTGTCGTCGGACATGACGGTGGCGGGCCAATCTAGTCCCGGGCTCGTGGGGACGACCCTATAGTCGTCGGACATGTCGGTGGCGGGCCAATCTAGTACCGGGGTCGTGGGGACGACCCTATAGTCTTTGGACATGTCGGCGGCGGGCCAACTTTGGCCCGTGGTCGTAGGGACGACCCTACAGTCGTCGGACAAGTCGGCGGCGAGCCAACATTGGGCCGGGGTCGTCGGGACGACCCTATAGTCGTCGGACATGTCGGCGGCTGGCCAACTTTGGCCCGGGGTCGTGGGGGCGACCCTATAGTCGTCGGACATGTTGGCGGCTTGTCAGCCTAGTCCCGGGGTCGTGGGTACCACCCTACAGTCGTCGGACATTTCGGCGGCTTGCCAACTTTGGCCCGGGGTCGTGGGGACGACCCTATAGTCGTCGGACTTGACGGTGGCGGGCCAATCTAGTCCCGAGGTCCTGGGGACGACCCTATAGTCGTCGGACTTGACGGTGGCGGGCCAATCTAGTCCGGGGGTCGTGGGGACGACCCTACAGTCGTCGGACATTTCGGCGGCTTGCCAACTTTGGCCCGGGGTCGTGGGGACGACCCTATAGTCGTCGGACTTGACGGTGGGGGGCCAATCTAGTCCCGAGGTCGTGGGGACGACCCTATAGTCGTCGGACTTGACGGTGGCCGGCCAATCTATTCCCGGGGGTCGTGGGGACGACCCTATAGTCGTCGGACATGTCGGCGGCGAGCCAACATTGACCCGGGGTCGTGGGGACGACTCTATAGTCGTCGAACATGTCGGCGGCTGGCCAAATATGACCCGGGGACGTGGGGACGAGCCTATAGTCTTCGGACATGACGGTGGCGGGCCAGTCTAGTCCCGGGTCGTGGGGACGACCCTAGAGTCGTCGGACATGTCGGCGGCTGGCCAACTTTGGCCCGTGGTCGTGGGGACGACCCTATAGTCGTCGGAAATGTCGGTGGCTGTCTAACTTTCGCCCGCGGGTCGTGGGGACGACCCTATAGTCGTCGGACCTGTCGGCGGCGAGCCAACATTGACCCGGGGTCGTGGGGACGACTCTATAGTCGTCGGACATGTCGGTGGCGGGCCAGTCTAGTCCCGGGTCGTGGGGACGACCCTATAGTAGTCGGACATGTTGGCGGCTTGTCAACCTAGTCCCGGGGTTGTGGGGACGACCCTATAGTCGTTGGACATGACGGTGGCGGGCCAATCTAGTCCCGGGGTCGTGGGGACGACCCTACAGTCGTCGGACATTTCGGCGGCATGCCACCTTTGGCCCGGGGTCGTGGGGACGACCCTATAGTCGTCGGACATGTTGGCGGCTTGTCAACCTAGTCCCGGGGTTGTGGGGACGACCGTATAGTCGTTGGACATGACGGTGGCGGGCCAATCTAGTCCCGGGGTCGTAGGAACGACCCTATAGTCGTCGGACATGTCGGCGGCTTGCCAACTTTGGCCCGGGGTCGTGGGGACGACCCTATAGTCGTCGGACACGTCGGCGGCTGGCCAACCTAGTCCCGAGGTCGTGGGGATGACCCTATACTCGTCGGACAAGTCGGCGGCGAACCCACCTAGTCGGGGGGTCGTGGGGACGACCCTATAGACGTCGGACAAGTCAGCGGCTGGCCAACATTGGCCCGTGGTCGTGGGGACGACCATATAGTCGTCGGACATGACGGTGGCGGGCCAGTCTATTTCCGGGTCGTGGGGACGACCCTATAGTCGTCGGACATGTCGGCGGCTGGCCAACCTAGTCCCGAGGTCGTGGGGACGACCCTATAGTCGTCGGACAAGTCGGCGGCGGGCCAACCTAGTCCCGGGGTCGTGGGGATGACCCTATACTCGTCGGACAAGTCGGCGGCGAACCCACCTAGTCGGGGGGTCGTGGCGACGACCCTATAGTCGTCGGACAAGTCAGCGGCTGGCCAACATTAGCCCGTGGTCGTGGGGACGACCATATAGTCGTCGGACATGACGGTGGCGGGCCACTCTAGTCCCGGGTCGTGGGGACGACCCTATAGTCGTCGGACATGTCGGCGGCTGGCCAACTTTGGCCCGGGGTCGTGGGGACGACCCTATAGTCGTCGGACATGTCGGCGGCTGGCCAACTTTGGCCCGGGGTCGTGGGGACGACCCTATAGTCGTCGGATATGTCGGCGGCAGGCTAACTTTGGCCCGTGGTCGTGGGGACGACCCTATAGTCGTCGGACAAGTCGGCGGCGGGCCAACCTAGTCCCGGGGTCGTGGGGACGACCCTATATTCGTCGGACAAGCCGGCGGCTGGCCAACTTTGGCCCGTGGTCGTGGGGACGACCCTATAGTCGTCGGACAATTCGGCGGCTGTCCAACTTTGGTCCGGGGTCGTGGGGACGACCCTATGGTCGTCGGACTTGACGGTGGCGGGCCAATCTAGTCCCGAGGTCCTGGGGACGACCCTATAGTCGTCGGACTTGACGGTGGCGGGCCAATCTAGTCCCGGGGTCGTGGGGACGACCCTACAGTCGTCGGACATTTCGGCGGCTTGCCAACACTGGCCCGTGGTCGTGGGGAAGAGCCTATAGTCGTCGGACAAGTCAGCGGCTGGCCAACATTGGCCCGTGGTCGTGGGGACGACCCTACAGTCGTCGGATATGTCGGCGGCTGGCCAACTTTGGACCGTGGTCGTGGGGACGAACCTATAGTCGTCGGAAATGACGGTGGCGGGCCAATCTAGTCCCGGGGTCATGGGGACGACCCTACAGTCGTCGGACAAGTCGGCGGCGAGCCAATCTAGTCCCGCGGTCGTGGGGACGACCCTATAGTCGTCGGACAAGTCAGCGGCTGGCCAACATTGGCCGGTGGTCGTGGGGACGACCATAAAGTCGTCGGACATGACGGTGGCGGGCCACTCTAGTCCCGGGTCGTGGGGACGACCCTATAGTCGTCGGACATGTCGGCGGCTGGCCAACTTTGGCCCGGGGTCGTGGGGACGACCCTATAGTGGTCGGATATGTCGGCGGCTGGCCAGCTTTGGCCCGTGGTCGTGGGGACGACCCTATAGTCGTCGGAAATGACGGTGGCGGGCCAATCTATTCCCGGGGTCGTGGGGGCGACCCTATAGTCGTCGGACATATCAGCGGCTGGCCAACTTTGGCCCGGGGTCGTGGGGACGACCCTACAGTCGTCGGATATGTCGGGGGCTGGCCAACTTTGGCCCGTGGTCGTGGGGTCGACCCTACAGTCGTCGGACAAGTCGGCGGCGAGCCAATCTAGTCCCGCGGTCGTGGGGACGACCCTATAGTCGTCGGACAAGTCAGCGGCTGGCCAACATTGGCCCGTGGTCGTGGGGACGACCATAAAGTCGTCGGACATGACGGTCTCGGGCCACTCTAGTCCCGGGTCGTGGGGACGACCCTATAGTCGTCGGACATGTCGGCGGCTGGCCAACTTTGGCCCGTGGTCGTGGGGACGACCCTATAGTCGTCGGAAATGTCGGTGGCTGTCCAACTTTGGCCCAGGGGTCGTGGGGACGACCCTATAGTCGTCGGACAAGTTAGCGGCTGGCCAACATTGGCCCGTGGTCGTGGGGACGACACTATAGTCGTCGGATATGTCGGCGGCTGGCCAACTTTGGCCCGTGGTCGTGGGGACGACCCTATAGTCGTCGGACAAGTCAGCGGCTGGCCAACACTGGCCCGTGGTCGTGGGGAAGAGCCTATAGTCATCGGACAAGTCAGCGGCTGGCCAACATTGGCCCGTGGTCGTGGGGACGACCCTACAGTCGTCGGATATGTCGGCGGCTGGCCAACTTTGGACCGTGGTCGTGGGGACGAACCTATAGTCGTCGGAAATGACGGTGGCGGGCCAATCTAGTCCCGGGGTCATGGGGACGACCCTACAGTCGTCGGACAAGTCAGCGGCGAGCCAATCTAGTCCCGCGGTCGTGGGGACGACCCTATAGTCGTCGGACAAGTCAGCGGCTGGCCAACATTGGCCCGTGGTCGTGGGGACGACCATAAAGTCGTCGGACATGACGGTGGCGGGCCACTCTAGTCCCGGGTCGTGGGGACGACCCTATAGTCGTCGGACATGTCGGCGGCTGGCCAACTTTGGCCCGGGGTCGTGGGGACGACCCTATAGTGGTCGGATATGTCGGCGGCTGGCCAGCTTTGGCCCGTGGTCGTGGGGACGACCCTATAGTCGTCGGAAATGACGGTGGCGGGCCAATCTATTCCCGGGGTCGTGGGAACGACCCTATAGTCGTCGGACATATCAGCGGCTGGCCAACTTTGGCCCGGGGTCGTGGGGACGACCCTACAGTCGTCGGATATGTCGGGGGCTGGCCAACTTTGCCCCGTGGTCGTGGGGACGACCCTATAGTCGTCGGAAATGACGGTGGCGGGCCAATCTAGTCCCGGGGTCGTGGGGACGACCCTATAGTCGTCGGACAAGTCGGCGGCGGGCCAACCTAGTCCCGGGGTCGTGGGGATGACCCTATAGTCGTCGGACATGACGGTGGCGGGCCAGTCTAGTCCCGGGTCGTGGGGACGACCCTATAGTCGTCGGACATGTCGCCGGCTGGCCAACTTTGGCCCGTGGTCGTGGGGACGACCATATAGTCGTCGGACATGACGGTGGCGGGCCACTCTAGTCCCGGGTCGTGGGGACGACCCTATAGTCGTCGGACATGTCGGCGGCTGGCCAACTTTGGCCCGGGGTCGTGGGGACGACCCTATAGTCGTCGGAAATGACGGTGGCGGGCCAATCTATTCCCGGGGTCGTGGAGACGACCGTATAGTCGTCGGGCATATCAGCGGCTGGCCAACTTTGGCCCGGGGTCGTGGGGACGACCCTATAGTCGTCGGACAAGTCGGCGGCGGGCCAACCTAGTCCCGGGGTCGTGGGGACGACCCTATAATCGTCGGACAAGCCGGCGGCGGGCCAACCTAGACCCGGGGTCGTGGGGATGACCCTATAGTCGTCGGACATGACGGTGGCGGGCCAGTCTAGTCCCGGGTCGTGGGGACGACCCTATAGTCGTCGGACATGTCGGCGGCTGGCCAACTTTGGCCCGTGGTCGTGGGGACGACCCTATAGTCGTCGGAAATGTCGGTGGCTGTCCAACTTTGGCCCGGGGTCGTGGGGACGACCCTATAGTCGTCGGACATGTCGGCGGCTGACCAACTTTGGCCCGGGGTCGTGGGGACGACCCTATAGTCGTCGGACAAGTCGGCGGCGGACCAACCTTGTCCCGGGGTCGTGGGGACGACCCTATAGTCGTCGGACATGACGGTGGCGGGCCAATCTAGTCTCGGGGTCGTGGGGACGACCCTATAGTCGTCGGACATGACGGTGGCGGGCCAATCTAGTTCCGGGGTCGTGGGGACGACCCTATAGTCGTCGGACATGTCGGCGGCTGGACAACTTTGGCCCGTGGACGTGGGGACGACGCCATAGTCGTCGGACATGTCGGCGGCTGGCCAACTTTGGCCCGTGGTCGTGGGGACGATCCGATAGTCGTCGGACATGACGGTGGCGGGCCAATCTAGTCCCGGGGTCATAGGGACGACCCTATAGTCATCGGACATGTCGGCGGCTGGTCAACTTAGGCCCGTGGTCGTAGGGACGATCCGATAGTCGTTGGACATGACGGTGCCGGGCCAATCAAGTCCCGGGGTCGTGGGTACGACCCTATAGTCGTCGGACATGTCGGCGATTGGCCATTATTGGCCCGGGGTCGTGGGGACGACCCTATAATCGTCGGACATGTCGGCGGCTGGCCAACTTTGGCCCGTGGTGGTGAAGACGACCCTATAGTCGTCGGACAAGACGGTGGCGGGCCAATCTAGTCCCGGGGTCGTGGGGACGACCCTATAGTCGTCGGACATGTCGGCGATTGGCCATTATTGGCCCGGGGTCGTGGGAACGACCCTATAGTCGTCGGACAAGTCGGCGGCTGGCCAAATATGGCCCGTGGTCGTGGGGACGACCCTATAGTCGTCGGAAATGTCGGCGGCGAGCCAACCTAGTCCCGGCGTCGTGGGGACGACCCTATAATGTTCGGACAAGTCGGCAGCTGGCCAAATTTGGCCCGTGGTCGTGAGGACGACCCTATAGTCATCGGAAATGTCGGCAGCTGGCCAACTTTGGCCCGTGGTGGTGAAGACGACCCTATAGTCGTCGGACAAGACGGTGGCGGGCCAATCTAGTCCCGGGGTCGTGGGGACGACCCTATAGTCGTCGGACATGTCGGTGGCTGGCCAATTTTGGCCCGTGGTCGTGGGGACGACCCTATTGTCGTCGGACATGACGGTGGCGGGCCAATCTAGTCCCGGGCTCGTGGGGACGACCCTATAGTCGTCGGACATGTCGGTGGCGGGCCAATCTAGTACCGGTGTCGTGGGGACGACCCTATAGTCTTTGGACATGTCGGCGGCGGGCCAACTTTGGCCCGTGGTCGTAGGGACGACCCTACAGTCGTCGGACAAGTCGGCGGCGAGCCAACATTGGGCCGGGGTCGTCGGGACGACCCTATAGTCGTCGGACATGTCGGCGGCTGGCCAACTTTGGCCCGGGGTCGTGGGGGCGACCCTATAGTCGTCGGACATGTTGGCGGCTTGTCAGCCTAGTCCCGGGGTCGTGGGTACCACCCTACAGTCGTCGGACATTTCGGCGGCTTGCCAACTTTGGCCCGGGGTCGTGGGGACGACCCTATAGTCGTCGGACTTGACGGTGGCGGGCCAATCTAGTCCCGAGGTCCTGGGGACGACCCTATAGTCGTCGGACTTGACGGTGGCGGGCCAATCTATTCCCGGGGTCGTGGGGACGACCCTACAGTCGTCGGACATTTCGGCGGCTTGCCAACTTTGGCCCGGGGTCGTGGGGACGACCCTATAGTCGTCGGACATGTTGGCGGCTTGTCAGCCTAGTCCCGGGGTCGTGGGTACGACCCTACAGTCGTCTGACATTTCGGCGGCTTGCCAACTTTGGCCCGGGGTCGTGGGGACGACCCTATAGTCGTCGGACATGTCTGCGGCTTGCCAACTTTGGCCCGGGTTCGTGGGGACGATCCAATAGTCGTCGGACATGTCGGCGGCTGGTCAACTTTGGCCCGTGGTCGTGGGGACGACCCTATAGTCGTTGGACATGTCAGCGGCTGGCCAACTTTGGCCCGGTGTCGTGGGGACGACCCAATAGTCGTCGGACATGTCGGCGGCTGGCCAACTTTGGCCCGTGGTCGTGGGGACGATCCGATAGTCGTTGGACATGACGGTGGCGGGCCAATCTAGTCCCGGGGTCGTGGGGACGACCCTATAGTCGTCGGACTTGTCGGTGGCGGGCCAATCTAGTCCGGGGGTCGTGGGGACGACCCTACAGTCGTCGGACATTTCGGCGGCTTGCCAACTTTGGCCCGGGGTCGTGGGGACGATCCAATAGTCGTCGGACATGTCGGCGGCTGGTCAACTTTGGCCCGTGGTCGTGGGGACGACCCTATAGTCGTTGGACATGTCAGCGGCTGGCCAACTTTGGCCCGGTGTCGTGGGGACGACCCAATAGTCGTCGGACATGTCGGCGGCTGGCCAACTTTGGCCCGTGGTCGTGGGGACGATCCGATAGTCGTTGGACATGACGGTGGCGGGCCAATCTAGTCCGGGGGTCGTGGGGACGACCCTACAGTCGTCGGACATTTCGGCGGCTTGCCAACTTTGGCCCGGGGTCGTGGGGACGACCCTATAGTCGTCGGACTTGACGGTGGCGGGCCAATCTAGTCCGGGGGTCGTGGGGACGACCCTACAGTCGTCGGACATTTCGGCGGCTTGCCAACTTTGGCCCGGGGTCGTGGGGACGACCCTATAGTCGTCGGACTTGACGGTGGGGGGCCAATCTAGTCCCGAGGTCGTGGGGACGACCCTATAGTCGTCGGACTTGACGGTGGCCGGCCAATCTATTCCCGGGGTCGTGGGGACGACCCTATAGTCGTCGGACATGTCGGCGGCTGACCAACTTTGGCCCGGGGTCGTGGGGACGACCCTATAGTCGTCGGACAAGTCGGCGGCGGACCAACCTTGTCCCGGGGTCGTGGGGACGACCCTATAGTCGTCGGACATGACGGTGGCGGGCCAATCTAGTCTCGGGGTCGTGGGGACGACCCTATAGTCGTCGGACATGACGGTGGCGGGCCAATCTAGTTCCGGGGTCGTGGGGACGACCCTATAGTCGTCGGACATGTCGGCGGCTGGACAACTTTGGCCCGTGGACGTGGGGACGACGCCATAGTCGTCGGACATGTCGGCGGCTGGCCAACTTTGGCCCGTGGTCGTGGGGACGATCCGATAGTCGTCGGACATGACGGTGGCGGGCCAATCTAGTCCCGGGGTCATAGGGACGACCCTATAGTCATCGGACATGTCGGCGGCTGGTCAACTTAGGCCCGTGGTCGTAGGGACGATCCGATAGTCGTTGGACATGACGGTGCCGGGCCAATCAAGTCCCGGGGTCGTGGGTACGACCCTATAGTCGTCGGACATGTCGGCGATTGGCCATTATTGGCCCGGGGTCGTGGGGACGACCCTATAATCGTCGGACATGTCGGCGGCTGGCCAACTTTGGCCCGTGGTGGTGAAGACGACCCTATAGTCGTCGGACAAGACGGTGGCGGGCCAATCTAGTCCCGGGGTCGTGGGGACGACCCTATAGTCGTCGGACATGTCGGCGATTGGCCATTATTGGCCCGGGGTCGTGGGAACGACCCTATAGTCGTCGGACAAGTCGGCGGCTGGCCAAATATGGCCCGTGGTCGTGGGGACGACCCTATAGTCGTCGGAAATGTCGGCGGCGAGCCAACCTAGTCCCGGCGTCGTGGGGACGACCCTATAATGTTCGGACAAGTCGGCAGCTGGCCAAATTTGGCCCGTGGTCGTGAGGACGACCCTATAGTCATCGGAAATGTCGGCAGCTGGCCAACTTTGGCCCGTGGTGGTGAAGACGACCCTATAGTCGTCGGACAAGACGGTGGCGGGCCAATCTAGTCCCGGGGTCGTGGGGACGACCCTATAGTCGTCGGACATGTCGGTGGCTGGCCAATTTTGGCCCGTGGTCGTGGGGACGACCCTATTGTCGTCGGACATGACGGTGGCGGGCCAATCTAGTCCCGGGCTCGTGGGGACGACCCTATAGTCGTCGGACATGTCGGTGGCGGGCCAATCTAGTACCGGTGTCGTGGGGACGACCCTATAGTCTTTGGACATGTCGGCGGCGGGCCAACTTTGGCCCGTGGTCGTAGGGACGACCCTACAGTCGTCGGACAAGTCGGCGGCGAGCCAACATTGGGCCGGGGTCGTCGGGACGACCCTATAGTCGTCGGACATGTCGGCGGCTGGCCAACTTTGGCCCGGGGTCGTGGGGGCGACCCTATAGTCGTCGGACATGTTGGCGGCTTGTCAGCCTAGTCCCGGGGTCGTGGGTACCACCCTACAGTCGTCGGACATTTCGGCGGCTTGCCAACTTTGGCCCGGGGTCGTGGGGACGACCCTATAGTCGTCGGACTTGACGGTGGCGGGCCAATCTAGTCCCGAGGTCCTGGGGACGACCCTATAGTCGTCGGACTTGACGGTGGCGGGCCAATCTATTCCCGGGGTCGTGGGGACGACCCTACAGTCGTCGGACATTTCGGCGGCTTGCCAACTTTGGCCCGGGGTCGTGGGGACGACCCTATAGTCGTCGGACATGTTGGCGGCTTGTCAGCCTAGTCCCGGGGTCGTGGGTACGACCCTACAGTCGTCTGACATTTCGGCGGCTTGCCAACTTTGGCCCGGGGTCGTGGGGACGACCCTATAGTCGTCGGACATGTCTGCGGCTTGCCAACTTTGGCCCGGGTTCGTGGGGACGATCCAATAGTCGTCGGACATGTCGGCGGCTGGTCAACTTTGGCCCGTGGTCGTGGGGACGACCCTATAGTCGTTGGACATGTCAGCGGCTGGCCAACTTTGGCCCGGTGTCGTGGGGACGACCCAATAGTCGTCGGACATGTCGGCGGCTGGCCAACTTTGGCCCGTGGTCGTGGGGACGATCCGATAGTCGTTGGACATGACGGTGGCGGGCCAATCTAGTCCCGGGGTCGTGGGGACGACCCTATAGTCGTCGGACTTGTCGGTGGCGGGCCAATCTAGTCCGGGGGTCGTGGGGACGACCCTACAGTCGTCGGACATTTCGGCGGCTTGCCAACTTTGGCCCGGGGTCGTGGGGACGATCCAATAGTCGTCGGACATGTCGGCGGCTGGTCAACTTTGGCCCGTGGTCGTGGGGACGACCCTATAGTCGTTGGACATGTCAGCGGCTGGCCAACTTTGGCCCGGTGTCGTGGGGACGACCCAATAGTCGTCGGACATGTCGGCGGCTGGCCAACTTTGGCCCGTGGTCGTGGGGACGATCCGATAGTCGTTGGACATGACGGTGGCGGGCCAATCTAGTCCGGGGGTCGTGGGGACGACCCTACAGTCGTCGGACATTTCGGCGGCTTGCCAACTTTGGCCCGGGGTCGTGGGGACGACCCTATAGTCGTCGGACTTGACGGTGGCGGGCCAATCTAGTCCGGGGGTCGTGGGGACGACCCTACAGTCGTCGGACATTTCGGCGGCTTGCCAACTTTGGCCCGGGGTCGTGGGGACGACCCTATAGTCGTCGGACTTGACGGTGGGGGGCCAATCTAGTCCCGAGGTCGTGGGGACGACCCTATAGTCGTCGGACTTGACGGTGGCCGGCCAATCTATTCCCGGGGGTCGTGGGGACGACCCTATAGTCGTCGGACATGTCGGCGGCGAGCCAACATTGACCCGGGGTCGTGGGGACGACTCTATAGTCGTCGAACATGTCGGCGGCTGGCCAAATATGACCCGGGGACGTGGGGACGAGCCTATAGTCTTCGGACATGACGGTGGCGGGCCAGTCTAGTCCCGGGTCGTGGGGACGACCCTAGAGTCGTCGGACATGTCGGCGGCTGGCCAACTTTGGCCCGTGGTCGTGGGGACGACCCTATAGTCGTCGGAAATGTCGGTGGCTGTCTAACTTTCGCCCGCGGGTCGTGGGGACGACCCTATAGTCGTCGGACCTGTCGGCGGCGAGCCAACATTGACCCGGGGTCGTGGGGACGACTCTATAGTCGTCGGACATGTCGGTGGCGGGCCAGTCTAGTCCCGGGTCGTGGGGACGACCCTATAGTAGTCGGACATGTTGGCGGCTTGTCAACCTAGTCCCGGGGTTGTGGGGACGACCCTATAGTCGTTGGACATGACGGTGGCGGGCCAATCTAGTCCCGGGGTCGTGGGGACGACCCTACAGTCGTCGGACATTTCGGCGGCATGCCACCTTTGGCCCGGGGTCGTGGGGACGACCCTATAGTCGTCGGACATGTTGGCGGCTTGTCAACCTAGTCCCGGGGTTGTGGGGACGACCGTATAGTCGTTGGACATGACGGTGGCGGGCCAATCTAGTCCCGGGGTCGTAGGAACGACCCTATAGTCGTCGGACATGTCGGCGGCTTGCCAACTTTGGCCCGGGGTCGTGGGGACGACCCTATAGTCGTCGGACACGTCGGCGGCTGGCCAACCTAGTCCCGAGGTCGTGGGGATGACCCTATACTCGTCGGACAAGTCGGCGGCGAACCCACCTAGTCGGGGGGTCGTGGGGACGACCCTATAGACGTCGGACAAGTCAGCGGCTGGCCAACATTGGCCCGTGGTCGTGGGGACGACCATATAGTCGTCGGACATGACGGTGGCGGGCCAGTCTATTTCCGGGTCGTGGGGACGACCCTATAGTCGTCGGACATGTCGGCGGCTGGCCAACCTAGTCCCGAGGTCGTGGGGACGACCCTATAGTCGTCGGACAAGTCGGCGGCGGGCCAACCTAGTCCCGGGGTCGTGGGGATGACCCTATACTCGTCGGACAAGTCGGCGGCGAACCCACCTAGTCGGGGGGTCGTGGCGACGACCCTATAGTCGTCGGACAAGTCAGCGGCTGGCCAACATTGGCCCGTGGTCGTGGGGACGACCATATAGTCGTCGGACATGACGGTGGCGGGCCACTCTAGTCCCGGGTCGTGGGGACGACCCTATAGTCGTCGGACATGTCGGCGGCTGGCCAACTTTGGCCCGGGGTCGTGGGGACGACCCTATAGTCGTCGGACATGTCGGCGGCTGGCCAACTTTGGCCCGGGGTCGTGGGGACGACCCTATAGTCGTCGGATATGTCGGCGGCAGGCTAACTTTGGCCCGTGGTCGTGGGGACGACCCTATAGTCGTCGGACAAGTCGGCGGCGGGCCAACCTAGTCCCGGGGTCGTGGGGACGACCCTATATTCGTCGGACAAGCCGGCGGCTGGCCAACTTTGGCCCGTGGTCGTGGGGACGACCCTATAGTCGTCGGACAATTCGGCGGCTGTCCAACTTTGGTCCGGGGTCGTGGGGACGACCCTATGGTCGTCGGACTTGACGGTGGCTGGCCAATCTAGTCCCGAGGTCCTGGGGACGACCCTATAGTCGTCGGACTTGACGGTGGCGGGCCAATCTAGTCCCGGGGTCGTGGGGACGACCCTACAGTCGTCGGACATTTCGGCGGCTTGCCAACACTGGCCCGTGGTCGTGGGGAAGAGCCTATAGTCGTCGGACAAGTCAGCGGCTGGCCAACATTGGCCCGTGGTCGTGGGGACGACCCTACAGTCGTCGGAAATGACGGTGGCGGGCCAATCTAGTCCCGGGGTCATGGGGACGACCCTACAGTCGTCGGACAAGTCGGCGGCGAGCCAATCTAGTCCCGCGGTCGTGGGGACGACCCTATAGTCGTCGGACAAGTCAGCGGCTGGCCAACATTGGCCGGTGGTCGTGGGGACGACCATAAAGTCGTCGGACATGACGGTGGCGGGCCAATCTAGTCCCGGGGTCGTGGGGACGACCCTATAGTCGTCGGACATGTCGGTGGCTGGCCAATTTTGGCCCGTGGTCGTGGGGACGACCCTATTGTCGTCGGACATGACGGTGGCGGGCCAATCTAGTCCCGGGCTCGTGGGGACGACCCTATAGTCGTCGGACATGTCGGTGGCGGGCCAATCTAGTACCGGGGTCGTGGGGACGACCCTATAGTCTTTGGACATGTCGGCGGCGGGCCAACTTTGGCCCGTGGTCGTAGGGACGACCCTACAGTCGTCGGACAAGTCGGCGGCGAGCCAACATTGGGCCGGGGTCGTCGGGACGACCCTATAGTCGTCGGACATGTCGGCGGCTGGCCAACTTTGGCCCGGGGTCGTGGGGACGACCCTATAGTCGTCGGACTTGACGGTGGGGGGCCAATCTAGTCCCGAGGTCGTGGGGACGACCCTATAGTCGTCGGACTTGACGGTGGCCGGCCAATCTATTCCCGGGGGTCGTGGGGACGACCCTATAGTCGTCGGACATGTCGGCGGCGAGCCAACATTGACCCGGGGTCGTGGGGACGACTCTATAGTCGTCGAACATGTCGGCGGCTGGCCAAATATGACCCGGGGACGTGGGGACGAGCCTATAGTCTTCGGACATGACGGTGGCGGGCCAGTCTAGTCCCGGGTCGTGGGGACGACCCTAGAGTCGTCGGACATGTCGGCGGCTGGCCAACTTTGGCCCGTGGTCGTGGGGACGACCCTATAGTCGTCGGAAATGTCGGTGGCTGTCTAACTTTCGCCCGCGGGTCGTGGGGACGACCCTATAGTCGTCGGACCTGTCGGCGGCGAGCCAACATTGACCCGGGGTCGTGGGGACGACTCTATAGTCGTCGGACATGTCGGTGGCGGGCCAGTCTAGTCCCGGGTCGTGGGGACGACCCTATAGTAGTCGGACATGTTGGCGGCTTGTCAACCTAGTCCCGGGGTTGTGGGGACGACCCTATAGTCGTTGGACATGACGGTGGCGGGCCAATCTAGTCCCGGGGTCGTGGGGACGACCCTACAGTCGTCGGACATTTCGGCGGCATGCCACCTTTGGCCCGGGGTCGTGGGGACGACCCTATAGTCGTCGGACATGTTGGCGGCTTGTCAACCTAGTCCCGGGGTTGTGGGGACGACCGTATAGTCGTTGGACATGACGGTGGCGGGCCAATCTAGTCCCGGGGTCGTAGGAACGACCCTATAGTCGTCGGACATGTCGGCGGCTTGCCAACTTTGGCCCGGGGTCGTGGGGACGACCCTATAGTCGTCGGACACGTCGGCGGCTGGCCAACCTAGTCCCGAGGTCGTGGGGATGACCCTATACTCGTCGGACAAGTCGGCGGCGAACCCACCTAGTCGGGGGGTCGTGGGGACGACCCTATAGACGTCGGACAAGTCAGCGGCTGGCCAACATTGGCCCGTGGTCGTGGGGACGACCATATAGTCGTCGGACATGACGGTGGCGGGCCAGTCTATTTCCGGGTCGTGGGGACGACCCTATAGTCGTCGGACATGTCGGCGGCTGGCCAACCTAGTCCCGAGGTCGTGGGGACGACCCTATAGTCGTCGGACAAGTCGGCGGCGGGCCAACCTAGTCCCGGGGTCGTGGGGATGACCCTATACTCGTCGGACAAGTCGGCGGCGAACCCACCTAGTCGGGGGGTCGTGGCGACGACCCTATAGTCGTCGGACAAGTCAGCGGCTGGCCAACATTGGCCCGTGGTCGTGGGGACGACCATATAGTCGTCGGACATGACGGTGGCGGGCCACTCTAGTCCCGGGTCGTGGGGACGACCCTATAGTCGTCGGACATGTCGGCGGCTGGCCAACTTTGGCCCGGGGTCGTGGGGACGACCCTATAGTCGTCGGACATGTCGGCGGCTGGCCAACTTTGGCCCGGGGTCGTGGGGACGACCCTATAGTCGTCGGATATGTCGGCGGCAGGCTAACTTTGGCCCGTGGTCGTGGGGACGACCCTATAGTCGTCGGACAAGTCGGCGGCGGGCCAACCTAGTCCCGGGGTCGTGGGGACGACCCTATATTCGTCGGACAAGCCGGCGGCTGGCCAACTTTGGCCCGTGGTCGTGGGGACGACCCTATAGTCGTCGGACAATTCGGCGGCTGTCCAACTTTGGTCCGGGGTCGTGGGGACGACCCTATGGTCGTCGGACTTGACGGTGGCTGGCCAATCTAGTCCCGAGGTCCTGGGGACGACCCTATAGTCGTCGGACTTGACGGTGGCGGGCCAATCTAGTCCCGGGGTCGTGGGGACGACCCTACAGTCGTCGGACATTTCGGCGGCTTGCCAACACTGGCCCGTGGTCGTGGGGAAGAGCCTATAGTCGTCGGACAAGTCAGCGGCTGGCCAACATTGGCCCGTGGTCGTGGGGACGACCCTACAGTCGTCGGAAATGACGGTGGCGGGCCAATCTAGTCCCGGGGTCATGGGGACGACCCTACAGTCGTCGGACAAGTCGGCGGCGAGCCAATCTAGTCCCGCGGTCGTGGGGACGACCCTATAGTCGTCGGACAAGTCAGCGGCTGGCCAACATTGGCCGGTGGTCGTGGGGACGACCATAAAGTCGTCGGACATGACGGTGGCGGGCCACTCTAGTCCCGGGTCGTGGGGACGACCCTATAGTCGTCGGACATGTCGGCGGCTGGCCAACTTTGGCCCGGGGTCGTGGGGACGACCCTATAGTGGTCGGATATGTCGGCGGCTGGCCAGCTTTGGCCCGTGGTCGTGGGGACGACCCTATAGTCGTCGGAAATGACGGTGGCGGGCCAATCTATTCCCGGGGTCGTGGGGGCGACCCTATAGTCGTCGGACATATCAGCGGCTGGCCAACTTTGGCCCGGGGTCGTGGGGACGACCCTACAGTCGTCGGATATGTCGGGGGCTGGCCAACTTTGGCCCGTGGTCGTGGGGTCGACCCTACAGTCGTCGGACAAGTCGGCGGCGAGCCAATCTAGTCCCGCGGTCGTGGGGACGACCCTATAGTCGTCGGACAAGTCAGCGGCTGGCCAACATTGGCCCGTGGTCGTGGGGACGACCATAAAGTCGTCGGACATGACGGTCTCGGGCCACTCTAGTCCCGGGTCGTGGGGACGACCCTATAGTCGTCGGACATGTCGGCGGCTGGCCAACTTTGGCCCGTGGTCGTGGGGACGACCCTATAGTCGTCGGAAATGTCGGTGGCTGTCCAACTTTGGCCCAGGGGTCGTGGGGACGACCCTATAGTCGTCGGACAAGTTAGCGGCTGGCCAACATTGGCCCGTGGTCGTGGGGACGACACTATAGTCGTCGGATATGTCGGCGGCTGGCCAACTTTGGCCCGTGGTCGTGGGGACGACCCTATAGTCGTCGGACAAGTCAGCGGCTGGCCAACACTGGCCCGTGGTCGTGGGGAAGAGCCTATAGTCATCGGACAAGTCAGCGGCTGGCCAACATTGGCCCGTGGTCGTGGGGACGACCCTACAGTCGTCGGATATGTCGGCGGCTGGCCAACTTTGGACCGTGGTCGTGGGGACGAACCTATAGTCGTCGGAAATGACGGTGGCGGGCCAATCTAGTCCCGGGGTCATGGGGACGACCCTACAGTCGTCGGACAAGTCAGCGCCGAGCCAATCTAGTCCCGCGGTCGTGGGGACGACCCTATAGTCGTCGGACAAGTCAGCGGCTGGCCAACATTGGCCCGTGGTCGTGGGGACGACCATAAAGTCGTCGGACATGACGGTGGCGGGCCACTCTAGTCCCGGGTCGTGGGGACGACCCTATAGTCGTCGGACATGTCGGCGGCTGGCCAACTTTGGCCCGGGGTCGTGGGGACGACCCTATAGTGGTCGGATATGTCGGCGGCTGGCCAGCTTTGGCCCGTGGTCGTGGGGACGACCCTATAGTCGTCGGAAATGACGGTGGCGGGCCAATCTATTCCCGGGGTCGTGGGGACGACCCTATAGTCGTCGGACATATCAGCGGCTGGCCAACTTTGGCCCGGGGTCGTGGGGACGACCCTACAGTCGTCGGATATGTCGGGGGCTGGCCAACTTTGCCCCGTGGTCGTGGGGACGACCCTATAGTCGTCGGAAATGACGGTGGCGGGCCAATCTAGTCCCGGGGTCGTGGGGACGACCCTATAGTCGTCGGACAAGTCGGCGGCGGGCCAACCTAGTCCCGGGGTCGTGGGGATGACCCTATAGTCGTCGGACATGACGGTGGCGGGCCAGTCTAGTCCCGGGTCGTGGGGACGACCCTATAGTCGTCGGACATGTCGCCGGCTGGCCAACTTTGGCCCGTGGTCGTGGGGACGACCATATAGTCGTCGGACATGACGGTGGCGGGCCACTCTAGTCCCGGGTCGTGGGGACGACCCTATAGTCGTCGGACATGTCGGCGGCTGGCCAACTTTGGCCCGGGGTCGTGGGGACGACCCTATAGTCGTCGGAAATGACGGTGGCGGGCCAATCTATTCCCGGGGTCGTGGAGACGACCGTATAGTCGTCGGGCATATCAGCGGCTGGCCAACTTTGGCCCGGGGTCGTGGGGACGACCCTATAGTCGTCGGACAAGTCGGCGGCGGGCCAACCTAGTCCCGGGGTCGTGGGGACGACCCTATAATCGTCGGACAAGCCGGCGGCGGGCCAACCTAGACCCGGGGTCGTGGGGATGACCCTATAGTCGTCGGACATGACGGTGGCGGGCCAGTCTAGTCCCGGGTCGTGGGGACGACCCTATAGTCGTCGGACATGTCGGCGGCGGGCCAACTTTGGCCCGTGGTCGTAGGGACGACCCTACAGTCGTCGGACAAGTCGGCGGCGAGCCAACATTGGGCCGGGGTCGTCGGGACGACCCTATAGTCGTCGGACATGTCGGCGGCTGGCCAACTTTGGCCCGGGGTCGTGGGGACGACCCTATAGTCGTCGGACTTGACGGTGGGGGGCCAATCTAGTCCCGAGGTCGTGGGGACGACCCTATAGTCGTCGGACTTGACGGTGGCCGGCCAATCTATTCCCGGGGGTCGTGGGGACGACCCTATAGTCGTCGGACATGTCGGCGGCGAGCCAACATTGACCCGGGGTCGTGGGGACGACTCTATAGTCGTCGAACATGTCGGCGGCTGGCCAAATATGACCCGGGGACGTGGGGACGAGCCTATAGTCTTCGGACATGACGGTGGCGGGCCAGTCTAGTCCCGGGTCGTGGGGACGACCCTAGAGTCGTCGGACATGTCGGCGGCTGGCCAACTTTGGCCCGTGGTCGTGGGGACGACCCTATAGTCGTCGGAAATGTCGGTGGCTGTCTAACTTTCGCCCGCGGGTCGTGGGGACGACCCTATAGTCGTCGGACCTGTCGGCGGCGAGCCAACATTGACCCGGGGTCGTGGGGACGACTCTATAGTCGTCGGACATGTCGGTGGCGGGCCAGTCTAGTCCCGGGTCGTGGGGACGACCCTATAGTAGTCGGACATGTTGGCGGCTTGTCAACCTAGTCCCGGGGTTGTGGGGACGACCCTATAGTCGTTGGACATGACGGTGGCGGGCCAATCTAGTCCCGGGGTCGTGGGGACGACCCTACAGTCGTCGGACATTTCGGCGGCATGCCACCTTTGGCCCGGGGTCGTGGGGACGACCCTATAGTCGTCGGACATGTTGGCGGCTTGTCAACCTAGTCCCGGGGTTGTGGGGACGACCGTATAGTCGTTGGACATGACGGTGGCGGGCCAATCTAGTCCCGGGGTCGTAGGAACGACCCTATAGTCGTCGGACATGTCGGCGGCTTGCCAACTTTGGCCCGGGGTCGTGGGGACGACCCTATAGTCGTCGGACACGTCGGCGGCTGGCCAACCTAGTCCCGAGGTCGTGGGGATGACCCTATACTCGTCGGACAAGTCGGCGGCGAACCCACCTAGTCGGGGGGTCGTGGGGACGACCCTATAGACGTCGGACAAGTCAGCGGCTGGCCAACATTGGCCCGTGGTCGTGGGGACGACCATATAGTCGTCGGACATGACGGTGGCGGGCCAGTCTATTTCCGGGTCGTGGGGACGACCCTATAGTCGTCGGACATGTCGGCGGCTGGCCAACCTAGTCCCGAGGTCGTGGGGACGACCCTATAGTCGTCGGACAAGTCGGCGGCGGGCCAACCTAGTCCCGGGGTCGTGGGGATGACCCTATACTCGTCGGACAAGTCGGCGGCGAACCCACCTAGTCGGGGGGTCGTGGCGACGACCCTATAGTCGTCGGACAAGTCAGCGGCTGGCCAACATTGGCCCGTGGTCGTGGGGACGACCATATAGTCGTCGGACATGACGGTGGCGGGCCACTCTAGTCCCGGGTCGTGGGGACGACCCTATAGTCGTCGGACATGTCGGCGGCTGGCCAACTTTGGCCCGGGGTCGTGGGGACGACCCTATAGTCGTCGGACATGTCGGCGGCTGGCCAACTTTGGCCCGGGGTCGTGGGGACGACCCTATAGTCGTCGGATATGTCGGCGGCAGGCTAACTTTGGCCCGTGGTCGTGGGGACGACCCTATAGTCGTCGGACAAGTCGGCGGCGGGCCAACCTAGTCCCGGGGTCGTGGGGACGACCCTATATTCGTCGGACAAGCCGGCGGCTGGCCAACTTTGGCCCGTGGTCGTGGGGACGACCCTATAGTCGTCGGACAATTCGGCGGCTGTCCAACTTTGGTCCGGGGTCGTGGGGACGACCCTATGGTCGTCGGACTTGACGGTGGCTGGCCAATCTAGTCCCGAGGTCCTGGGGACGACCCTATAGTCGTCGGACTTGACGGTGGCGGGCCAATCTAGTCCCGGGGTCGTGGGGACGACCCTACAGTCGTCGGACATTTCGGCGGCTTGCCAACACTGGCCCGTGGTCGTGGGGAAGAGCCTATAGTCGTCGGACAAGTCAGCGGCTGGCCAACATTGGCCCGTGGTCGTGGGGACGACCCTACAGTCGTCGGAAATGACGGTGGCGGGCCAATCTAGTCCCGGGGTCATGGGGACGACCCTACAGTCGTCGGACAAGTCGGCGGCGAGCCAATCTAGTCCCGCGGTCGTGGGGACGACCCTATAGTCGTCGGACAAGTCAGCGGCTGGCCAACATTGGCCGGTGGTCGTGGGGACGACCATAAAGTCGTCGGACATGACGGTGGCGGGCCACTCTAGTCCCGGGTCGTGGGGACGACCCTATAGTCGTCGGACATGTCGGCGGCTGGCCAACTTTGGCCCGGGGTCGTGGGGACGACCCTATAGTGGTCGGATATGTCGGCGGCTGGCCAGCTTTGGCCCGTGGTCGTGGGGACGACCCTATAGTCGTCGGAAATGACGGTGGCGGGCCAATCTATTCCCGGGGTCGTGGGGGCGACCCTATAGTCGTCGGACATATCAGCGGCTGGCCAACTTTGGCCCGGGGTCGTGGGGACGACCCTACAGTCGTCGGATATGTCGGGGGCTGGCCAACTTTGGCCCGTGGTCGTGGGGTCGACCCTACAGTCGTCGGACAAGTCGGCGGCGAGCCAATCTAGTCCCGCGGTCGTGGGGACGACCCTATAGTCGTCGGACAAGTCAGCGGCTGGCCAACATTGGCCCGTGGTCGTGGGGACGACCATAAAGTCGTCGGACATGACGGTCTCGGGCCACTCTAGTCCCGGGTCGTGGGGACGACCCTATAGTCGTCGGACATGTCGGCGGCTGGCCAACTTTGGCCCGTGGTCGTGGGGACGACCCTATAGTCGTCGGAAATGTCGGTGGCTGTCCAACTTTGGCCCAGGGGTCGTGGGGACGACCCTATAGTCGTCGGACAAGTTAGCGGCTGGCCAACATTGGCCCGTGGTCGTGGGGACGACACTATAGTCGTCGGATATGTCGGCGGCTGGCCAACTTTGGCCCGTGGTCGTGGGGACGACCCTATAGTCGTCGGACAAGTCAGCGGCTGGCCAACACTGGCCCGTGGTCGTGGGGAAGAGCCTATAGTCATCGGACAAGTCAGCGGCTGGCCAACATTGGCCCGTGGTCGTGGGGACGACCCTACAGTCGTCGGATATGTCGGCGGCTGGCCAACTTTGGACCGTGGTCGTGGGGACGAACCTATAGTCGTCGGAAATGACGGTGGCGGGCCAATCTAGTCCCGGGGTCATGGGGACGACCCTACAGTCGTCGGACAAGTCAGCGGCGAGCCAATCTAGTCCCGCGGTCGTGGGGACGACCCTATAGTCGTCGGACAAGTCAGCGGCTGGCCAACATTGGCCCGTGGTCGTGGGGACGACCATAAAGTCGTCGGACATGACGGTGGCGGGCCACTCTAGTCCCGGGTCGTGGGGACGACCCTATAGTCGTCGGACATGTCGGCGGCTGGCCAACTTTGGCCCGGGGTCGTGGGGACGACCCTATAGTGGTCGGATATGTCGGCGGCTGGCCAGCTTTGGCCCGTGGTCGTGGGGACGACCCTATAGTCGTCGGAAATGACGGTGGCGGGCCAATCTATTCCCGGGGTCGTGGGGACGACCCTATAGTCGTCGGACATATCAGCGGCTGGCCAACTTTGGCCCGGGGTCGTGGGGACGACCCTACAGTCGTCGGATATGTCGGGGGCTGGCCAACTTTGCCCCGTGGTCGTGGGGACGACCCTATAGTCGTCGGAAATGACGGTGGCGGGCCAATCTAGTCCCGGGGTCGTGGGGACGACCCTATAGTCGTCGGACAAGTCGGCGGCGGGCCAACCTAGTCCCGGGGTCGTGGGGATGACCCTATAGTCGTCGGACATGACGGTGGCGGGCCAGTCTAGTCCCGGGTCGTGGGGACGACCCTATAGTCGTCGGACATGTCGCCGGCTGGCCAACTTTGGCCCGTGGTCGTGGGGACGACCATATAGTCGTCGGACATGACGGTGGCGGGCCACTCTAGTCCCGGGTCGTGGGGACGACCCTATAGTCGTCGGACATGTCGGCGGCTGGCCAACTTTGGCCCGGGGTCGTGGGGACGACCCTATAGTCGTCGGAAATGACGGTGGCGGGCCAATCTATTCCCGGGGTCGTGGAGACGACCGTATAGTCGTCGGGCATATCAGCGGCTGGCCAACTTTGGCCCGGGGTCGTGGGGACGACCCTATAGTCGTCGGACAAGTCGGCGGCGGGCCAACCTAGTCCCGGGGTCGTGGGGACGACCCTATAATCGTCGGACAAGCCGGCGGCGGGCCAACCTAGACCCGGGGTCGTGGGGATGACCCTATAGTCGTCGGACATGACGGTGGCGGGCCAGTCTAGTCCCGGGTCGTGGGGACGACCCTATAGTCGTCGGACATGTCGGCGGCTGGCCAACTTTGGCCCGTGGTCGTGGGGACGACCCTATAGTCGTCGGAAATGTCGGTGGCTGTCCAACTTTGGCCCGGGGTCGTGGGGACGACCCTATAGTCGTCGGACATGTCGGCGGCTGACCAACTTTGGCCCGGGGTCGTGGGGACGACCCTATAGTCGTCGGACAAGTCGGCGGCGGACCAACCTTGTCCCGGGGTCGTGGGGACGACCCTATAGTCGTCGGACATGACGGTGGCGGGCCAATCTAGTCTCGGGGTCGTGGGGACGACCCTATAGTCGTCGGACATGACGGTGGCGGGCCAATCTAGTTCCGGGGTCGTGGGGACGACCCTATAGTCGTCGGACATGTCGGCGGCTGGACAACTTTGGCCCGTGGACGTGGGGACGACGCCATAGTCGTCGGACATGTCGGCGGCTGGCCAACTTTGGCCCGTGGTCGTGGGGACGATCCGATAGTCGTCGGACATGACGGTGGCGGGCCAATCTAGTCCCGGGGTCATAGGGACGACCCTATAGTCATCGGACATGTCGGCGGCTGGTCAACTTAGGCCCGTGGTCGTAGGGACGATCCGATAGTCGTTGGACATGACGGTGCCGGGCCAATCAAGTCCCGGGGTCGTGGGTACGACCCTATAGTCGTCGGACATGTCGGCGATTGGCCATTATTGGCCCGGGGTCGTGGGGACGACCCTATAATCGTCGGACATGTCGGCGGCTGGCCAACTTTGGCCCGTGGTGGTGAAGACGACCCTATAGTCGTCGGACAAGACGGTGGCGGGCCAATCTAGTCCCGGGGTCGTGGGGACGACCCTATAGTCGTCGGACATGTCGGCGATTGGCCATTATTGGCCCGGGGTCGTGGGAACGACCCTATAGTCGTCGGACAAGTCGGCGGCTGGCCAAATATGGCCCGTGGTCGTGGGGACGACCCTATAGTCGTCGGAAATGTCGGCGGCGAGCCAACCTAGTCCCGGCGTCGTGGGGACGACCCTATAATGTTCGGACAAGTCGGCAGCTGGCCAAATTTGGCCCGTGGTCGTGAGGACGACCCTATAGTCATCGGAAATGTCGGCAGCTGGCCAACTTTGGCCCGTGGTGGTGAAGACGACCCTATAGTCGTCGGACAAGACGGTGGCGGGCCAATCTAGTCCCGGGGTCGTGGGGACGACCCTATAGTCGTCGGACATGTCGGTGGCTGGCCAATTTTGGCCCGTGGTCGTGGGGACGACCCTATTGTCGTCGGACATGACGGTGGCGGGCCAATCTAGTCCCGGGCTCGTGGGGACGACCCTATAGTCGTCGGACATGTCGGTGGCGGGCCAATCTAGTACCGGGGTCGTGGGGACGACCCTATAGTCTTTGGACATGTCGGCGGCGGGCCAACTTTGGCCCGTGGTCGTAGGGACGACCCTACAGTCGTCGGACAAGTCGGCGGCGAGCCAACATTGGGCCGGGGTCGTCGGGACGACCCTATAGTCGTCGGACATGTCGGCGGCTGGCCAACTTTGGCCCGGGGTCGTGGGGGCGACCCTATAGTCGTCGGACATGTTGGCGGCTTGTCAGCCTAGTCCCGGGGTCGTGGGTACCACCCTACAGTCGTCGGACATTTCGGCGGCTTGCCAACTTTGGCCCGGGGTCGTGGGGACGACCCTATAGTCGTCGGACTTGACGGTGGCGGGCCAATCTAGTCCCGAGGTCCTGGGGACGACCCTATAGTCGTCGGACTTGACGGTGGCGGGCCAATCTATTCCCGGGGTCGTGGGGACGACCCTACAGTCGTCGGACATTTCGGCGGCTTGCCAACTTTGGCCCGGGGTCGTGGGGACGACCCTATAGTCGTCGGACATGTTGGCGGCTTGTCAGCCTAGTCCCGGGGTCGTGGGTACGACCCTACAGTCGTCTGACATTTCGGCGGCTTGCCAACTTTGGCCCGGGGTCGTGGGGACGACCCTATAGTCGTCGGACATGTCTGCGGCTTGCCAACTTTGGCCCGGGTTCGTGGGGACGATCCAATAGTCGTCGGACATGTCGGCGGCTGGTCAACTTTGGCCCGTGGTCGTGGGGACGACCCTATAGTCGTTGGACATGTCAGCGGCTGGCCAACTTTGGCCCGGTGTCGTGGGGACGACCCAATAGTCGTCGGACATGTCGGCGGCTGGCCAACTTTGGCCCGTGGTCGTGGGGACGATCCGATAGTCGTTGGACATGACGGTGGCGGGCCAATCTAGTCCCGGGGTCGTGGGGACGACCCTATAGTCGTCGGACTTGTCGGTGGCGGGCCAATCTAGTCCGGGGGTCGTGGGGACGACCCTACAGTCGTCGGACATTTCGGCGGCTTGCCAACTTTGGCCCGGGGTCGTGGGGACGATCCAATAGTCGTCGGACATGTCGGCGGCTGGTCAACTTTGGCCCGTGGTCGTGGGGACGACCCTATAGTCGTTGGACATGTCAGCGGCTGGCCAACTTTGGCCCGGTGTCGTGGGGACGACCCAATAGTCGTCGGACATGTCGGCGGCTGGCCAACTTTGGCCCGTGGTCGTGGGGACGATCCGATAGTCGTTGGACATGACGGTGGCGGGCCAATCTAGTCCGGGGGTCGTGGGGACGACCCTACAGTCGTCGGACATTTCGGCGGCTTGCCAACTTTGGCCCGGGGTCGTGGGGACGACCCTATAGTCGTCGGACTTGACGGTGGCGGGCCAATCTAGTCCGGGGGTCGTGGGGACGACCCTACAGTCGTCGGACATTTCGGCGGCTTGCCAACTTTGGCCCGGGGTCGTGGGGACGACCCTATAGTCGTCGGACTTGACGGTGGGGGGCCAATCTAGTCCCGAGGTCGTGGGGACGACCCTATAGTCGTCGGACTTGACGGTGGCCGGCCAATCTATTCCCGGGGGTCGTGGGGACGACCCTATAGTCGTCGGACATGTCGGCGGCGAGCCAACATTGACCCGGGGTCGTGGGGACGACTCTATAGTCGTCGAACATGTCGGCGGCTGGCCAAATATGACCCGGGGACGTGGGGACGAGCCTATAGTCTTCGGACATGACGGTGGCGGGCCAGTCTAGTCCCGGGTCGTGGGGACGACCCTAGAGTCGTCGGACATGTCGGCGGCTGGCCAACTTTGGCCCGTGGTCGTGGGGACGACCCTATAGTCGTCGGAAATGTCGGTGGCTGTCCAACTTTCGCCCGCGGGTCGTGGGGACGACCCTATAGTCGTCGGACCTGTCGGCGGCGAGCCAACATTGACCCGGGGTCGTGGGGACGACTCTATAGTCGTCGGACATGTCGGTGGCGGGCCAGTCTAGTCCCGGGTCGTGGGGACGACCCTATAGACGTCGGACATGTCGGCGGCTGGCCAACTTTGGCCCGTGGTCGTGGGGACGACTCTATTGTCGTCGGAAATGTCGGCGGCTGGCCAACCTGGACCCGGGGTCGTGGGGACGACCCTATTGTCGTCGGACATGACGGTGGCGGGCCAATCTAGTCTCGCGGTCGTGGGGACGACCCTATAATCGTCGGACATGACGGTGGCGGGCCAATCTAGTCCCGGGGTCGTGCGGACGACCCTATAGTCGTCGGACATGTCGGCGGCTGGCCAACATTGGCCCGGCGTCGTGGGGACGACTCTATAGTCGTCAGAAATGTCGGCGGCTGGCCAACCTGGACCCGGGGTCGTGGGGACGACTCTATTGTCGTCGGACATGACGGTGGCTGGCCAACATTGGCCGGTGGTCGTGGGGACGACCATAAAGTCGTCGGACATGACGGTGGCGGGCCACTCTAGTCCCGGGTCGTGGGGACGACCCTATAGTCGTCGGACATGTCGGCGGCTGGCCAACTTTGGCCCGGGGTCGTGGGGACGACCCTATAGTGGTCGGATATGTCGGCGGCTGGCCAGCTTTGGCCCGTGGTCGTGGGGACGACCCTATAGTCGTCGGAAATGACGGTGGCGGGCCAATCTAGTCCCGGGGTCATGGGGACGACCCTACAGTCGTCGGACAAGTCAGCGGCGAGCCAATCTAGTCCCGCGGTCGTGGGGACGACCCTATAGTCGTCGGACAAGTCAGCGGCTGGCCAACATTGGCCCGTGGTCGTGGGGACGACCATAAAGTCGTCGGACATGACGGTGGCGGGCCACTCTAGTCCCGGGTCGTGGGGACGACCCT
The DNA here is from genome assembly GCA_963932275.1 of Andrena praecox. NCBI lineage: Eukaryota > Metazoa > Arthropoda > Insecta > Hymenoptera > Andrenidae > Andrena > Andrena praecox. The sequence continues at coordinate 183,918 of CAWVQO010000009.1, read as the reverse complement.
ATAGTCGTCGGACATGTCGGCGGCTGGCCAACTTTGGCCCGGGGTCGTGGGGACGACCCTATAGTGGTCGGATATGTCGGCGGCTGGCCAGCTTTGGCCCGTGGTCGTGGGGACGACCCTATAGTCGTCGGAAATGACGGTGGCGGGCCAATCTATTCCCGGGGTCGTGGGGACGACCCTATAGTCGTCGGACATATCAGCGGCTGGCCAACTTTGGCCCGGGGTCGTGGGGACGACCCTACAGTCGTCGGATATGTCGGGGGCTGGCCAACTTTGCCCCGTGGTCGTGGGGACGACCCTATAGTCGTCGGAAATGACGGTGGCGGGCCAATCTAGTCCCGGGGTCGTGGGGACGACCCTATAGTTGTCGGACAAGTCGGCGGCGGGCCAACCTAGTCCCGGGGTCGTGGGGATGACCCTATAGTCGTCGGACATGACGGTGGCGGGCCAGTCTAGTCCCGGGTCGTGGGGACGACCCTATAGTCGTCGGACATGTCGCCGGCTGGCCAACTTTGGCCCGTGGTCGTGGGGACGACCATATAGTCGTCGGACATGACGGTGGCGGGCCACTCTAGTCCCGGGTCGTGGGGACGACCCTATAGTCGTCGGACATGTCGGCGGCTGGCCAACTTTGGCCCGGGGTCGTGGGGACGACCCTATAGTCGTCGGAAATGACGGTGGCGGGCCAATCTATTCCCGGGGTCGTGGAGACGACCGTATAGTCGTCGGGCATATCAGCGGCTGGCCAACTTTGGCCCGGGGTCGTGGGGACGACCCTATAGTCGTCGGACAAGTCGGCGGCGGGCCAACCTAGTCCCGGGGTCGTGGGGACGACCCTATAATCGTCGGACAAGCCGGCGGCGGGCCAACCTAGACCCGGGGTCGTGGGGATGACCCTATAGTCGTCGGACATGACGGTGGCGGGCCAGTCTAGTCCCGGGTCGTGGGGACGACCCTATAGTCGTCGGACATGTCGGCGGCTGGCCAACTTTGGCCCGTGGTCGTGGGGACGACCCTATAGTCGTCGGAAATGTCGGTGGCTGTCCAACTTTGGCCCGGGGTCGTGGGGACGACCCTATAGTCGTCGGACATGTCGGCGGCTGACCAACTTTGGCCCGGGGTCGTGGGGACGACACTATAGTCGTCGGACAAGTCGGCGGCGGACCAACCTAGTCCCGGGGTCGTGGGGACGACCCTATAATCGTCGGACATGACGGTGGCGGGCCAATCTAGTCTCGGGGTCGTGGGGACGACCCTATAGTCGTCGGACATGACGGTGGCGGGCCAATCTAGTTCCGGGGTCGTGGGGACGACCCTATAGTCGTCGGACATGTCGGCGGCTGGACAACTTTGGCCCGTGGACGTGGGGACGACGCCATAGTCGTCGGACATGTCGGCGGCTGGCCAACTTTGGCCCGTGGTCGTGGGGACGATCCGATAGTCGTCGGACATGACGGTGGCGGGCCAATCTAGTCCCGGGGTCTTAGGGACGACCCTATAGTCATCGGACATGTCGGCGGCTGGTCAACTTAGGCCCGTGGTCGTAGGGACGATCCGAAAGTCGTTGGACATGACGGTGCCGGGCCAATCAAGTCCCGGGGTCGTGGGTACGACCCTATAGTCGTCGGACATGTCGGCGATTGGCCATTATTGGCCCGGGGTCGTGGGGACGACCCAACAGTCGTCGGACATGTCGGCGGCTGGCCAACTTTGGCCCGTGGTCGTGGGGACGATCCGATAGTCGTCGGACGTGACGGTGGCTAGCCAATCTAGTCCCGGGATCGTGGGGACGACCCTATAGTCGTCGGAGATGTCGGCGGCTGTCCTACTTTGGCCCGGTGTCTTGGGGACGACTCTATAGTCGTCGGACATGTCGGCGGCTGGCCAACCTAAACCCGGGGTCGTGGGGACGACCCTATAGTCCTCGAACAAGTCGGCGGCAGACCAGCTTTGGCCCGTGGTCGTGGGAACGACCCTATAGTCGTCGGACAAGTCGGCGGCTGGCCAAATATGGCCCGTGGTCGTGGGGACGACCCTATAGTCGTCGGAAATGTCGGCGGCGAGCCAACCTAGTCCCGGCGTCGTGGGGACGACCCTATAATGTTCGGACAAGTCGGCAGCTGGCCAAATTTGGCCCGTGGTCGTGAGGACGACCCTATAGTCATCGGAAATGTCGGCAGCTGGCCAACTTTGGCCCGTGGTGGTGAAGACGACCCTATAGTCGTCGGACAAGACGGTGGCGGGCCAATCTAGTCCCGGGGTCGTGGGGACGACCCTATAGTCGTCGGACATGTCGGTGGCTGGCCAATTTTGGCCCGTGGTCGTGGGGACGACCCTATTGTCGTCGGACATGACGGTGGCGGGCCAATCTAGTCCCGGGCTCGTGGGGACGACCCTATAGTCGTCGGACATGTCGGTGGCGGGCCAATCTAGTACCGGGGTCGTGGGGACGACCCTATAGTCTTTGGACATGTCGGCGGCGGGCCAACTTTGGCCCGTGGTCGTAGGGACGACCCTACAGTCGTCGGACAAGTCGGCGGCGAGCCAACATTGGGCCGGGGTCGTCGGGACGACCCTATAGTCGTCGGACATGTCGGCGGCTGGCCAACTTTGGCCCGGGGTCGTGGGGGCGACCCTATAGTCGTCGGACATGTTGGCGGCTTGTCAGCCTAGTCCCGGGGTCGTGGGTACCACCCTACAGTCGTCGGACATTTCGGCGGCTTGCCAACTTTGGCCCGGGGTCGTGGGGACGACCCTATAGTCGTCGGACTTGACGGTGGCGGGCCAATCTAGTCCCGAGGTCCTGGGGACGACCCTATAGTCGTCGGACTTGACGGTGGCGGGCCAATCTATTCCCGGGGTCGTGGGGACGACCCTACAGTCGTCGGACATTTCGGCGGCTTGCCAACTTTGGCCCGGGGTCGTGGGGACGACCCTATAGTCGTCGGACATGTTGGCGGCTTGTCAGCCTAGTCCCGGGGTCGTGGGTACGACCCTACAGTCGTCTGACATTTCGGCGGCTTGCCAACTTTGGCCCGGGGTCGTGGGGACGACCCTATAGTCGTCGGACATGTCTGCGGCTTGCCAACTTTGGCCCGGGTTCGTGGGGACGATCCAATAGTCGTCGGACATGTCGGCGGCTGGTCAACTTTGGCCCGTGGTCGTGGGGACGACCCTATAGTCGTTGGACATGTCAGCGGCTGGCCAACTTTGGCCCGGTGTCGTGGGGACGACCCAATAGTCGTCGGACATGTCGGCGGCTGGCCAACTTTGGCCCGTGGTCGTGGGGACGATCCGATAGTCGTTGGACATGACGGTGGCGGGCCAATCTAGTCCGGGGGTCGTGGGGACGACCCTACAGTCGTCGGACATTTCGGCGGCTTGCCAACTTTGGCCCGGGGTCGTGGGGACGACCCTATAGTCGTCGGACTTGACGGTGGCGGGCCAATCTAGTCCCGGGGTTGTGGGGACGACCCTACAGTCGTCGGACATTTCGGCGGCTTGCCAACTTTGGCCCGGGGTCGTGGGGACGACCCTATAGTCGTCGGACTTGACGGTGGGGGGCCAATCTAGTCCCGAGGTCGTGGGGACGACCCTATAGTCGTCGGACTTGACGGTGGCCGGCCAATCTATTCCCGGGGGTCGTGGGGACGACCCTATAGTCGTCGGACATGTCGGCGGCGAGCCAACATTGACCCGGGGTCGTGGGGACGACTCTATAGTCGTCGAACATGTCGGCGGCTGGCCAAATATGACCCGGGGACGTGGGGACGAGCCTATAGTCTTCGGACATGACGGTGGCGGGCCAGTCTAGTCCCGGGTCGTGGGGACGACCCTAGAGTCGTCGGACATGTCGGCGGCTGGCCAACTTTGGCCCGTGGTCGTGGGGACGACCCTATAGTCGTCGGAAATGTCGGTGGCTGTCTAACTTTCGCCCGCGGGTCGTGGGGACGACCCTATAGTCGTCGGACCTGTCGGCGGCGAGCCAACATTGACCCGTGGTCGTGGGGACGACTCTATAGTCGTCGGACATGTCGGCGGCTGGCCAACCTAAACCCGGGGTCGTGGGGACGACCCTATAGTCCTCGAACAAGTCGGCGGCAGACCAGCTTTGGCCCGTGGTCGTGGGAACGACCCTATAGTCGTCGGACAAGTCGGCGGCTGGCCAAATATGGCCCGTGGTCGTGGGGACGACCCTATAGTCGTCGGAAATGTCGGCGGCGAGCCAACCTAGTCCCGGCGTCGTGGGGACGACCCTATAATGTTCGGACAAGTCGGCAGCTGGCCAAATTTGGCCCGTGGTCGTGAGGACGACCCTATAGTCATCGGAAATGTCGGCAGCTGGCCAACTTTGGCCCGTGGTGGTGAAGACGACCCTATAGTCGTCGGACAAGACGGTGGCGGGCCAATCTAGTCCCGGGGTCGTGGGGACGACCCTATAGTCGTCGGACATGTCGGTGGCTGGCCAATTTTGGCCCGTGGTCGTGGGGACGACCCTATTGTCGTCGGACATGACGGTGGCGGGCCAATCTAGTCCCGGGCTCGTGGGGACGACCCTATAGTCGTCGGACATGTCGGTGGCGGGCCAATCTAGTACCGGGGTCGTGGGGACGACCCTATAGTCTTTGGACATGTCGGCGGCGGGCCAACTTTGGCCCGTGGTCGTAGGGACGACCCTACAGTCGTCGGACAAGTCGGCGGCGAGCCAACATTGGGCCGGGGTCGTCGGGACGACCCTATAGTCGTCGGACATGTCGGCGGCTGGCCAACTTTGGCCCGGGGTCGTGGGGGCGACCCTATAGTCGTCGGACATGTTGGCGGCTTGTCAGCCTAGTCCCGGGGTCGTGGGTACCACCCTACAGTCGTCGGACATTTCGGCGGCTTGCCAACTTTGGCCCGGGGTCGTGGGGACGACCCTATAGTCGTCGGACTTGACGGTGGCGGGCCAATCTAGTCCCGAGGTCCTGGGGACGACCCTATAGTCGTCGGACTTGACGGTGGCGGGCCAATCTATTCCCGGGGTCGTGGGGACGACCCTACAGTCGTCGGACATTTCGGCGGCTTGCCAACTTTGGCCCGGGGTCGTGGGGACGACCCTATAGTCGTCGGACATGTTGGCGGCTTGTCAGCCTAGTCCCGGGGTCGTGGGTACGACCCTACAGTCGTCTGACATTTCGGCGGCTTGCCAACTTTGGCCCGGGGTCGTGGGGACGACCCTATAGTCGTCGGACATGTCTGCGGCTTGCCAACTTTGGCCCGGGTTCGTGGGGACGATCCAATAGTCGTCGGACATGTCGGCGGCTGGTCAACTTTGGCCCGTGGTCGTGGGGACGACCCTATAGTCGTTGGACATGTCAGCGGCTGGCCAACTTTGGCCCGGTGTCGTGGGGACGACCCAATAGTCGTCGGACATGTCGGCGGCTGGCCAACTTTGGCCCGTGGTCGTGGGGACGATCCGATAGTCGTTGGACATGACGGTGGCGGGCCAATCTAGTCCGGGGGTCGTGGGGACGACCCTACAGTCGTCGGACATTTCGGCGGCTTGCCAACTTTGGCCCGGGGTCGTGGGGACGACCCTATAGTCGTCGGACTTGACGGTGGCGGGCCAATCTAGTCCCGGGGTTGTGGGGACGACCCTACAGTCGTCGGACATTTCGGCGGCTTGCCAACTTTGGCCCGGGGTCGTGGGGACGACCCTATAGTCGTCGGACTTGACGGTGGGGGGCCAATCTAGTCCCGAGGTCGTGGGGACGACCCTATAGTCGTCGGACTTGACGGTGGCCGGCCAATCTATTCCCGGGGGTCGTGGGGACGACCCTATAGTCGTCGGACATGTCGGCGGCGAGCCAACATTGACCCGGGGTCGTGGGGACGACTCTATAGTCGTCGAACATGTCGGCGGCTGGCCAAATATGACCCGGGGACGTGGGGACGAGCCTATAGTCTTCGGACATGACGGTGGCGGGCCAGTCTAGTCCCGGGTCGTGGGGACGACCCTAGAGTCGTCGGACATGTCGGCGGCTGGCCAACTTTGGCCCGTGGTCGTGGGGACGACCCTATAGTCGTCGGAAATGTCGGTGGCTGTCTAACTTTCGCCCGCGGGTCGTGGGGACGACCCTATAGTCGTCGGACCTGTCGGCGGCGAGCCAACATTGACCCGTGGTCGTGGGGACGACTCTATAGTCGTCGGACATGTCGGTGGCGGGCCAGTCTAGTCCCGGGTCGTGGGGACGACCCTATAGACGTCGGACATGTCGGCGGCTGGCCAACTTTGGCCCGTGGTCGTGGGGACGACTCTATTGTCGTCGGAAATGTCGGCGGCTGGCCAACCTGGACCCGGGGTCGTGGGGACGACCCTATTGTCGTCGGACATGACGGTGGCGGGCCAATCTAGTCTCGCGGTCGTGGGGACGACCCTATAATCGTCGGACATGACGGTGGCGGGCCAATCTAGTCCCGGGGTCGTGCGGACGACCCTATAGTCGTCGGACATGTCGGCGGCTGGCCAACATTGGCCCGGTGTCGTGGGGACGACTCTATAGTCGTCAGAAATGTCGGCGGCTGGCCAACCTGGACCCGGGGTCGTGGGGACGACTCTATTGTCGTCGGACATGACGGTGGCGGGCCAATCTAGTCTCGGGGTCGTGGGGACGACCCTATAGTCGTCGGACATGTCGGCGGCTGGCCAACTTTGGCCCGGTGTCGTGGGGACGACTCTATAGTCGTCGGAAATGTCGGCGGCTGGCCAACCTGGACCCGGGGTCGTGGGGACGACCCTATTGTCGTCGGATATGACGGTGGCGGGCCAATCTAGTCTCGGGGTCGTGGGGACGACCCTACAGTCGTCGGACATTTCGGCGGCTTGCCAACTTTGGCCCGGGGTCGTGGGACGACCCTATAGTCGTCGGACTTGACGGTAGCGGGCCAATCTAGTCCCGAGGTCGTGGGGACGACCCTATAGTCGTCGGACTTGATGGTGGCGGGCCAATCTAGTCCCGGGGTCGTGGGGACGACCCTACAGTCGTCGGACATTTCGGCGGCTTGCCAACTTTGGCCCGGTGTCGTGGGGACGACTCTATAGTCGTCGGAAATGTCGGCGGCTGGCCAACCTGGACCCGGGGTCGTGGGGACGACCCTATTGTCGTCGGATATGACGGTGGCGGGCCAATCTAGTCTCGGGGTCGTGGGGACAACCCTATAGTCGTCGGACATGTCGGCGGCTGGTCAACTTTATGTTATTGTATTGTAAATACAGCGCATATCTGGTTCATATGATGTATCCTAAAGGGTTTTCCCGTTGGTAATAATAATAATAATAATAATAATAACTTTGGCCCGGGGTCGTGGGGACGACCCTATAGTCGTCGGACATGACGGTGGCGGGCCAATCTAGTCCCGGGGTCGTGGGGACGACCCTATAGTCGTCGAACAAGTCGGCGGCGGGCCAAGCTTGTCCCGGGGTCGTGGGGACGACCCTATAATCGTCGGACATGACGGTGGCGGGCCAATCTAGTCCCAGGGTCGTGGGGACGACCCTATAGTCGTCGGACATGTCGGCGGCTGGCCAACTTTGGCCCGGTGTCGTGGGGACGACTCTATAGTCGTCGGAAATGTCGGCGGCTGGCCAACCTGGACCCGGGGTCGTGGAGACGACCCTATTGTCGTCGGACATGACGGTGGCGGGCCAATCTAGTCTCGGGGTCGTGGGGACGACCCTATAGTCGTCGGACATTTCGGCGGCTTGCCAACTTTGGCCCGGGGTCGTGGGGACGACCCTATAGTCGTCGGACATTTCGGCGGCATGCCAACTTTGGCCCGTGGTCGTGGGGACGACCCTATAGTCGTTGGACATGACGGTGGCGGGCTAATCTAGTCCCGGGGTCGTAGGGACGACCCTATAGTCGTTGGACATGTCGGTGATTGGCCAACATTGGCCCGGGGTCGTGGGGACGACCCTATAGTCGTCGGACATTTCGGCGGCATGCCAACTTTGGCCCGTGGTCGTGGGGACGATCCGATTGTCGTCGGACATGTCGGCGGCTGGCCAACTTTGGCCCGTGGTCGTGGGGACGATCCAATAGTCGTCGGACATGTCGGCGGTTGGCCAACTTTGGCGCGTGGTCGTGGGGACGATCCGATTGTCGTCGGACATGACGGTGGCGGGCCAATCTAGTCCCGGGGTCGTGGGGACGACCCAATAGTCGTCGGACATTTCGGCGGCTTGCCAACTTTGGCCCGGGGTCGTGGGGACGACCCTATAGTCGTCGGACATTTCGGCGGCATGCCAACTTTGGCCCGTGGTCGTGGGGACGACCCTATAGTCGTTGGACATGACGGTGGTGGGCTAATCTAGTCCCGGGGTCGTAGGGACGACCCTATAGTCGTTGGACATGTCGGCGATTGGCCAACATTGGCCCGGGGTCGTGGGGACGACCCTATAGTCGTCGGATATGTCGGCGGCTGGCCAACTTTGGCGCGTGGTCGTGGGGACGATCCGATTGTCGTCGGACATGTCGGCGGCTGGCCAACTTTGGCCCGTGGTCGTGGGGACGATCCAATAGTCGTCGGACATGTCGGCGGTTGGCCAACTTTGGCGCGTGGTCGTGGGGACGATCCGATTGTCGTCGGACATGACGGCGGCTGTCCAACCTAGACCCGGGGTCGTGGGGACGACCCTATTGTCGTCGGACATGGCGGTGGCGGGCCAATCTAGCCCCGTGGTCGTGGGGACGACCCTATAGTCTTCGGACATGACGGTAGCGGGCCAATCTAGACCCGAGGTCGTGGGGACGACCCTATAGTAGTCGGACATGTCGGCGGCTGGCCAACTTTGGCCCGTGGTCGTGGGGACGACCCTATAGTCGTCGGAAATGTCGGTGGCTGTCTAACTTTCGCCCGCGGGTCGTGGGGACGACCCTATAGTCGTCGGACCTGTCGGCGGCGAGCCAACATTGACCCGTGGTCGTGGGGACGACTCTATAGTCGTCGGACATGTCGGTGGCGGGCCAGTCTAGTCCCGGGTCGTGGGGACGACCCTATAGACGTCGGACATGTCGGCGGCTGGCCAACTTTGGCCCGTGGTCGTGGGGACGACTCTATTGTCGTCGGAAATGTCGGCGGCTGGCCAACCTGGACCCGGGGTCGTGGGGACGACCCTATTGTCGTCGGACATGACGGTGGCGGGCCAATCTAGTCTCGCGGTCGTGGGGACGACCCTATAATCGTCGGACATGACGGTGGCGGGCCAATCTAGTCCCGGGGTCGTGCGGACGACCCTATAGTCGTCGGACATGTCGGCGGCTGGCCAACATTGGCCCGGTGTCGTGGGGACGACTCTATAGTCGTCAGAAATGTCGGCGGCTGGCCAACCTGGACCCGGGGTCGTGGGGACGACTCTATTGTCGTCGGACATGACGGTGGCGGGCCAATCTAGTCTCGGGGTCGTGGGGACGACCCTATAGTCGTCGGACATGTCGGCGGCTGGCCAACTTTGGCCCGGTGTCGTGGGGACGACTCTATAGTCGTCGGAAATGTCGGCGGCTGGCCAACCTGGACCCGGGGTCGTGGGGACGACCCTATTGTCGTCGGATATGACGGTGGCGGGCCAATCTAGTCTCGGGGTCGTGGGGACGACCCTACAGTCGTCGGACATTTCGGCGGCTTGCCAACTTTGGCCCGGGGTCGTGGGACGACCCTATAGTCGTCGGACTTGACGGTAGCGGGCCAATCTAGTCCCGAGGTCGTGGGGACGACCCTATAGTCGTCGGACTTGATGGTGGCGGGCCAATCTAGTCCCGGGGTCGTGGGGACGACCCTACAGTCGTCGGACATTTCGGCGGCTTGCCAACTTTGGCCCGGTGTCGTGGGGACGACTCTATAGTCGTCGGAAATGTCGGCGGCTGGCCAACCTGGACCCGGGGTCGTGGGGACGACCCTATTGTCGTCGGATATGACGGTGGCGGGCCAATCTAGTCTCGGGGTCGTGGGGACAACCCTATAGTCGTCGGACATGTCGGCGGCTGGTCAACTTTATGTTATTGTATTGTAAATACAGCGCATATCTGGTTCATATGATGTATCCTAAAGGGTTTTCCCGTTGGTAATAATAATAATAATAATAATAATAACTTTGGCCCGGGGTCGTGGGGACGACCCTATAGTCGTCGGACATGACGGTGGCGGGCCAATCTAGTCCCGGGGTCGTGGGGACGACCCTATAGTCGTCGAACAAGTCGGCGGCGGGCCAAGCTTGTCCCGGGGTCGTGGGGACGACCCTATAATCGTCGGACATGACGGTGGCGGGCCAATCTAGTCCCAGGGTCGTGGGGACGACCCTATAGTCGTCGGACATGTCGGCGGCTGGCCAACTTTGGCCCGGTGTCGTGGGGACGACTCTATAGTCGTCGGAAATGTCGGCGGCTGGCCAACCTGGACCCGGGGTCGTGGAGACGACCCTATTGTCGTCGGACATGACGGTGGCGGGCCAATCTAGTCTCGGGGTCGTGGGGACGACCCTATAGTCGTCGGACATTTCGGCGGCTTGCCAACTTTGGCCCGGGGTCGTGGGGACGACCCTATAGTCGTCGGACATTTCGGCGGCATGCCAACTTTGGCCCGTGGTCGTGGGGACGACCCTATAGTCGTTGGACATGACGGTGGCGGGCTAATCTAGTCCCGGGGTCGTAGGGACGACCCTATAGTCGTTGGACATGTCGGTGATTGGCCAACATTGGCCCGGGGTCGTGGGGACGACCCTATAGTCGTCGGACATTTCGGCGGCATGCCAACTTTGGCCCGTGGTCGTGGGGACGATCCGATTGTCGTCGGACATGTCGGCGGCTGGCCAACTTTGGCCCGTGGTCGTGGGGACGATCCAATAGTCGTCGGACATGTCGGCGGTTGGCCAACTTTGGCGCGTGGTCGTGGGGACGATCCGATTGTCGTCGGACATGACGGTGGCGGGCCAATCTAGTCCCGGGGTCGTGGGGACGACCCAATAGTCGTCGGACATTTCGGCGGCTTGCCAACTTTGGCCCGGGGTCGTGGGGACGACCCTATAGTCGTCGGACATTTCGGCGGCATGCCAACTTTGGCCCGTGGTCGTGGGGACGACCCTATAGTCGTTGGACATGACGGTGGTGGGCTAATCTAGTCCCGGGGTCGTAGGGACGACCCTATAGTCGTTGGACATGTCGGCGATTGGCCAACATTGGCCCGGGGTCGTGGGGACGACCCTATAGTCGTCGGATATGTCGGCGGCTGGCCAACTTTGGCGCGTGGTCGTGGGGACGATCCGATTGTCGTCGGACATGTCGGCGGCTGGCCAACTTTGGCCCGTGGTCGTGGGGACGATCCAATAGTCGTCGGACATGTCGGCGGTTGGCCAACTTTGGCGCGTGGTCGTGGGGACGATCCGATTGTCGTCGGACATGACGGCGGCTGTCCAACCTAGACCCGGGGTCGTGGGGACGACCCTATTGTCGTCGGACATGGCGGTGGCGGGCCAATCTAGCCCCGTGGTCGTGGGGACGACCCTATAGTCTTCGGACATGACGGTAGCGGGCCAATCTAGACCCGAGGTCGTGGGGACGACCCTATAGTAGTCGGACATGTCGGCGGCTGGCCAACTTTGGCCCGGGGTCGTGGGGACGACCCTATAGTCGTCGGACATGTTGGCGGCTTGTCAGCTTAGTCCCGGGGTCGTGGGTACGGCCCTATAGTCGTCGGACAAGACGGCGGCTGGACATCTTTGGCCCGGGGTCGTGGGGACGACCCTACAGTCGTCGGACATTTCGGCGGCTTGCCAACTTTGGCCCGGGGTCGTGGGGACGACCCTATAGTCGTCGGACATGTCGGCGGCTGGCCAACTTTGGCCCGGGGTCGTGGGGACGACTCTATAGTCGTCGGAAATGTCGGCGGCTGGCCGACCTGGACTCGGGATCGTGGGGACGACCCTATAGTCGTCGGACATGTTGGCGGCTTGTCAGCCTAGTCCCGGGGTCGTGGGTACGACCCTACAGTCGTCGGACATTTCGGCGGCTTGCCAACTTTGGCCCGGGGTCGTGGGGACGACCCTATAGTCGTCGGACATGACGGTGGCGGGCCAATCTAGTCCCGGGGTCGTGGGGATGACCCTATAGTCGTCGGACATGTCTGCGGCTGGCCAACTTTGGCCCGGTGTCGTAGGGACGACACTATAGTCGTCGGAAATGTCGGCGGCTGGCCAACCTGGACCCGGGGTCGTGGGGACGACCCTATTGTCGTCGGACATGACGGTGGCGGGCCAATCTAGTCCCGGGGTCGTGGGGACGACCCTATAGTCGTCGAACAATTCGGCGGCGGGCCAAGCTTGTCCCGGGGTCGTGGGGACGACCCTATAATCGTCGGACATGACGGTGGCGGGCCAATCTAGTCCCGGGGTCGTGGGGATGACCCTATAGTCGTCGGACATGTCTGCGGCTGGCCAACTTTGGCCCGGTGTCGTAGGGACGACACTATAGTCGTCGGAAATGTCGGCGGCTGGCCAACCTGGACCCGGGGTCGTGGGGACGACCCTATTGTCGTCGGACATGACGGTGGCGGGCCAATCTAGTCTCGGGGTCGTGGGGACGACCCTATAGTCGTCGGACAAGACGGCGGCTGGAAATCTTTGGCCCGGGGTCGTGGGGACGACCCTATAGTCGTCGGACATGTTGGCGGCTTGTCAGCCTAGTCCCGGGGTCGTGGGGACGACCCTATAGTCGTCGGACATGTCGGCGGCTGGCCAACTTTGGCCCGGTGTCGTGGGGACGACTCTATAGTCGTCGGAAATGTCGGCGGCTGGCCAACCTGGACCCGGGGTCGTGGGGACGACCCTATTGTCGTCGGACATGACGGTGGCGGGCCAATCTAGTCTCGGGGTCGTGGGGACGACCCTATAGTCGTCGGACATGTCGGCGTGTGGCCAACTTTGGCCCGGGGTCGTGGGGACGACTCTATAGTCGTCGGAAATGTCGGCGGCTGGCCAACCTGTACTCGGGGTCGTGGGGACGACCCTATAGTTGTTGGACATGACGGTGGCGGGCTAATCTAGTCCCGGGGTCGTAGGGACGACCCTATAGTCGTGGGACATGTCGGCTATTGGCCAACATTGGCCCGGGGTCGTGGGGACGACCCTATAGTCGTCGGACATGTCGGCGGCTGGCCAACTTTGGCCCGGTGTCGTAGGGACGACACTATAGTCGTCGGAAATGTCGGCGGCTGGCCAACCTGGACCCGGGGTCGTGGGGACGACTCTATAGTCGTCGGAAATGTCGGCGGCTGGCCAACCTGGACCCGGGGTCGTGGGGACGACCCTATTGTCGTCGGACATGACGGTGGCGGGCCAATCTAGTCTCGGGGTCGTGGGGACGACCCTATAGTCGTCGGACATGTCGGCGGCTGGCCAACTTTGGCCCGGTGTCGTGGGGACGACTCTATAGTCGTCGGAAATGTCGGCGGCTGGCCAACCTGGACCCGGGGTCGTGGGGACGACCCTATTGTCGTCGGACATGACGGTGGCGGGCCAATCTAGTCTCGGGGTCGTGGGGACGACCCTATAGTCGTCGGACAAGACGGCGGCTGGACATCTTTGGCCCGGGGTCGTGGGGACGACCCTATAGTCGTCGGACATGTTGGCGGCTTGTCAGCCTAGTCCCGGGGTCGTGGGGACGACCCTATAGTCGTCGGACATGTCGGCGGCTGGCCAACTTTGGCCCGGTGTCGTGGGGACGACTCTATAGTCGTCGGAAATGTCGGCGGCTGGCCAACCTGGACCCGGGGTCGTGGGGACGACCCTATTGTCGTCGGACATGACGGTGGCGGGCCAATCTAGTCTCGGGGTCGTGGGGACGACCCTATAGTCGTCGGACATGTCGGCGGCTGGCCAACTTTGGCCCGTGGTCGTGGGGACGACTCTATTGTCGTCGGAAATGTCGGCGGCTGGCCAACCTGGAACCGGGGTCGTGGGGACGACCCTATTGTCGTCGGACATGACGGTGGCGGGCCAATCTATTCCCGGGGGTCGTGGGGACGACCCTATAGTCGTCGGACATGTCGGCGGCGAGCCAACATTGACCCGGGGTCGTGGGGACGACTCTATAGTCGTCGAACATGTCGGCGGCTGGCCAAATATGACCCGGGGACGTGGGGACGAGCCTATAGTCTTCGGACATGACGGTGGCGGGCCAGTCTAGTCCCGGGTCGTGGGGACGACCCTAGAGTCGTCGGACATGTCGGCGGCTGGCCAACTTTGGCCCGTGGTCGTGGGGACGACCCTATAGTCGTCGGAAATGTCGGTGGCTGTCTAACTTTCGCCCGCGGGTCGTGGGGACGACCCTATAGTCGTCGGACCTGTCGGCGGCGAGCCAACATTGACCCGGGGTCGTGGGGACGACTCTATAGTCGTCGGACATGTCGGTGGCGGGCCAGTCTAGTCCCGGGTCGTGGGGACGACCCTATAGACGTCGGACATGTCGGCGGCTGGCCAACTTTGGCCCGTGGTCGTGGGGACGACTCTATTGTCGTCGGAAATGTCGGCGGCTGGCCAACCTGGAACCGGGGTCGTGGGGACGACCCTATTGTCGTCGGACATGACGGTGGCGGGCCAATCTAGTCTCGCGGTCGTGGGGACGACCCTATAATCGTCGGACATGACGGTGGAGGGCCAATCTAGTCCCGGGGTCGTGCGGACGACCCTATAGTCGTCGGACATGTCGGCGGCTGGCCAACATTGGCCCGGTGTCGTGGGGACGACTCTATAGTCGTCAGAAATGTCGGCGGCTGGCCAACCTGGACCCGGGGTCGTGGGGACGACTCTATTGTCGTCGGACATGACGGTGGCTGGCCAACATTGGCCGGTGGTCGTGGGGACGACCATAAAGTCGTCGGACATGACGGTGGCGGGCCACTCTAGTCCCGGGTCGTGGGGACGACCCTATAGTCGTCGGACATGTCGGCGGCTGGCCAACTTTGGCCCGGGGTCGTGGGGACGACCCTATAGTGGTCGGATATGTCGGCGGCTGGCCAGCTTTGGCCCGTGGTCGTGGGGACGACCCTATAGTCGTCGGAAATGACGGTGGCGGGCCAATCTATTCCCGGGGTCGTGGGGGCGACCCTATAGTCGTCGGACATATCAGCGGCTGGCCAACTTTGGCCCGGGGTCGTGGGGACGACCCTACAGTCGTCGGATATGTCGGGGGCTGGCCAACTTTGGCCCGTGGTCGTGGGGTCGACCCTACAGTCGTCGGACAAGTCGGCGGCGAGCCAATCTAGTCCCGCGGTCGTGGGGACGACCCTATAGTCGTCGGACAAGTCAGCGGCTGGCCAACATTGGCCCGTGGTCGTGGGGACGACCATAAAGTCGTCGGACATGACGGTCTCGGGCCACTCTAGTCCCGGGTCGTGGGGACGACCCTATAGTCGTCGGACATGTCGGCGGCTGGCCAACTTTGGCCCGTGGTCGTGGGGACGACCCTATAGTCGTCGGAAATGTCGGTGGCTGTCCAACTTTGGCCCAGGGGTCGTGGGGACGACCCTATAGTCGTCGGACAAGTTAGCGGCTGGCCAACATTGGCCCGTGGTCGTGGGGACGACACTATAGTCGTCGGATATGTCGGCGGCTGGCCAACTTTGGCCCGTGGTCGTGGGGACGACCCTATAGTCGTCGGACAAGTCAGCGGCTGGCCAACACTGGCCCGTGGTCGTGGGGAAGAGCCTATAGTCATCGGACAAGTCAGCGGCTGGCCAACATTGGCCCGTGGTCGTGGGGACGACCATAAAGTCGTCGGACATGACGGTCTCGGGCCACTCTAGTCCCGGGTCGTGGGGACGACCCTATAGTCGTCGAACAATTCGGCGGCGGGCCAAGCTTGTCCCGGGGTCGTGGGGACGACCCTATAATCGTCGGACATGACGGTGGCGGGCCAATCTAGTCCCGGGGTCGTGGGGATGACCCTATAGTCGTCGGACATGTCTGCGGCTGGCCAACTTTGGCCCGGTGTCGTAGGGACGACACTATAGTCGTCGGAAATGTCGGCGGCTGGCCAACCTGGACCCGGGGTCGTGGGGACGACCCTATTGTCGTCGGACATGACGGTGGCGGGCCAATCTAGTCTCGGGGTCGTGGGGACGACCCTATAGTCGTCGGACAAGACGGCGGCTGGACATCTTTGGCCCGGGGTCGTGGGGACGACCCTATAGTCGTCGGACATGTTGGCGGCTTGTCAGCCTAGTCCCGGGGTCGTGGGGACGACCCTATAGTCGTCGGACATGTCGGCGGCTGGCCAACTTTGGCCCGGTGTCGTGGGGACGACTCTATAGTCGTCGGAAATGTCGGCGGCTGGCCAACCTGGACCCGGGGTCGTGGGGACGACCCTATTGTCGTCGGACATGACGGTGGCGGGCCAATCTAGTCTCGGGGTCGTGGGGACGACCCTATAGTCGTCGGACATGTCGGCGTGTGGCCAACTTTGGCCCGGGGTCGTGGGGACGACTCTATAGTCGTCGGAAATGTCGGCGGCTGGCCAACCTGGACCCGGGGTCGTGGGGACGACTCTATAGTCGTCGGAAATGTCGGCGGCTGGCCAACCTGGACCCGGGGTCGTGGGGACGACCCTATTGTCGTCGGACATGACGGTGGCGGGCCAATCTAGTCTCGGGGTCGTGGGGACGACCCTATAGTCGTCGGACATGTCGGCGTGTGGCCAACTTTGGCCCGGGGTCGTGGGGACGACTCTATAGTCGTCGGAAATGTCGGCGGCTGGCCAACCTGTACTCGGGGTCGTGGGGACGACCCTATAGTTGGTGGACATGACGGTGGCGGGCTAATCTAGTCCCGGGGTCGTAGGCACGACCCTATAGTCGTGGGACATGTCGGCTCTTGGCCAACATTGGCCCGGGGTCGTGGGGACGACCCTATAGTCGTCGGACATGTCGGCGGCTGGCCAACTTTGGCCCGGTGTCGTAGGGACGACACTATAGTCGTCGGAAATGTCGGCGGCTGGCCAACCTGGACCCGGGGTCGTGGGGACGACTCTATAGTCGTCGGAAATGTCGGCGGCTGGCCAACCTGGACCCGGGGTCGTGGGGACGACCCTATTGTCGTCGGACATGACGGTGGCGGGCCAATCTAGTCTCGGGGTCGTGGGGACGACCCTATAGTCGTCGGACATGTCGGCGGCTGGCCAACTTTGGCCCGGTGTCGTGGGGACGACTCTATAGTCGTCGGAAATGTCGGCGGCTGGCCAACCTGGACCCGGGGTCGTGGGGACGACCCTATTGTCGTCGGCCATGACGGTGGCGGGCCAATCTAGTCTCGGGGTCGTGGGGACGACCCTATAGTCGTCGGACAAGACGGCGGCTGGACATCTTTGGCCCGGGGTCGTGGGGACGACCCTATAGTCGTCGGACATGTTGGCGGCTTGTCAGCCTAGTCCCGGGGTCGTGGGGACGACCCTATAGTCGTCGGACATGTCGGCGGCTGGCCAACTTTGGCCCGGTGTCGTGGGGACGACTCTATAGTCGTCGGAAATGTCGGCGGCTGGCCAACCTGGACCCGGGGTCGTGGGGACGACCCTATTGTCGTCGGACATGACGGTGGCGGGCCAATCTAGTCTCGGGGTCGTGGGGACGACCCTATAGTCGTCGGACTAGTCGGCGTGTGGCCAACTTTGGCCCGGGGTCGTGGGGACGACTCTATAGTCGTCGGAAATGTCGGCGGCTGGCCAACCTGTACTCGGGGTCGTGGGGACGACCCTATAGTTGTTGGACATGACGGTGGCGGGCTAATCTAGTCCCGGGGTCGTAGGGACGACCCTATAGTCGTGGGACATGTCGGCTATTGGCCAACATTGGCCCGGGGTCGTGGGGACGACCCTATAGTCGTCGGACATGTCGGCGGCTGGCCAACTTTGGCCCGGTGTCGTAGGGACGACACTATAGTCGTCGGAAATGTCGGCGGCTGGCCAACCTGGACCCGGGGTCGTGGGGACGACCCTATTGTCGTCGGACATGACGGTGGCGGGCCAATCTAGTCTCGCGGTCGTGGGGACGACCCTATAATCGTCGGACATGACGGTGGCGGGCCAATCTAGTCCCGGGGTCGTGGGGACGACCCTATAGTCGTCCGACATGTCGGCGGCTGGCCAACTTTGGCCCGGTGTCGTGGGGACGACCCTATAGTCGTCGGACATTTCGGCGGCATGCCAACTTTGGCCCGTGGTCGTGGGGACGACCCTATAGTTGTTGGACATGACGGTGGCGGGCTAATCTAGTCCCGGGGTCGTAGGGACGACCCTATAGTCGTGGGACATGTCGGCTATTGGCCAACATTGGCCCGGGGTCGTGGGGACGACCCTAAAGTCGTCGGACATGTCGGCGGCTGGCCAACGTTGGCGCGTGGTCGTGGGGACGATCCAATAGTCGTCAGACATGTCGGCGGCTGGCCAACCTGGACCCGGGGTCGTGGGGACGACCCTATTGTCGTCGGACATGACGGTGGCGGGCCAATCTAGTCTCGCGGTCGTGGGGACGACCCTATAATCGTCGGACATGACGGTGGCGGGCCAATCTAGTCCCGGGGTCGTGGGGACGACCCTATAGTCGTCGGACATGTCGGCGGCTGGCCAACTTTGGCCCGGTGTCGTGGGGACGACCCTATAGTCGTCGGACATTTCGGCGGCATGCCAACTTTGGCGCGTGGTCGTGGGGACGATCCGATTATCCTCGGACATGTCGGCGGCAGGCCAACTTTGGCCCGTGGTCGTGGGGACGATCCAATAGTCGTCGGACATGTCGGCGGCTGGCCAACTTTGGCGCGTGGTCGTGGGGACGATCCGATTGTCGTCGGACATGTCGGAGGCTGGCCAACCTAGACCCGGGGTCGTGGGGACGACCCTATAGTCTTCGGACATGACGGTAGCGGGCCAATCTAGACCCGAGGTCCTGGGGACGACCCTATAGTAGTCGGACATGTCGGCGGCTGTCCAACTTTGGCCCGGTGTCGTGGGGACGACTCTATAGTCGTCGGACATGTCGGCGGCTGGCCAACCTAGACCCGGGGTCGTGGGGACGACCCTATTGTCGTCGGACATGACGGTGGCGGGCCAATCTAGTCCCGGGGTCGTGGGGACGACCCTATAGTCGTCGGACAAGTCGGCGGCGGGCCAAGCTTGTCCCGGGGTCGTGGGGACGACCCTATAATCGTCGGACATGACGGTGGCGGGCCAATCTAGTCCCGGGGTCGTGGGGACGACGCTATAATCGTTGCACATGACGGTGGCGGGCCAATCTAGTCCCGGGGTCGTAGGGACGACCCTATAGTCGTCGGCCATGTTGGCGATTGGCCAACATTGGCCCGGGGTCGTCGGGACGACCCTATAGTCGTCGGACATGTCGGCGGCTGGCCAACCTAGTCCCGGGGTCGTGGGGACGACCCTATAGTCGTCGGACATTTCGGCGGCTTGCCAACTTTGGCCCGGGGTCGTGGGGACGACCCTATAGTCGTCGGACATGTCGGCGGCTGGCCAACTTTGGCCCGTGGTTGTGGGGACGACCCTATAGTCGTTGGACATGACGGTGGCGGGCCAATCTAGTCCCGGGGTCGTGGGGACGACCCTATAGTCGTCGGAAATGTCGGCGGCTGGCCAACCTGGACCCGGGGTCGTGGGGACGACCCTATTGTCGTCGGACATGTCGGCGGCTGGCCAACTTTGGCCCGTGGTTGTGGGGACGACCCTATAGTCGATGGACATGACGGTGGCGGGCCAATCTAGTCCCGGGGTCGTGGGGACGACCCTATAATCGTTAGACATGACGTTGGCGGGCCAATCTAGTCCCGGGGTCGTGGGGACGACCCTATAGTCGTCGGACATGTTGGCGGCTTGTCAGCCTAGTCCCAGGGTCGTGGGGACGACCCTATAGTCTTCGGACATGACGGTAGCGGGCCAATCTAGACCCGAGGTCCTGGGGACGACCCTATAGTAGTCGGACATGTCGGCGGCTGTCCAACTTTGGCCCGGTGTCGTGGGGACGACTCTATAGTCGTCGGACATGTCGGCGGCTGGCCAACCTAGACCCGGGGTCGTGGGGACGACCCTATTGTCGTCGGACATGACGGTGGCGGGCCAATCTAGTCCCGGGGTCGTGGGGACGACCCTATAGTCGTCGGACAAGTCGGCGGCGGGCCAAGCTTGTCCCGGGGTCGTGGGGACGACCCTATAATCGTCGGACATGACGGTGGCGGGCCAATCTAGTCCCGGGGTCGTGGGGACGACGCTATAATCGTTGCACATGACGGTGGCGGGCCAATCTAGTCCCGGGGTCGTAGGGACGACCCTATAGTCGTCGGCCATGTTGGCGATTGGCCAACATTGGCCCGGGGTCGTCGGGACGACCCTATAGTCGTCGGACATGTCGGCGGCTGGCCAACCTAGTCCCGGGGTCGTGGGGACGACCCTATAGTCGTCGGACATTTCGGCGGCTTGCCAACTTTGGCCCGGGGTCGTGGGGACGACCCTATAGTCGTCGGACATGTCGGCGGCTGGCCAACTTTGGCCCGTGGTTGTGGGGACGACCCTATAGTCGTTGGACATGACGGTGGCGGGCCAATCTAGTCCCGGGGTCGTGGGGACGACCCTATAGTCGTCGGAAATGTCGGCGGCTGGCCAACCTGGACCCGGGGTCGTGGGGACGACCCTATTGTCGTCGGACATGTCGGCGGCTGGCCAACTTTGGCCCGTGGTTGTGGGGACGACCCTATAGTCGATGGACATGACGGTGGCGGGCCAATCTAGTCCCGGGGTCGTGGGGACGACCCTATAATCGTTGGACATGACGTTGGCGGGCCAATCTAGTCCCGGGGTCGTGGGGACGACCCTATAGTCGTCGGACATGTTGGCGGCTTGTCAGCCTAGTCCCAGGGTCGTGGGTACGACCCTATAGTCGTCGGACAAGTCGGCGGCGGGCCAACCTTGTCCCGGGGTCGTGGGGACGACCCTATTGTCGTCGGACATGTCGGCGGCTGGCCAACTTTGGCCCGGTATCGTGGGGACGACTCTATAGTCGTCGGAAATGTCGGCGGCTGGCCAACCTGGACCTGGGGTCGTGGGGACGACCCTATTTTCGTCGGACATGACGGTGGCGGGCCAATCTAGTCTCGCGGTCGTGGGGACGACCCTACAGTCTTCGGACATTTCGGCGGCTGGCCAACTTTGGCCCGGTGTCGTGGGGACGACCCTATAGTCGTCGGACATTTCGGCGGCATGCCAACTTTGGCCCGTGGTCGTGGGGACGACCCTATAGTTGTTGGACATGACGGTGGCGGGCTAATCTAGTCCCGGGGTCGTGGGGACGACTCTATAGTCGTCGGAAATGTCGGCGGCTGGCCAGCCTGGACCCGGGGTCGTGGGGACGACCCTATTGTCGTCGGACATGACGGTGGCGGGCCAATCTAGTCTCGCGGTCGTGGGGACGACCCTATAATCGTCGGACATGACGGTGGCGGGCCAATCTAGTCCCGGGGTCGTGGGGACGACCCTATAGTCGTCGGACATGTCGGCGGCTGGCCAACTTTGGCCCGGTGTCGTGGGGACGACCCTATAGTCGTCGGACATTTCGGCGGCATGCCAACTTTGGCCCGTGGTCGTGGGGACGACCCTATAGTTGTTGGACATGACGGTGGCGGGCTAATCTAGTCCCTGGGTCGTAGGGACGACCCTATAGTCGTTGGACATGTCGGCGATTGGCCAACATTGGCCCGGGGTCGTGGGGACGACCCTATAGTCGTCGGACATGTCGGCGGCTGGCCAACTTTGGCGCGTGGTCGTGGGGACGATCCGATTGTCGTCGGACATGTCGGCGGCTGGCCAACTTTGGCCCGTGGTCGTGGGGACGACTCTATAGTCGTCGGACATGTCGGCGGCTGGCCAACCTAGACCCGGGGTCGTGGGGACGACCCTATAGTCGTCGGACATGTTGGCGATTGGCCAACATTGGCCCGGGGTCGTCGGGACGACCCTATAGTCGTCGGACATGTCGGCGGCT
This sequence comes from Andrena praecox, assembly GCA_963932275.1. NCBI lineage: Eukaryota > Metazoa > Arthropoda > Insecta > Hymenoptera > Andrenidae > Andrena > Andrena praecox. Next base: position 161,859 of record CAWVQO010000009.1, on the reverse strand, counting down.
GGCCAACCTAGTTCCGGGGTCGTGGGGACGACCCTATATTCGCCGGACATGTCGGCGGCTGGCCAACTTTGGCCCGTGGTCGTGGGGACGATCCAATAGTCGTCGGACATGTCGGCGGCGGGCCAATCTAGTCCCGGGGTCGTGGGGACGAACCTATAATCGTTGGACTTGACGGTGGCGGGCCAATCTAGTCCCGGGGTCGTAGGGACGACCCTATAGCCGTCGGACATGTTGGCGATTGGCCAACATTGCCCCGGGGTCGTCGGGACGACCCTATAGTCGTCGGACATGTCGGCGGCTGGCCAACCTAGTTCCGGGGTCGTGGGGACGACCCTATATTCGCCGGACATGTCGGCGGCTGGCCAACTTTGGCCCGTGGTCGTGGGGACGATCCAATAGTCGTCGGACATGTCGGCGGCGGGCCAATCTAGTCCCGGGGTCGTGGGGACGACCCTATAATCGTTGGACTTGACGGTGGCGGGCCAATCTAGTCCCGGGGTCGTAGGGACGACCCTATAGCCGTCGGACATGTTGGCGATTGGCCAACATTGGCCCGGGGTCGTCGGGACGACCCTATAGTCGTCGGACATGTCGGCGGCTGGCCAACCTAGTCCGGGGTCGTAGGGACGACCCTATAGTCGTCGGACATGTTGGCGATTGGCCAACATTGGCCCGGGGTCGTGGCGACGACCCTATAGTCGTCGGACATGTCGGCGGCTGGCCAACCTAGTCCCGAGGTCGTGGGGACGACCCTATAGTCGTCGGACTTGTCGGGGGCGGGCCAATCTATTCCCGGGGTCGTGGGGACGACCCTATAATCGTCGGACATGTCGGCGGCTGGCCAACTTTGGCCCGGTGTCGTGGGGACGACTCTATAGTCGTCGGAAATGTCGGCGGCTGGCCAACCTGGACCCGGGGTCGTGGGGACGACCCTATTGTCGTCGGACATGACGGTGGCGGGCCAATCTAGTCTCGCGGTCGTGGGGACGACCCTATAATCGTCGGACATGACGGTGGCGGGCCAATCTAGTCCGGGGTCGTAGGGACGACCCTATAGTTGTCGGACATGTCGGCGATTGGCCAACATTGGCCCGGGGTCGTGGGGACGACCCTATAATCGTCGGACATGTCGGCGGCTGGCCAACTTTGGCCCGGTGTCGTGGGGACGACTCTATAGTCGTCGGAAATGTCGGCGGCTGGCCAACCTGGACCCGGGGTCGTGGGGACGACCCTATTGTCGTCGGACATGACGGTGGCGGGCCAATCTAGTCTCGCGGTCGTGGGGACGACCCTATAATCGTCGGACATGACGGTGGCGGGCCAATCTAGTCCCGGGGTCGTGGGGACGACCCTATAGTCGTCGGACATGTCGGCGGCTGGCCAACTTTGGCCCGGTGTCGTGGGGACGACCCTATAGTCGTCGGACATTTCGGCGGCATGCCAACTTTGGCCCGTGGTCGTGGGGACGACCCTATAGTTGTTAGACATGACGGTGGCGGGCTAATCTAGTCCCTGGGTCGTAGGGACGACCCTATAGTCGTTGGACATGTCGGCGATTGGCCAACATTGGCCCGGGGTCGTGGGGACGACCCTATAGTCGTCGGACATGTCGGCGGCTGGCCAACTTTGGCGCGTGGTCGTGGGGACGATCCGATTGTCGTCGGACATGTCGGCGGCTGGCCAACTTTCGCCCGTGGTCGTGGGGACGATCCAATAGTCGTCGGACATGTCGGCGGCTGGCCATCTTTGGCGCGTGGTCGTGGGGACGATCCGATGGTCGTCGGACATGTCGGCGGCTGGCCAACCTAGACCCGGGGTCGTGGGGACGACCCTATTGTCGTCGGACATGGCGGTGGCGGGCCAATCTAGTCCCGTGGTCGTGGGGACGACCCTATAGTCTTCGGACATGACGGTAGCGGGCCAATCTAGACCCGAGGTCCTGGGGACGACCCTATAGTAGTCGGACATGTCGGCGGCTGTCCAACTTTGGCCCGGTGTCGTGGGGACGACTCTATAGTCGTCGGACATGTCGGCGGCTGGCCAACCTAGACCCGGGGTCGTGGGGACGACTCTATAGTCGTCGGACATGTCGGCGGCTGGACAACCTAGACCCGGGGTCGTGGGGACGACCCTATAGTCGTCGGACATGTTGGCGATTGGCCAACATTGGCCCGGGGTCGTCGGGACGACCCTATAGTCGTCGGACATGTCGGCGGCTGGCCAACCTTGTCCCGGGGTCGTGGGGACGACCCTATAGTCGTCGCACATGTCGGCGGCTGGCCAACTTTGGCCCGTGGTCGTGGGGACGATCCAATAGTCGTCGGACATGTCGGCGGCTGGCCAACTTTGGCCCGTGGTCGTGGGGACGACCCTATAGTCGTTGGACATGTCAGCGGCTGGCCAACTTTGGCCCGGTGTCGTGGGGACGACTCTATAGTCGTCGGACATGACGGCGGCTGGCCAACCTAGACCCGGGGTCGTGGGGACGACCCTATTGTCGTCGGACATGTCGGCGGCTGGCCAACTTTGGCCCGTGGTCGTGGGGACGACCCTATAGTCGTTGGGCATGTCAGCGGCTGACCGGTGTCGTGGGGACGCCTCTATAGTCGTCGAACATGTCGGCGGCTGGCCAACCTAGACCCGGGGTCGTGGGGACGACCATATAGTCATCGGACATGTCGGCGGCTGGCCAACTTTGGCCCGTGGTCGTGGGGCGACCCAATAGTCGTTGGACATGTCGGCGGCTGGCCAACTTTGGCTCGTGGTCGTGGGGACGATCCGATAGTCGTCGGACGTGACGGTGGCTAGCCAATCTAGTCCCAGGGTCGTGGGGACGACCAAATAGTCGTCGGACCTGTCGGCGGCTGGCCAACTTTGGCCCGTGGTCGTAGGAACGATCCGATAGTCGTTGGACATGACGGTGCCGGGCCAATCAAGTCCCGGGGTCGTAGGTACGACCCTATAGTCGTCGGACATGTCGGCGATTGGCCATTATTGGCCCGGGGTCGTGGGGACGACCCTATAGTCGTCGGACATGTCGGCGGCTGGCCAACTTTAGCCCGTGGTCGTGGGGACGACCCAATAGTCGTCGGACATGTCGGCGGCTGGCCAACTTTGGCCCGTGGTCGTGGGGACGATCCGATAGTCGTTGGACATGACGGTGCCGGGGCAATCGAGTCCCGGGGTCGTAGGTACGACCCTATAGTCGTCGGACATGTCGGGGATTGGCCAACTTTAGCCCGTGGTCGTGGGGACGACCCTATAGCCGTCGGACATGTCGGCGGCTGGCCAACTTTGGCCCGTGGTCGTGGGGACGATCCGATAGTCGTTGGACAAGTCGGCGGTGGGCCAACCTAGTCCCGGGGTCGTGGGGACGACCCTATAGTCATCGGACATGTCGGCGGCTTGCCAACTTTGGCCCGGGGTCGTGGGGACGACCCTATAGTCGTCGGACATGTCGGCGGCTGGCCAACCTAGTCCGGGGTCGTAGGGACGACCCTATAGTCGTCGGACATGTCGGCGATTGGCCAACATTGGCCCGGGGTCGTGGCGACGACCCTATAGTCGTCGGACATGTCGGCGGCTGGCCAACCTAGTCCCCAGGTCGTGGGGACGACCCTATAGTCGTCGGACTTGTCGGGGGCGGGCCAATCTATTCCCGGGGTCGTTTGGACGACACTATAATCGTCGGACATGTCGGCGGCTGGCCAACTTTGGCCCGGGGTCGTGGGGACGACCTTATAGTCGTCGGAAATGACGGTGGCGGGCCAATCTAGTCCCGGGGTCGTGGGGTCGACCCTATAGTCGTCGGACATGTCGGTGGCTGGGCAACTTTGACCCGGGGTCGTGGGGACGACCCTATAGTCGTCGGACAAGTCGGCGGCTGGCAAACTTTGGCCCGTGGTCGTGGGGTCGACCCTTTAGTCGTCGGATATGTCGGCGGCTGGCCAAAGTTGGCCCGTGGTCGTGGGGACAACCCTATAATCGTCGGACATGGCGGTGGCGGGCCAATCTAGTCCCGGGATCGTGGGGACGACCCTATTGTCGTCGGACATGGCGGTGGCGGGCCAATCTAGTCCCGGGATCGTGGGGACGACCCTATAGTCGTCGGACAAGTCGGCGGCTGCCCAATCTAGTCCCGGGATCGTAGGGACGACCCTATAGTCGTCGGACAAGTCGGCGGCTGACCAACTTTGGCCCGGGGTCGTGGGGACGATCCTACAGTCGTCGGACATGTCGGCGGCTGGCCAACTTTGGCCCGTGGTCGTGGGGACGACCCTGAAGTCGTCGGACATGACGGTGGCGGGCCAATCTAGTCCCGTGGTCGTGGGGACGACCGTATAGTCGTCGGACTTGACCGTGGCGGGCCAATCTAGTCCCGGGGTCGTGGGTACGACCGTATAGTCGTCGGACAAGTCGGCGGCTGGCCAACTTTGGCCCGGGGCCGTGGGAACGACCCTATAGTCGTCGGACATGACGGTGGCGGGCCAATATAGTGCTGGGGTCGTGGGGACGACCCTATAGTCGTCGGACAAGTCGGCGGCGAGCCAACCTAGTCCGGGGGTCGTGGGGACGACCTTATAGTCGTCGGACATGACGGTGGCGGGCCAATCTAGTCCCGGGGTCCATGGGACGACCCTATAGTCGTCGGACATGTCGGCGGCTGGCCAACTTCGGCCCGTGGTCGTGGGGACGACCCTATAGTCGTCGGACAAGTCGGCGGCGAGCCAACCTAGTCCGGGGGTCGTGGGGACGACCCTATAGTCGTCGGACAAGTCGGCGGCGGGCCAATCTAGTCCCGGGGTCGTAGGGACGACCCTATAGTCGTCGGACATGTTGGCGGCTGGCCAACTTTGGCCTGGTGTCGTGGGGACGACTGTATAGTTGTCGGACATTTCGGCGGCAGGCCAACTTTGGCCCCTGGTCATGGGGACGACCCTATAATCGTCGGACATGTCGGCAGCTGGCCACCCTAGACCCGAGGTCGTGGGGACGACCCTATTGTCGTCGGACAAGTCGGCGGTGGGCCAACCTAGTCCCGGGGTCGTGGGGACGACCCTATAGTCATCGGACATGTCGGCGGCTTGCCAACTTTGGCCCGGGGTCGTGGGGACGACCCTATAGTCGTCGGACATGTCGGCGGCTGGCCAACCTAGTCCGGGGTCGTAGGGACGACCCTATAGTCGTCGGACATGTCGGCGATTGGCCAACATTGGCCCGGGGTCGTGGCGACGACCCTATAGTCGTCGGACATGTCGGCGGCTGGCCAACCTAGTCCCGAGGTCGTGGGGACGACCCTATAGTCGTCGGACTTGTCGGGGGCGGGCCAATCTATTCCCGGGGTCGTGGGGACGACCCTATAATCGTCGGACATATCGGCGGCTGGCCAACTTTGGCCCGGTGTCGTGGGGACGACTCTATAGTCGTCGGAAATGTCGGCGGCTGGCCAACCTGGACCCGGGGTCGTGGGGACCACCCTATTGTCGTCGGACATGACGGTGGCGGGCCAATCTAGTCTCGCGGTCGTGGGGACGACCCTATAATCGTCGGACATGACGGTGGCGGGCCAATCTAGTCCCGGGGTCGTGGGGACGACCCTATAGTCGTCGGACATGTCGGCGGCTGGCCAACTTTGGCCCGGTGTCGTGGGGACGACCCTATAGTCGTCGGACATTTCGGCGGCATGCCAACTTTGGCCCGTGGTCGTGGGGACGACCCTATAGTTGTTGGACATGACGGTGGCGGGCTAATCTAGTCCCTGGGTCGTAGGGACGAGCCTATAGTCGTTGGACATGTCGGCGATTGGCCAACATTGGCCCGGGGTCGTGGGGACGACCCTATAGTCGTCGGACATGTCGGCGGCTTGCCAACTTTGGACCGGGGATGTGGTAACGACCCTGCAGTCGTCGGAAATGTCGGCGGCTGTCCAACTTTGGCCCGGGGTCGTGGGGACGACCCTATAGTCGTCGGACATGATGGCGGCGAGCCAACCTAGTCCCGGGGTTGTGGGGACGACCCAATAGTCGACGGACATGACGGTGGAGGGCTAATCTAGTCCCGGGGTCATGGGGGCGACCCTTGAGTCGTCGGATATGACGGCGGCTGGCCAACTTTGGCCCGTGGTTATTGGGACGACCCTATAGTTGTCGGACATGGCGGCGGCGAGCCAACCTAGTCCCGGGGTTGTGGGGACGACCCAATAGTCGTCGGACAAGTCGGCGGCGAGCCAACCTAGTCCCGGGGTCGTGGGGACGACCCTATAGTCGTCGGACATGACAGTGGCGGGCCAATCTAGGCCCGGGTCGTGGGGACGACCCTGTAGTCGTCGGACATGTCGCCGGCTGGCCAACTTTGGCCTGTGGTCGTGGGGACGACCCTAGAGTCGTCGGACATGACGGTGGCGGGCCAATCTAGTCCTGGGGTCGTGGGGACGACCCTATAGTCGTCGGACATGACGGTGGCGGGCCAATCTAGTCCCGGGGTCGTGGGGACGACCCTATAGCCGTCGGACATATCAGCGGCTGGCCAACTTTGGCCCGGGGTCGTGGGGACGACCCTACAGTCGTCGGAAATGTCGGAGCCTGGCCAACCTGGACCCGGGGTCGTGGGGACGACCCTATAGTCGTCGGACAAGACGGCGGCTGGCCAACCTAGTCCCGGGGTCGTTGGGACGACCCTATAGTCGTCGAACAAGTCGGCGGCGGGCCAAGCTTGTCCCGGGGTCGTGGGGACGACACTATAATCGTCGGACATGACGGTGGCGGGCCAATCTAGTCCCGGGTCGTGGGGACGACCCTATAGTCGTCGGACAAGACGGCGGCGGGCCAATCCTGTCCCGGGGTCGTAGGGACGACCCTATAGTCGTCGGACAAGTCGGCGGCGGGCCAAGCTTGTCCCGGCGTCGTGGGGACGACCCTATAATCGTCGGACATGACGGTGGCGGGCCAATCTCGTCTCGGGGTCGTGGGGACGACCCTATAGTCGTCGGACATGTCGGCGGCTGGCCAACTTTGGCCCGGTGTCGTGGGGACGACTCTATAGTCGTCGGAAATGTCGGCGCTTGGCCAACCTGGACCCGGGGTCGTGGGGACGACCCTATTGTCGTCGGACATGACGGTGGCGGGCCAATCTAGTCTCGGGGTCGTGGGGACGACCCTATAGTCGTCGGACATGACGGTGGCGGGCCAATCTAGTCCCGGGGTCTTGGGGACGACCCTAGAGTCGTCGGACATTTCGGCGGCTTGCCAACTTTGGCCCGGGGTCGTGGGGACGACCCTATAGTCGTCGGACATGACGGTGGCGGGCCAATCTAGTCCCGGGGTCTTGGGGACGACCCTACAGTCGTCGGACATTTCGGCGGCTTGCCAACTATGGCCCGGGGTGGTGGGGACGACCCTATAGTCGTCGGACATGTCGGCGGCTGGCCAACTTTGGCCCGGTGTCGTGGGGACGACTGTATAGTCATCGGAAATGTCGGAGCCTGGCCAACCTGGACCCGGGGTCGTGGGGACGACCCTATTGTCGTCGGACATGACGGTGGCGGGCCAATCTAGTCTCGGGGTCGTGGGGACGTTCTATAGTCGTCGGACATGTCGGCGGCTGGCCAAATTTGGCCCGGGGTCGTGGGGACGACCCTATAGTCGTCGGACATGTTGGCGGCTTGTCAGCCTAGTCCCGCGGTCGTGGGGACGACCCTATAGTGGTCGGACATTTCGGCGGCATGCCATCTTTAGCCCGGGGTCGTGGGGACGACCCTATATTCGTCGAACATTTTGGCGTCTTGTCAACCTAGACCCGGGGTCGTGGGGACGACCCTATAGTCGTTGGACATGACGGTGGCGGGCCAATTTAGTCCCGGGGTCGTATCGACGACCCTATAGTCGTCGGACATGTCGGCGATTGGCCAACATTGGCCCGGGGTCGTGGGGACGACCCTATTGTCGTCGGACATGACGGTGGCGGGCCAATCTAGTCCTGGGGTCGTGGGGACGACCCCATAGTCGTCGGACAAGTCGGCGGCTGGCCAACTTTGGCCCGGGGTCGTGGGGACGACCCAATAGTCGTCGGACATGTCGGCGGCTGGCCAACTTTGGCCCGTGGTCGTGGGGACGATCCGATTGTCGTCGGACATTTCGGCGGCATGCCATCTTTAGCCCGGGGTCGTGGGGACGACCCTATTGTCGTCGGACATGACGGTGGCGGGCCAATCTAGTCCTGGGGTCTTGGGGACGACCCTACAGTCATCGGACATTTCGGCGGCTTGCCAACTTTGGCCCGGGGTCGTGGGGACGACCCTATAGTCGTCGGACATGACGGTGGCGGGCCAATCTAGTCCCGGGGTCTTGGGGACGACCCTAGAGTCGTCGGACATTTCGGCGGCTTGCCAACTTTGGCCCGGGGTCGTGGGGACGACCCTATTGTCGTCGGACATGACGGTGGCGGGCCAATCTAGTCCTGGGGTCTTGGGGACGACCCTACAGTCGTCGGACATTTCGGCGGCTTGCCAACTTTGGCCCGGGGTCGTGGGTACGACCCTATAGTCGTCGGACTTGACGGTGGCGGGCCAATCTAGTCCCGGGGTCGTGGGGACGACCCTACAGTCGTCGGACATTTCGGCGGCATGCCATCTTTAGCCCGGGGTCGTGGGGACGACCCTATATTCGTCGAACATTTTGGCGTCTTGTCAACCTAGACCCGGGGTCGTGGGGACGACCCTATAGTCGTTGGACATGACGGTGGCGGGCCAATTTAGTCCCGGGGTCGTATGGACGACCCTATAGTCGTCGGACATGACGGTGGCGGGCCAATCTAGTCCCGGGGTCGTGGGGACGACCCTATAGTCGTCGGACAAGACGGCGGCTGGACATCTTTGGCCCGCGGTCGCGGGGACGACCCTATAGTCGTTGGACATGACGGTGGCGGGCCAATCTAGTCCCGGGGTCGTAGGGACGACCCTGTAGTCGTCGGACATGTCGGCGATTGGCCAACATTGGCCCGGGGTCGTGGGGACGACCCTATAGTCGTCGGACATGTCGGCGGCTGGTCAACTTTGGCCCGTGGTCGTGGGGACGGCCCAATAGTCGTTGAACATGTCGGCGGCTGGCCAACATTGGCCCGGGGTCGTGGGGACGACCCTATAGTCGTCGGAAATGTCGGCGGCTGACCAACTTTGGCCCGGGGTCGTGGGGACGACCCTATTGTCGTCGGACATGACGGTGGCGGGCCAATCTAGTCTCGGGGTCGTGGGGACGACCCTATAGTCGTCGGACATGACGGTGGCGGGCCAATCTAGTCCCGGGGTCTTGGGGACGACCCTAGAGTCGTAGGACATTTCGGCGGCTTGCCAACTTTGGCCCGGGGTGGTGGGCACGACTCTATAGTCGTCGGAAATGTCGGAGCCTGGCCAACCTGGACCCGGGGTCGTGGGGACGACCCTATTGTCGTCGGACATGACGGCGATTGGCCAACATTGGCCCGGGGTCGTGGGGACGACCCTATAGTCGTCGGACATGTCGGCGGCTGGCCAACTTTGGCCCGGGGTCGTGGGGACGACCCTATAGTCGTCGGACATGTTGGCGGCTTGTCAGCCTAGTCCCGCGGTCGTGGGGACGACCCTATAGTCGTCGGACATTTCGGCAGCTGACCAACTTTGGCCCGGGGTCGTGGGGACGACCCTATAGTCGTCGGACATGTCGGCGGCTGGCCAACTTTGGCCCGGTGTCGTGGGGACGCGTCTATAGTCGTCGGAAATGTCGGCGCTTGGCCAACCTGGACCCGGGGTCGTGGGGACGACCCTATTGTCGTCGGACATGACGGTGGCGGGCCAATCTAGTCTCGGGGTCGTGGGGACGACCCTATAGTCGTCGGACATGACGGTGGCGGGCCAATCTAGTCCCGGGGTCTTGGGGACGACACTAGAGTCGTCGGACGTTTCGGCGGCTAGCCAACTTTGGCCCGGGGTGGTGGGGACGACTCTATAGTCGTCGGAAATGTCGGAGCCTGGCCAACCTGGACCCGGGGTCGTGGGGACGACCCTATTGTCGTCGGACATGACGGTGGCGGGCCAATCTAGTCTCGGGGTCGTGGGGACGACCCTATAGTCGTCGGACATGTCGGCGGCTGGCTAACTTTGGCCCGGGGTCGTGGGGACGACCCTATAGTCGTCGGACATGTTGGCGGCTTGTCAGCCTAGTCCCGCGGTCGTGGGGACGACCCTATAGTCGTCGGACATTTCGGCGGCATGCCATCTTTAGCCCGGGGTCGTGGGGACGACCCTATATTCGTCGAACATTTTGGCGTCTTGTCAACCTAGACCCGGGGTCGTGGGGACGACCCTATAGTCGTTGGACATGACGGTGGCGGGCCAATTTAGTCCCGGGGTCGTATGGACGACCCTATAGTCGTCGGACATGTCGGCGATTGGCCAACATTGGCCCGGGGTCGTGGGGACGACCCTATAGTCATCGGACATGTCGGCGGCTGGCCAACCTAGTCCCGAGGTCGTGGGGACGACCCTATAGTCGTCGGACTTGACGGTGGCGGGCCAATCTAGTCCCGGGGTCTTGGGGACGACCCTAGAGTCGTCGGACATTTCGGCGGCTTGCCAACTTTGGCCCGGGGTGGTGGGGACGACCCTATAGTCGTCGGACATGTCGGCGGCTGGCCATTTGTCCCGGTGTCGTGGGGACGACTCTATAGTCGTCGGAAATGTCGGAGCCTGGCCAACCTGGACCCGGGGTCGTGGGGACGACCCTATTGTCGTCGGACATGACGGTGGCGGGCCAATCTAGTCTCGGGGTCGTGGGGACGACACTATAATCGTCGGACATGACGGTGGCGGGCCAATCTAGTCCCGGGGTCGTGGGGACGACCCTATAGTCGTCGGACAAGACGGCGGCGGGCCAATGCTGTCCCGGGGTCGTAGGGACGACACTATAATCGTCGGAAATGACGGTGGCGGGCCAATCTAGTCCCGGGGTCGTGGGGACGACCCTATAGTCGTCGGACATATCGGCGGCTGGCCAACCTAGTCCCGGGGTCGTTGGGACGACCCTATAGTCGTCGAACAAGTCGGCGGCGGGCCAAGCTTGTCCCGGGGTCGTGGGGACGACACTATAATCGTCGGACATGACGGTGGCGGGCCAATCTAGTCCCGGGTCGTGGGGACGACCCTATAGTCGTCGGACAAGACGGCGGCGGGCCAATCCTGTCCCGGGGTCGTAGGGACGACCCTATAGTCGTCGGACAAGTCGGCGGCGGGCCAAGCTTGTCCCGGCGTCGTGGGAACGACCCTATAATCGTCGGACATGACGGTGGCGGGCCAATCTCGTCTCGGGGTCGTGGGGACGACCCTATAGTCGTCGGACATGTCGGCGGCTGGCCAACTTTGGCCCGGTGTCGTGGGGACGACTCTATAGTCGTCGGAAATGTCGGCGCTTGGCCAACCTGGACCCGGGGTCGTGGGGACGACCCTATTGTCGTCGGACATGACGGTGGCGGGCCAATCTAGTCTCGGGGTCGTGGGGACGACCCTAGAGTCGTCGGACATTTCGGCGGCTTGCCAACTTTGGCCCGGGGTGGTGGGGACGACCCTATAGTCGTCGGACATGTCGGCGGCTGGCCATTTGTCCCGTTGTCGTGGGGACGACTCTATAGTCGTCGGAAATGTCGGAGCCTGGCCAACCTGGACCCGGGGTCGTGGGGACGACCCTATTGTCGTCGGACATGACGGTGGCGGGCCAATCTAGTCTCGGGGTCGTGGGGACGACACTATAATCGTCGGACATGACGGTGGCGGGCCAATCTAGTCCCGGGGTCGTGGGGACGACCCTATAGTCGTCGGACAAGACGGCGGCGGGCCAATCCTGTCCCGGTGTCGTAGGGACGACACTATAATCGTCGGACATGACGGTGGCGGGCCAATCTAGTCCCGGGGTCGTGGGGACGACCCTATAGTCGTCGGACATATCGGCGGCTGGCCAACCTAGTCCCGGGGTCGTTGGGACGACCCTATAGTCGTCGAACAAGTCGGCGGCGGGCCAAGCTTGTCCCGGGGTCGTGGGGACGACACTATAATCGTCGGACATGACGGTGGCGGGCCAATCTAGTCCCGGGTCGTGGGGACGACCCTATAGTCGTCGGACAAGACGGCGGCGGGCCAATCCTGTCCCGGGGTCGTAGGGACGACCCTATAGTCGTCGGACAAGTCGGCGGCGGGCCAAGCTTGTCCCGGCGTCGTGGGGACGACCCTATAATCGTCGGACATGACGGTGGCGGGCCAATCTCGTCTCGGGGTCGTGGGGACGACCCTATAGTCGTCGGACATGTCGGCGGCTGGCCAACTTTGGCCCGGTGTCGTGGGGACGACTCTATAGTCGTCGGAAATGTCGGCGCTTGGCCAACCTGGACCCGGGGTCGTGGGGACGACCCTATTGTCGTCGGACATGACGGTGGCGGGCCAATCTAGTCTCGGGGTCGTGGGGACGACCCTATAGTCGTCGGACATGACGGTGGCGGGCCAATCTAGTCCCGGGGTCTTGGGGACGACCCTAGAGTCGTCGGACATTTCGGCGGCTTGCCAACTTTGGCCCGGGGTCGTGGGGACGACCCTATAGTCGTCGGACATGACGGTGGCGGGCCAATCTAGTCCCGGGGTCTTGGGGACGACCCTACAGTCGTCGGACATTTCGGCGGCTTGCCAACTTTGGCCCGGGGTGGTGGGGACGACCCTATAGTCGTCGGACATGTCGGCGGCTGGCCAACTTTGGCCCGGTGTCGTGGGGACGACTCTATAGTCATCGGAAATGTCGGAGCCTGGCCAACCTGGACCCGGGGTCGTGGGGACGACCCTATTGTCGTCGGACATGGCGGTGGCGGGCCAATCTAGTCTCGGGGTCGTGGGGACGTTCTATAGTCGTCGGACATGTCGGCGGCTGGCCAACTTTGGCCCGGGGTCGTGGGGACGACCCTATAGTCGTCGGACATGACGGTGGCGGGCCAATCTAGTCCCGGGGTCTTGGGGACGACCCTAGAGTCGTCGGACATTTCGGCGGCTTGCCAACTTTGGCCCGGGGTCGTGGGGACGACCCTATTGTCGTCGGACATGACGGTGGCGGGCCAATCTAGTCCTGGGGTCTTGGGGACGACCCTACAGTCGTCGGACATTTCGGCGGCTTGCCAACTTTGGCCCGGGGTCGTGGGTACGACCCTATAGTCGTCGGACTTGACGGTGGCGGGCCAATCTAGTCCCGGGGTCGTGGGGACGACCCTACAGTCGTCGGACATTTCGGCGGCATGCCATCTTTAGCCCGGGGTCGTGGGGACGACCCTATATTCGTCGAACATTTTGGCGTCTTGTCAACCTAGACCCGGGGTCGTGGGGACGACCCTATAGTCGTTGGACATGACGGTGGCGGGCCAATTTAGTCCCGGGGTCGTATGGACGACCCTATAGTCGTCGGACATGACGGTGGCGGGCCAATCTAGTCCCGGGGTCGTGGGGACGACCCTATAGTCGTCGGACAAGACGGCGGCTGGACATCTTTGGCCCGCGGTCGCGGGGACGACCCTATAGTCGTTGGACATGACGGTGGCGGGCCAATCTAGTCCCGGGGTCGTAGGGACGACCCTGTAGTCGTCGGACATGTCGGCGATTGGCCAACATTGGCCCGGGGTCGTGGGGACGACCCTATAGTCGTCGGACATGTCGGCGGCTGGTCAACTTTGGCCCGTGGTCGTGGGGACGGCCCAATAGTCGTTGAACATGTCGGCGGCTGGCCAACATTGGCCCGGGGTCGTGGGGACGACCCTATAGTCGTCGGAAATGTCGGCGGCTGACCAACTTTGGCCCGGGGTCGTGGGGACGACCCTATTGTCGTCGGACATGACGGTGGCGGGCCAATCTAGTCTCGGGGTCGTGGGGACGACCCTATAGTCGTCGGACATGACGGTGGCGGGCCAATCTAGTCCCGGGGTCTTGGGGACGACCCTAGAGTCGTAGGACATTTCGGCGGCTTGCCAACTTTGGCCCGGGGTGGTGGGCACGACTCTATAGTCGTCGGAAATGTCGGAGCCTGGCCAACCTGGACCCGGGGTCGTGGGGACGACCCTATTGTCGTCGGACATGACGGCGATTGGCCAACATTGGCCCGGGGTCGTGGGGACGACCCTATAGTCGTCGGACATGTCGGCGGCTGGCCAACTTTGGCCCGGGGTCGTGGGGACGACCCTATAGTCGTCGGACATGTTGGCGGCTTGTCAGCCTAGTCCCGCGGTCGTGGGGACGACCCTATAGTCGTCGGACATTTCGGCAGCTGACCAACTTTGGCCCGGGGTCGTGGGGACGACCCTATAGTCGTCGGACATGTCGGCGGCTGGCCAACTTTGGCCCGGTGTCGTGGGGACGCGTCTATAGTCGTCGGAAATGTCGGCGCTTGGCCAACCTGGACCCGGGGTCGTGGGGACGACCCTATTGTCGTCGGACATGACGGTGGCGGGCCAATCTAGTCTCGGGGTCGTGGGGACGACCCTATAGTCGTCGGACATGACGGTGGCGGGCCAATCTAGTCCCGGGGTCTTGGGGACGACACTAGAGTCGTCGGACGTTTCGGCGGCTAGCCAACTTTGGCCCGGGGTGGTGGGGACGACTCTATAGTCGTCGGAAATGTCGGAGCCTGGCCAACCTGGACCCGGGGTCGTGGGGACGACCCTATTGTCGTCGGACATGACGGTGGCGGGCCAATCTAGTCTCGGGGTCGTGGGGACGACCCTATAGTCGTTGGACATGTCGGCGGCTGGCCAACTTTGGCCCGGGGTCGTGGGGACGACCCTATAGTCGTCGGACATGTTGGCGGCTTGTCAGCCTAGTCCCGCGGTCGTGGGGACGACCCTATAGTCGTCGGACATTTCGGCGGCATGCCATCTTTAGCCCGGGGTCGTGGGGACGACCCTATATTCGTCGAACATTTTGGCGTCTTGTCAACCTAGACCCGGGGTCGTGGGGACGACCCTATAGTCGTTGGACATGACGGTGGCGGGCCAATTTAGTCCCGGGGTCGTATGGACGACCCTATAGTCGTCGGACATGTCGGCGATTGGCCAACATTGGCCCGGGGTCGTGGGGACGACCCTATAGTCATCGGACATGTCGGCGGCTGGCCAACCTAGTCCCGAGGTCGTGGGGACGACCCTATAGTCGTCGGACTTGACGGTGGCGGGCCAATCTAGTCCCGGGGTCTTGGGGACGACCCTAGAGTCGTCGGACATTTCGGCGGCTTGCCAACTTTGGCCCGGGGTGGTGGGGACGACCCTATAGTCGTCGGACATGTCGGCGGCTGGCCATTTGTCCCGGTGTCGTGGGGACGACTCTATAGTCGTCGGAAATGTCGGAGCCTGGCCAACCTGGACCCGGGGTCGTGGGGACGACCCTATTGTCGTCGGACATGACGGTGGCGGGCCAATCTAGTCTCGGGGTCGTGGGGACGACACTATAATCGTCGGACATGACGGTGGCGGGCCAATCTAGTCCCGGGGTCGTGGGGACGACCCTATAGTCGTCGGACAAGACGGCGGCGGGCCAATGCTGTCCCGGGGTCGTAGGGACGACACTATAATCGTCGGACATGACGGTGGCGGGCCAATCTAGTCCCGGGGTCGTGGGGACGACCCTATAGTCGTCGGACATATCGGCGGCTGGCCAACCTAGTCCCGGGGTCGTTGGGACGACCCTATAGTCGTCGAACAAGTCGGCGGCGGGCCAAGCTTGTCCCGGGGTCGTGGGGACGACACTATAATCGTCGGACATGACGGTGGCGGGCCAATCTAGTCCCGGGTCGTGGGGACGACCCTATAGTCGTCGGACAAGACGGCGGCGGGCCAATCCTGTCCCGGGGTCGTAGGGACGACCCTATAGTCGTCGGACAAGTCGGCGGCGGGCCAAGCTTGTCCCGGCGTCGTGGGAACGACCCTATAATCGTCGGACATGACGGTGGCGGGCCAATCTCGTCTCGGGGTCGTGGGGACGACCCTATAGTCGTCGGACATGTCGGCGGCTGGCCAACTTTGGCCCGGTGTCGTGGGGACGACTCTATAGTCGTCGGAAATGTCGGCGCTTGGCCAACCTGGACCCGGGGTCGTGGGGACGACCCTATTGTCGTCGGACATGACGGTGGCGGGCCAATCTAGTCTCGGGGTCGTGGGGACGACCCTAGAGTCGTCGGACATTTCGGCGGCTTGCCAACTTTGGCCCGGGGTGGTGGGGACGACCCTATAGTCGTCGGACATGTCGGCGGCTGGCCATTTGTCCCGTTGTCGTGGGGACGACTCTATAGTCGTCGGAAATGTCGGAGCCTGGCCAACCTGGACCCGGGGTCGTGGGGACGACCCTATTGTCGTCGGACATGACGGTGGCGGGCCAATCTAGTCTCGGGGTCGTGGGGACGACACTATAATCGTCGGACATGACGGTGGCGGGCCAATCTAGTCCCGGGGTCGTGGGGACGACCCTATAGTCGTCGGACAAGACGGCGGCGGGCCAATCCTGTCCCGGTGTCGTAGGGACGACACTATAATCGTCGGACATGACGGTGGCGGGCCAATCTAGTCCCGGGGTCGTGGGGACGACCCTATAGTCGTCGGACATATCGGCGGCTGGCCAACCTAGTCCCGGGGTCGTTGGGACGACCCTATAGTCGTCGAACAAGTCGGCGGCGGGCCAAGCTTGTCCCGGGGTCGTGGGGACGACACTATAATCGTCGGACATGACGGTGGCGGGCCAATCTAGTCCCGGGTCGTGGGGACGACCCTATAGTCGTCGGACAAGACGGCGGCGGGCCAATCCTGTCCCGGGGTCGTAGGGACGACCCTATAGTCGTCGGACAAGTCGGCGGCGGGCCAAGCTTGTCCCGGCGTCGTGGGGACGACCCTATAATCGTCGGACATGACGGTGGCGGGCCAATCTCGTCTCGGGGTCGTGGGGACGACCCTATAGTCGTCGGACATGTCGGCGGCTGGCCAACTTTGGCCCGGTGTCGTGGGGACGACTCTATAGTCGTCGGAAATGTCGGCGCTTGGCCAACCTGGACCCGGGGTCGTGGGGACGACCCTATTGTCGTCGGACATGACGGTGGCGGGCCAATCTAGTCTCGGGGTCGTGGGGACGACCCTATAGTCGTCGGACATGACGGTGGCGGGCCAATCTAGTCCCGGGGTCTTGGGGACGACCCTAGAGTCGTCGGACATTTCGGCGGCTTGCCAACTTTGGCCCGGGGTCGTGGGGACGACCCTATAGTCGTCGGACATGACGGTGGCGGGCCAATCTAGTCCCGGGGTCTTGGGGACGACCCTACAGTCGTCGGACATTTCGGCGGCTTGCCAACTTTGGCCCGGGGTGGTGGGGACGACCCTATAGTCGTCGGACATGTCGGCGGCTGGCCAACTTTGGCCCGGTGTCGTGGGGACGACTCTATAGTCATCGGAAATGTCGGAGCCTGGCCAACCTGGACCCGGGGTCGTGGGGACGACCCTATTGTCGTCGGACATGGCGGTGGCGGGCCAATCTAGTCTCGGGGTCGTGGGGACGTTCTATAGTCGTCGGACATGTCGGCGGCTGGCCAACTTTGGCCCGGGGTCGTGGGGACGACCCTATAGTCGTCGGACATGTTGGCGGCTTGTCAGCCTAGTCCCGCGGTCGTGGGGACGACCCTATAGTCGTCGGACATTTCGGCGGCATGCCATCTTTAGCCCGGGGTCGTGGGGACGACCCTATATTCGTCGAACATTTTGGCGTCTTGTCAACCTAGACCCGGGGTCGTGGGGACGACCCTATAGTCGTTGGACATGACGGTGGCGGGCCAATTTAGTCCCGGGGTCGTATCGACGACCCTATAGTCGTCGGACATGTCGGCGATTGGCCAACATTGGCCCGGGGTCGTGGGGACGACCCTATTGTCGTCGGACATGACGGTGGCGGGCCAATCTAGTCCTGGGGTCGTGGGGACGACCCCATAGTCGTCGGACAAGTCGGCGGCTGGCCAACTTTGGCCCGGGGTCGTGGGGACGATCCAATAGTCGTCGGACATGTCGGCGGCTGGCCAACTTTGGCCCGTGGTCGTGGGGACGATCCGATTGTCGTCGGACATTTCGGCGGCATGCCATCTTTAGCCCGGGGTCGTGGGGACGACCCTATATTCGTCGAACATTTTGGCGTCTTGTCAACCTAGACCCTATAGTCGTTGGACATGACGGTGGCGGGCCAATTTAGTCCCGGGGTCGTATGGACGACCCTATAGTCGTCGGACATGTCGGCGGCTGGCCAACATTGGCCCGGGGTCGTGGGGACGGCCCAATAGTCGTTGAACATGTCGGCGGCGGGCCATCCTAGCCCCGGGGTCGTGGGGACGACCCTATTGTCGTCGGACATGACGGTGGCGGGCCAATCTAGTCCTGGGGTCTTGATGACGACCCTACAGTCGTCGGACATTTCGGCGGCTTGCCAACTTTGGCCCGGGGTCGTGGGTACGACCCTATAGTCGTCGGACTTGACGGTGGCGGGCCAATCTAGTCCCGGGGTCGTGGGGACGACCCTACAGTCGTCGGACATTTCGGCGGCATGCCATCTTTAGCCCGGGGTCGTGGGGACGACCCTATATTCGTCGAACATTTTGGCGTCTTGTCAACCTAGACCCGGGGTCGTGGGGACGACCCTATAGTCGTTGGACATGACGGTGGCGGGCCAATTTAGTCCCGGGGTCGTATGGACGACCCTATAGTCGTCGGACATGTCGGCGATTGGCCAACATTGGCCCGGGGTCGTGGGGACGACCCTATAGTCATCGGACATGTCGGCGGCTGGCCAACCTAGTCCCGAGGTCGTGGGGACGACACTATAATCGTCGGACATGACGGTGGCGGGCCAATCTAGTCCCGGGGTCGTGGAGACGACCCTATAGTCGTCGGACAAGACGGCGGCGGGCCAATCCTGTCCCGGGGTCGTAGGGACGACACTATAATCGTCGGACATGACGGTGGCGGGCCAATCTAGTCCCGGGTCGTGGGGACGACCCTATAGTCGTCGGACATATCGGCGGCTGGCCAACCTAGTCCCGGGGTCGTTGGGACGACCCTATAGTCGTCGAACAAGTCGGCGGCGGGCCAAGCTTGTCCCGGGGTCGTGGGGACGACACTATAATCGTCGGACATGACGGTGGCGGGCCAATCTAGTCCCGGGGTCGTGGGGACGACCCTATAGTCGTCGGACATATCGGCGGCTGGCCAACCTAGTCCCGGGGTCGTTGGGACGACCCTATAGTCGTCGAACAAGTCGGCGGCGGGCCAAGCTTGTCCCGGGGTCGTGGGGACGACACTATAATCGTCGGACATGACGGTGGCGGGCCAATCTAGTCCCGGGTGGTGGGGACGACCCTATAGTCGTCGGACAAGACGGCGGCGGGCCAATCCTGTCCCGGGGTCGTAGGGACGACCCTATAGTCGTCGGACAAGTCGGCGGCGGGCCAAGCTTGTCCCGGCGTCGTGGGGACGACCCTATAATCGTCGGACATGACGGTGGCGGGCCAATCTCGTCTCGGGGTCGTGGGGACGACCCTATAGTCGTCGGACATGTCGGCGGCTGGCCAACTTTGGCCCGGTGTCGTGGGGACGACTCTATAGTCATCGGAAATGTCGGAGCCTGGCCAACCTGGACCCGGGGTCGTGGGGACGACCCTATTGTCGTCGGACATGGCGGTGGCGGGCCAATCTAGTCTCGGGGTCGTGGGGACGTTCTATAGTCGTCGGACATGTCGGCGGCTGGCCAACTTTGGCCCGGGGTCGTGGGGACGACCCTATAGTCGTCGGACATGTTGGCGGCTTGTCAGCCTAGTCCCGCGGTCGTGGGGACGACCCTATAGTCGTCGGACATTTCGGCGGCATGCCATCTTTAGCCCGGGGTCGTGGGGACGACCCTATATTCGTCGAACATTTTGGCGTCTTGTCAACCTAGACCCGGGGTCGTGGGGACGACCCTATAGTCGTTGGACATGACGGTGGCGGGCCAATTTAGTCCCGGGGTCGTATCGACGACCCTATAGTCGTCGGACATGTCGGCGATTGGCCAACATTGGCCCGGGGTCGTGGGGACGACCCTATTGTCGTCGGACATGACGGTGGCGGGCCAATCTAGTCCTGGGGTCGTGGGGACGACCCCATAGTCGTCGGACAAGTCGGCGGCTGGCCAACTTTGGCCCGGGGTCGTGGGGACGATCCAATAGTCGTCGGACATGTCGGCGGCTGGCCAACTTTGGCCCGTGGTCGTGGGGACGATCCGATTGTCGTCGGACATTTCGGCGGCATGCCATCTTTAGCCCGGGGTCGTGGGGACGACCCTATATTCGTCGAACATTTTGGCGTCTTGTCAACCTAGACCCTATAGTCGTTGGACATGACGGTGGCGGGCCAATTTAGTCCCGGGGTCGTATGGACGACCCTATAGTCGTCGGACATGTCGGCGGCTGGCCAACATTGGCCCGGGGTCGTGGGGACGGCCCAATAGTCGTTGAACATGTCGGCGGCGGGCCATCCTAGCCCCGGGGTCGTGGGGACGACCCTATTGTCGTCGGACATGACGGTGGCGGGCCAATCTAGTCCTGGGGTCTTGATGACGACCCTACAGTCGTCGGACATTTCGGCGGCTTGCCAACTTTGGCCCGGGGTCGTGGGTACGACCCTATAGTCGTCGGACTTGACGGTGGCGGGCCAATCTAGTCCCGGGGTCGTGGGGACGACCCTACAGTCGTCGGACATTTCGGCGGCATGCCATCTTTAGCCCGGGGTCGTGGGGACGACCCTATATTCGTCGAACATTTTGGCGTCTTGTCAACCTAGACCCGGGGTCGTGGGGACGACCCTATAGTCGTTGGACATGACGGTGGCGGGCCAATTTAGTCCCGGGGTCGTATGGACGACCCTATAGTCGTCGGACATGTCGGCGATTGGCCAACATTGGCCCGGGGTCGTGGGGACGACCCTATAGTCATCGGACATGTCGGCGGCTGGCCAACCTAGTCCCGAGGTCGTGGGGACGACACTATAATCGTCGGACATGACGGTGGCGGGCCAATCTAGTCCCGGGGTCGTGGAGACGACCCTATAGTCGTCGGACAAGACGGCGGCGGGCCAATCCTGTCCCGGGGTCGTAGGGACGACACTATAATCGTCGGACATGACGGTGGCGGGCCAATCTAGTCCCGGGGTCGTGGGGACGACCCTATAGTCGTCGGACATATCGGCGGCTGGCCAACCTAGTCCCGGGGTCGTTGGGACGACCCTATAGTCGTCGAACAAGTCGGCGGCGGGCCAAGCTTGTCCCGGGGTCGTGGGGACGACACTATAATCGTCGGACATGACGGTGGCGGGCCAATCTAGTCCCGGGTCGTGGGGACGACCCTATAGTCGTCGGACATGACGGTGGCGGGCCAATCTAGTCTCGGGGTCGTGGGGACGACCCTATAGTCGTCGGACATGACGGTGGCGGGCCAATCTAGTCCCGGGGTCTTGGGGACGACCCTAGAGTCGTCGGACATTTCGGCGGCTTGCCAACTTTGGCCCGGGGTCGTGGGGACGACCCTATAGTCGTCGGACATGTCGACGGCTGGCCAACTTTGGCCCGGTGTCGTGGGGACGACTCTATAGTCATCGGAAATGTCGGAGCCTGGCCAACCTGGACCCGGGGTCGTGGGGACGACCCTATAGTCGTCGGACAAGTCGGCGGCGAGCCCACCTAGTCGGGGGGTCGTGGGGAAGACCCTATAGTCGTCGGACAAGTCGGCGGCGGGCCAACCTAGTCCGGGGGTCGTGGGGACGACCCTATAGTCGTCGGACATGACGGTGGCGGGCCAGTCTAGTCCCGGGTCGTGGGGACGACCCTATAGTCGTCGGACATGTCGGCGGATGGTCAACTTTGGCCCGTGGTCGTGGGGACGACCCTATAGTCGTCGGAAATGTCGGTGGCTGTCCAACTTTGGCCCGGGGTCGTGGGGACGACCATATAGTCGTCGGACATGACGGTGGCGGGCCACTCTAGTCCCGGGTCGTGGGGACGACCCTATAGTCGTCGGACATGTCGGCGGCTGGCCAACTTTGGCCCGTGGTCGTGGGGACGACCCAATAGTCGTCAGACATGACGGTGGCGAGCCAACCTAGTCCCGGGGTCGTGGGGACGACCCTATAGTCGTCGGACAAGTCGGCGGCGAGCCCACCTAGTCGGGGGGTCGTGGGGAAGACCCTATAGTCGTCGGACAAGTCGGCGGCCGGCCAACCTAGTCCGGGGGTCGTGGGGACGACCCTATAGTCGTCGGACATGACGGTGGCGGGCCAATCTAGTCCCGGGGTCTTGGGGACGACCCTACAGTCGTCGGACATTTCGGCGGCTTGCCAACTTTGGCCCGGGGTGGTGGGGACGACCCTATAGTCGTCGGACATGTCGGCGGCTGGCCAACTTTGGCCCGGTGTCGTGGGGACGACTCTATAGTCATCGGAAATGTCGGAGCCTGGCCAACCTGGACCCGGGGTCGTGGGGACGACCCTATATTCGTCGAACATTTTGGCGTCTTGTCAACCTAGACCCTATAGTCGTTGGACATGACGGTGGCGGGCCAATCTAGTCCCGGGGTCTTGGGGACGACCCTATAGTCGTCGGACATGTCGGCGGCTGGCCAACTTTGGCCCGGGGTCGTGGGGACGACACAATAGTCGTCGGACATGTCGGCGGCGGCCAACTTTGGCCCGTGGTCGTGGGGACGACCCTATAGTCGTCGGACAAGACGGCGGCTGGACATCTTTGGCCCGGGGTCGTGGGGACGACACAATAGTCGTTGGACATGACGGTGGCGGGCCAATTTAGTCCCGGGGTCGTATCGACGACCCTATAGTCGTCGGACATGTCGGCGATTGGCCAACATTGGCCCGGGGTCGTGGGGACGACCCTATATTCGTCGAACATTTTGGCGTCTTGTCAACCTAGACCCTATAGTCGTCGGACTTGACGGTGGCGGGCCAATCTAGTCCCGGGGTCGTGGGGACGACCCTATAGTCGTCGGACATGTCGGCGGCTGGCCAAGCTAGTCCCGAGGTCGTGGGGACGACCCTATAGTCGTCGGACTTGACGGCGGCGGGCCAATCTAATCCCGGGGTCGTGGGGACGACCCTACAGTCGTCGGACATTTCGGCGGCTTGCCAACTTTGGCCCGGGGTAGTGGGGACGACCCTATAGTCGTCGGACATGTCGGCGGCTGGCCAACTTTGGCCCGGGGTCGTGGGGACGACCCTATAGTCGTCGGATATGTCGGCGGCAGGCCAACTTTGGCCCGTGGTCGTGGGGACGACCCTATAGTCGTCGGACAAGTCGGCGGCGGGCCAACCTAGTCCCGGGGTCGTGGGGACGACCCTATATTCGTCGGACAAGCCGGCGGCTGGCCAACTTTGGCCCGTGGTCGTGGGGACGACCCTATAGTCGTCGGACAAGTCGGCGGCGGGCCAACCTAGTCCGGGGGTCGTGGGGACGACCCTATAGTCGTCGGACATGACGGTGGCGGGCCAGTCTAGTCCCGGGTCGTGGGGACGACCCTATAGTCGTCGGACATGTCGGTGGCTGGCCAACTTTGGCCCGTGGTCGTGGGGACGACCCTATAGTCGTCGGAAATGTCGGTGGCTGTCCAACTTTGGCCCGGGGTCGTGGGGACGACCATATAGTCGTCGGACATGACGGTGGCGGGCCACTCTAGTCCCGGGTCGTGGGGACGACCCTATAGTCGTCGGACATGTCGGCGGCTGGCCAACTTTGGCCCGTGGTCGTGGGGACGACCCAATAGTCGTCAGACATGACGGTGGCGAGCCAACCTAGTCCCGGGGTCGTGGGGACGACCCTATAGTCGTCGGACAAGTCGGCGGCGAGCCCACCTAGTCGGGGGGTCGTGGGGAAGACCCTATAGTCGTCGGACAAGTCGGCGGCCGGCCAACCTAGTCCGGGGGTCGTGGGGACGACCCTATAGTCGTCGGACATGACGGTGGCGGGCCAGTCTAGTCCCGGGTCGTGGGGACGACCCTATAGTCGTCGGACATGTCGGCGGCTGGCCAACTTTGGCCCGTGGTCGTGGGGACGACCCTATAGTCGTCGGAAATGTCGGTGGCTGTCCATCTTTGGCCCGGGGGTCGTGGGGACGACCCTATAGTCGTCGGACATGTCGGCGGCGAGCCAACATTGACCCGGGGTCGTGGGGACGACTCTATAGTCGTCGGACATGTCGGTGGCGGGTCAGTCTAGTCCCGGGTCGTGGGGACGACCCTATAGTCGTCGGACATTTCGGCGGCTTGCCAACTTTGGCCCGGGGTCGTGGGGACGACCCTATAGTCGACGGACATGTCGGCGGCTGGCCAACTTTGGCCCGGGGTCGTGGGGACGACCCTATATTCGTCGGACATGACGGTGGCGGGCCAATCTAGTCCCGGGGTCGTGGGGACGACCCTATAGTCGTCGGACATATCGGCGGCTGGCCAACTTTGGCCCGGGGTCGTGGGGACGACCCTATAGTCGTCGGACATGTTGGCGGCTTGTCAGCCTATTCCCGGGGTCGTGGGTACGGCCCTATAGTCGTCGGACAAGTCGGCGGCGGGCCAACCTTGTCCCGGGGTGGTGGGGACGACCCTATAGTCGTCGGACATGTCGGCGGCTGGCCAACTTTGGCCCGGTGTCGTGGGGACGACTCTATAGTCGTCGGAAATGTCGGCGGCTGGCCAACCTTGGCCCGTGGTTGTGGGGACGACCCTATAGTCGTTGGACATGACGGTGGCGGGCCAATCTAGTCCCGGGGTCGTGGGTAAGACCCTATAGTCGTCGGACAAGACGGCGGCTGGACATCTTTGGCCCGGGGTCGTGGGGACGACCCTATAGTCGTCGGACATGTTGGCGGGTTGTCAGCCTAGTCCCGGGGTCGTGGGTACGACCCTATAGTCGTCGGACAAGTCGGCGGCGGGCCAACCTTGTCCCGGGGTCGTGGGGACGATCCTATAGTCGTCGGACATGTCGGCGGCTGGCCAACTTTGGCCCGGTGTCGTGGGGACGACTCTATAGTCGTCGGACATGGCGATTGGCCAACATTGGCCCGGGGTCGTCGGGACGACCCGATAGTCGTCGGACATGTCGGCGGCTGGCCAACCTAGTCCCGGGGTCGTGGGGACGACCCTATAGTCGTCAGACATGACGGTGGCGCGCCAGTCTAGTCCCGGGTCATGGGGACGACCCTATAGTCGTCGGACATGTTGGCGGGTTGTCAGCCTAGTCCCGGGGTCGTGGGGACGACCCTATAGTCGTCGGACATGTCGGCGGCTGGCCAACCTAGTCCCGAGGTCGTTGGGACGACCCTATAGTCGTCGGACTTGACGGTGGCGGGCCAATCTAGTCCCGGGGTCGTGGGGACGACCCTACAGTCGTCGGACATTTCGGCGGCTTGCCAACTTTGGCCCGGGGTCGTGGGGACGACCCTATAGTCGTCGGACTTGACGGTGGCGGGCCAATCTAGTCCCGGGGTCTTGGGGACGACCCTATAGTCGTCGGACATGTCGGCGGCTGGCCAACTTTGGCCCGGGGTCGTGGGGACGACACAATAGTCGTCGGACATGTCGGCGGCTGGCCAACTTTGGCCCGTGGTCGTGGGGACGACCCTATAGTCGTCGGACAAGACGGCGGCTGGACATCTTTGGCCCGGGGTCGTGGGGACGACCCTATAGTCGTCGGACATGTCGGCGGCTGGCCAACCTAGTCCCGAGGTCGTTGGGACGACCCTATAGTCGTCGGACTTGACGGTGGCGGGCCAATCTAGTCCCGGGGTCGTGGGGACGACCCTATAGTCGTCGGACATGTCGGCGGCTGGCCAAGCTAGTCCCGAGGTCGTGGGGACGACCCTATAGTCGTCGGACTTGACGGCGGCGGGCCAATCTAATCCCGGGGTCGTGGGGACGACCCTACAGTCGTCGGACATTTCGGCGGCTTGCCAACTTTGGCCCGGGGTAGTGGGGACGACCCTATAGTCGTCGGACATGTCGGCGGCTGGCCAACTTTGGCCCGGGGTCGTGGGGACGACCCTATAGTCGTCGGATATGTCGGCGGCAGGCCAACTTTGGCCCGTGGTCGTGGGGACGACCCTATAGTCGTCGGACAAGTCGGCGGCGGGCCAACCTAGTCCCGGGGTCGTGGGGACGACCCTATATTCGTCGGACAAGCCGGCGGCTGGCCAACTTTGGCCCGTGGTCGTGGGGACGACCCTATAGTCGTCGGACAAGTCGGCGGCAGGCCAACTTTGGCCCGTGGTCGTGGGGACGACCCTATAGTCGTCGGACAAGTCGGCGGCGGGCCAACCTAGTCCGGGGGTCGTGGGGACGACCCTATAGTCGTCGGACATGACGGTGGCTGGCCAGTCTAGTCCCGGGTCGTGGGGACGACCCTATAGTCGTAGGACATGTCGGCGGCTGGCCAACTTTGGCCCGTGGTCGTGGGGACGACCCTATAGTCGTCGGAAATGTCGGTGGCTGTCCAACTTTGGCCCGGGGTCGTGGGGACGACCATATAGTCGTCGGACATGACGGTGGCGGGCCACTCTAGTCCCGGGTCGTGGGGACGACCCTATAGTCGTCGGACATGTCGGCGGCTGGCCAACTTTGGCCCGTGGTCGTGGGGACGACCCAATAGTCGTCAGACATGACGGTGGCGAGCCAACCTAGTCCCGGGGTCGTGGGGACGACCCTATAGTCGTCGGACAAGTCGGCGGCGAGCCCACCTAGTCGGGGGGTCGTGGGGAAGACCCTATAGTCGTCGGACAAGTCGGCGGCCGGCCAACCTAGTCCGGGGGTCGTGGGGACGACCCTATAGTCGTCGGACATGACGGTGGCGGGCCAACCTTGGCCCGTGGTTGTGGGGACGACCCTATAGTCGTTGGACATGACGGTGGCGGGCCAATCTAGTCCCGGGGTCGTGGGTAAGACCCTATAGTCGTCGGACAAGACGGCGGCTGGACATCTTTGGCCCGGGGTCGTGGGGACGACCCTATAGTCGTCGGACATGTTGGCGGCTGGCCAACTTTGGCCCGGTGTCGTGGGGACGACTCTATAGTCGTCGGACATGGCGATTGGCCAACATTGGCCCGGGGTCGTCGGGACGACCCGATAGTCGTCGGACATGTCGGCGGCTGGCCAACCTAGTCCCGGGGTCGTGGGGACGACCCTATAGTCGTCAGACATGACGGTGGCGCGCCAGTCTAGTCCCGGGTCATGGGGACGACCCTATAGTCGTCGGACATGTTGGCGGGTTGTCAGCCTAGTCCCGGGGTCGTGGGGACGACCCTATAGTCGTCGGACATGACGGTGGCGGAACAATCTAGTCCCGGGGTCGTGGGGACGACCGTATAGTCGTCGCACATGTCGGCGGCTGGCCAACTTTGGCCCGTGGTCGTGGGGACGACTCTATAGTCGTCGGAAATGTCGGCGGCTGGCCAACCTGGACCCGGGGTCGTGTGGACGACCCTATTGTCGTCGGACATGACGGTGGCGGGCCAATCTAGTCTCGGGGTCGTGGGGACGACCCTATAGTCGTCGGACATGTCGGCGGCTGGCCAACTTTTGCCCGTGGTCGTTGGGACGACTATTTAGTCGTCAGACATGTCGGCGGCTGGCCAACTTTGGCCCGTGGTTGTGGGGACGACCCTATAGTCGTTGGACATGACGGTGGCGGGCCAATCTAGTCCCGGGGTCGTGGGGACGACCCTATAGTCGTCGGACAAGACGGCGGCTGGACATCTTTGGCCAGGGGTCGTGGGGACGACCCTACAGTCGTCGGACATTTCGGCGGCTTGCCAACTTTGGCCCGTGGTTGTGGGGACGACCCTATAGTCGTTGGACATGACGGTGGCGGGCCAATCTAGTCCCGGGGTCGTGGGTAAGACCCTATAGTCGTCGGACAAGACGGCGGCTGGACATCTTTGGCCCCGGGTCGTGGGGACGACCCTATAGTCGTCGGACATGTTGTCGGGTTGTCAACCTAGTCCCGGGGTCGTGGGTACGACCCTATAGTCGTCGGACAAGTCGGCGGCGGGCCAACCTTGTCCCGGGGTCGTGGGGACGACCCTATAGCCGTCGGACATGTCGGCGGCTGGCCAACTTTGGCCCGGTGTCGTGGGGACGACTCTATAGTCGTCGGAAATGTTGGCGGCTGGCCAACCTGGACCTGGGGTCGTGTGGACGACCCTATTGTCGTCGGACATGACGGTGGCGGGCCAATCTAGTCTCGGGGTCGTGGGGACGACCCTATAGTCGTCGGACAAGTCGGCGGCGGGCCAATCTAGTCCCGGGGTCGTGGGGACGACCCTATAGTCGTCGGACATGTTGGCGGCTTGTCAACCTAGTCCCGGGGTCGTGGGGACGACCCTATAGTCGTCAGACAAGACGGTGGCGGGCCAATCTAGTCCCGGGGTCGTGGGGACGACCCTATAGCCGTCGGACATGTCGGCGGCTGGCCAACTTTGGCCCGGTGTCGTGGGGACGACTCTATAGTCGTCGGAAATGTTGGCGGCTGGCCAACCTGGTCCCGGTGTCGTGGGAACGACCCTATAGTCGTCGGACATGTCGGCGGCGAGCCAACCTAGTCCCGGGGTCGTGGGGACGACCCCTTAGTCGTCGGACATGTCGGCGGCTGGCCAACGTAGGCCCGCTGTCGTGGGGACGACCCTATAGTCGTCGGACATGTCGGCGGCGGGCCAATCTAGTCCCGGGGTCGTGGGGACGACCCTATAGTCGTCGGACATTTCGGCGGCTTGCCAACTTTGGCCCGGGGTCGTGGGGACGACCCTATAGTCGTCGGACATGTCGGCGGCTGGCCAACTTTTGCCCGTGGTCGTTGGGACGACTATTTAGTCGTCGGACATGTCGGCGGCTGGCCAACCTAGACCCAGGGTCGTGGGGACGCCCCTATTGTCGTCGGACATGACTGTGGCGGGCCAATCTAGTCCCGGGGTCGTAGGTACGACCCTATGGTCGTCGGACATGTCGGCGATTGGCCAACATTGGCCCGGGGTTGTGGGGACGATTCGATAGTCGTTGGACATGACGGTGGCGGGCTAATCTAGTCCCGGGGTCGAGGGGACGACCCTATAGGCGTCGGACAAGACGGCGGCTGGACATCTTTGGCCCGGGGTCGTGGGGACGACCCTATAGTCGTCGGACATGTCGGCGGCTGGCCAACTTTGGCCCGTGGTCGTGGGGACGACCCAATAGTGGTCGGACATGTCGGCGGCTGGCCAACCTAGTCCCGAGGTCGTGGGGACGACCCTATAGTCGTCGGACTTGACGGTGGCGGGCCAATCTAGTCCCGGGGTCGTGGGGACGACCCTACAGTCGTCGGACATTTCGGCGGCTTGCCAACTTTGGCCCGGGGTCGTGGGACGACCCTATAGTCGTCGGACTTGACGGTAGCGGGCCAATCTAGTCTCGAGGTCGTGGGGACGACACTATAGTCGTCGGACTTGACTGTGGCGGGCCAATCTAGTCCCGGGGTCGTGGGGACGACCCTACAGTCGTCGGACATTTCGGCGGCTTGCCAACTTTGGCCCGGTGTCGTGGGGACGACTCTATAGTCGTCGGAAATGTCGGCGGCTGGCCAACCTGGACCCGGGGTCGTGGGGACGACCCTATTGTCGTCGGACATGACGGTGGCGGGCCAATCTAGTCTCGGGGTCGTGGGGACGACCCTATAGTCGTCGGACATGTCGGCGGCTGGTCAACTTTGGCGCGGGGTCGTGGGGACGACCCTATAGTCGTCGGACAAGACGGTGGCGGGCCAATCTAGTCCCGGGGTCGTGGGGACGACCCTATAGTCGGATATGTCGGCGGCTGGCCAACTTTGGCCCGGTGTCGTGGGGACGACTCTATAGTCGTCGGAAATGTCGGCGGCTAGCCAACCTGGACCCGGGGTCGTGTGGACGACCCTATTGTCGTCGGACATGACGGTGGCGGGCCAATCTAGTCTCGGGGTCGTGGGGACGACCCTATAGTCGTCGGACAAGACGGCGGCTGGACATCTTTGGCCAGGGGTCGTGGGGACGACCCTACAGTCGTCGGACATTTCGGCGGCTTGCCAACTTTGGCCCGGGGTCGTGGGGACGACCCTATAGTCGTCGGACATGTCGGCGGCTGGCCAACTTTGGCCCGGGGTCGTGGGGACGACCCTATAATCGTTGGACATGACGGTGGCGGGCCAATCTAGTCCCGGGGTCGTAGGGACGACCCTATAGTCGTCGGACATGTCGGCGGCTGGCCAACTTTGGCCCGTGGTCGTGGGGACGACCCTATAGTCGTCAGACATGACGGTGGCGAGCCAACCTAGTCCCGGGGTCGTGGGGACGACCCTATAGTCGTCGGACAAGTCGGCGGCCGGCCAACCTAGTCCGGGGGTCGTGGGTAAGACCCTATAGTCGTCGGACAAGACGGCGGCTGGACATCTTTGGCCCGGGGTCGTGGGGACGACCCTATAGTCGTCGGACATGTTGGCGGGTTGTCAGCCTAGTCCCGGGGTCGTGGGTACGACCCTATAGTCGTCGGACAAGTCGGCGGCGGGCCAACCTTGTCCCGGGGTCGTGGGGACGATCCTATAGTCGTCGGACATGTCGGCGGCTGGCCAACTTTGGCCCGGTGTCGTGGGGACGACTCTATAGTCGTCGGACATGGCGATTGGCCAACATTGGCCCGGGGTCGTCGGGACGACCCGATAGTCGTCGGACATGTCGGCGGCTGCCTAACCTAGTCCCGGGGTCGTGGGGACGACCCTATAGTCGTCAGACATGACGGTGGCGCGCCAGTCTAGTCCCGGGTCATGGGGACGACCCTATAGTCGTCGGACATGTTGGCGGGTTGTCAGCCTAGTCCCGGGGTCGTGGGGACGACCCTATAGTCGTCGGACATGTCGGCGGCTGGCCAACCTAGTCCCGAGGTCGTTGGGACGACCCTATAGTCGTCGGACTTGACGGTGGCGGGCCAATCTAGTCCCGGGGTCGTGGGGACGACCCTACAGTCGTCGGACATTTCGGCGGCTTGCCAACTTTGGCCCGGGGTCGTGGGGACGACCCTATAGTCGTCGGACTTGACGGTGGCGGGCCAATCTAGTCCCGGGGTCTTGGGGACGACCCTATAGTCGTCGGACATGTCGGCGGCTGGCCAACTTTGGCCCGGGGTCGTGGGGACGACACAATAGTCGTCGGACATGTCGGCGGCTGGCCAACTTTGGCCCGTGGTCGTGGGGACGACCCTATAGTCGTCGGACAAGACGGCGGCTGGACATCTTTGGCCCGGGGTCGTGGGGACGACCCTATAGTCGTCGGACATGTCGGCGGCTGGCCAACCTAGTCCCGAGGTCGTTGGGACGACCCTATAGTCGTCGGACTTGACGGTGGCGGGCCAATCTAGTCCCGGGGTCGTGGGGACGACCCTATAGTCGTCGGACATGTCGGCGGCTGGCCAAGCTAGTCCCGAGGTCGTGGGGACGACCCTATAGTCGTCGGACTTGACGGCGGCGGGCCAATCTAATCCCGGGGTCGTGGGGACGACCCTACAGTCGTCGGACATTTCGGCGGCTTGCCAACTTTGGCCCGGGGTAGTGGGGACGAC
The DNA here is from genome assembly GCA_963932275.1 of Andrena praecox. Lineage (NCBI taxonomy): Eukaryota > Metazoa > Arthropoda > Insecta > Hymenoptera > Andrenidae > Andrena > Andrena praecox. The sequence continues at coordinate 130,164 of CAWVQO010000009.1, read as the reverse complement.
CCTATAGTCGTCGGACATGTCGGCGGCTGGCCAACTTTGGCCCGGGGTCGTGGGGACGACCCTATAGTCGTCGGATATGTCGGCGGCAGGCCAACTTTGGCCCGTGGTCGTGGGGACGACCCTATAGTCGTCGGACAAGTCGGCGGCGGGCCAACCTAGTCCCGGGGTCGTGGGGACGACCCTATATTCGTCGGACAAGCCGGCGGCTGGCCAACTTTGGCCCGTGGTCGTGGGGACGACCCTATAGTCGTCGGACAAGTCGGCGGCAGGCCAACTTTGGCCCGTGGTCGTGGGGACGACCCTATAGTCGTCGGACAAGTCGGCGGCGGGCCAACCTAGTCCGGGGGTCGTGGGGACGACCCTATAGTCGTCGGACATGACGGTGGCTGGCCAGTCTAGTCCCGGGTCGTGGGGACGACCCTATAGTCGTAGGACATGTCGGCGGCTGGCCAACTTTGGCCCGTGGTCGTGGGGACGACCCTATAGTCGTCGGAAATGTCGGTGGCTGTCCAACTTTGGCCCGGGGTCGTGGGGACGACCATATAGTCGTCGGACATGACGGTGGCGGGCCACTCTAGTCCCGGGTCGTGGGGACGACCCTATAGTCGTCGGACATGTCGGCGGCTGGCCAACTTTGGCCCGTGGTCGTGGGGACGACCCAATAGTCGTCAGACATGACGGTGGCGAGCCAACCTAGTCCCGGGGTCGTGGGGACGACCCTATAGTCGTCGGACAAGTCGGCGGCGAGCCCACCTAGTCGGGGGGTCGTGGGGAAGACCCTATAGTCGTCGGACAAGTCGGCGGCCGGCCAACCTAGTCCGGGGGTCGTGGGGACGACCCTATAGTCGTCGGACATGACGGTGGCGGGCCAACCTTGGCCCGTGGTTGTGGGGACGACCCTATAGTCGTTGGACATGACGGTGGCGGGCCAATCTAGTCCCGGGGTCGTGGGTAAGACCCTATAGTCGTCGGACAAGACGGCGGCTGGACATCTTTGGCCCGGGGTCGTGGGGACGACCCTATAGTCGTCGGACATGTTGGCGGCTGGCCAACTTTGGCCCGGTGTCGTGGGGACGACTCTATAGTCGTCGGACATGGCGATTGGCCAACATTGGCCCGGGGTCGTCGGGACGACCCGATAGTCGTCGGACATGTCGGCGGCTGGCCAACCTAGTCCCGGGGTCGTGGGGACGACCCTATAGTCGTCAGACATGACGGTGGCGCGCCAGTCTAGTCCCGGGTCATGGGGACGACCCTATAGTCGTCGGACATGTTGGCGGGTTGTCAGCCTAGTCCCGGGGTCGTGGGGACGACCCTATAGTCGTCGGACATGACGGTGGCTGGCCAACTTTGGCCCGTGGTCGTGGGGACGACTCTATAGTCGTCGGAAATGTCGGCGGCTGGCCAACCTGGACCCGGGGTCGTGTGGACGACCCTATTGTCGTCGGACATGACGGTGGCGGGCCAATCTAGTCTCGGGGTCGTGGGGAAGACCCTATAGTCGTCGGACAAGACGGCGGCTGGACATCTTTGGCCCGGGGTCGTGGGGACGACCCTATAGTCGTCGGACATGACGGTGGCGGGCCAATCTAGTCCCGGGGTCGTGGGGACGACCCTATAGTCGTCGGACAAGACGGCGGCTGGACATCTTTGGCCAGGGGTCGTGGGGACGACCCTACAGTCGTCGGACATTTCGGCGGCTTGCCAACTTTGGCCCGTGGTTGTGGGGACGACCCTATAGTCGTTGGACATGACGGTGGCGGGCCAATCTAGTCCCGGGGTCGTGGGTAAGACCCTATAGTCGTCGGACAAGACGGCGGCTGGACATCTTTGGCCCCGGGTCGTGGGGACGACCCTATAGTCGTCGGACATGTTGTCGGGTTGTCAACCTAGTCCCGGGGTCGTGGGTACGACCCTATAGTCGTCGGACAAGTCGGCGGCGGGCCAACCTTGTCCCGGGGTCGTGGGGACGACCCTATAGCCGTCGGACATGTCGGCGGCTGGCCAACTTTGGCCCGGTGTCGTGGGGACGACTCTATAGTCGTCGGAAATGTTGGCGGCTGGCCAACCTGGACCTGGGGTCGTGTGGACGACCCTATTGTCGTCGGACATGACGGTGGCGGGCCAATCTAGTCTCGGGGTCGTGGGGACGACCCTATAGTCGTCGGACAAGTCGGCGGCGGGCCAATCTAGTCCCGGGGTCGTGGGGACGACCCTATAGTCGTCGGACATGTTGGCGGCTTGTCAACCTAGTCCCGGGGTCGTGGGGACGACCCTATAGTCGTCAGACAAGACGGTGGCGGGCCAATCTAGTCCCGGGGTCGTGGGGACGACCCTATAGTCGTCGGACAAGTCGGCGGCGAGCCAACCTACTCCGGGGGTCGTGGGGACGAACATATAGTCGTCGGACATGTCGGCGGCGAGCCAACATAGTCCCAGGGTCGTGGGGACGACCCTATAGTGCTCGGACATGTCGGCGGCGATCCAACCTGGTCCCGGTGTCGTGGGAACGACCCTATAGTCGTCGGACATGTCGGCGGCGAGCCAACCTAGTCCCGGGGTCGTGGGGACGACCCCTTAGTCGTCGGACATGTCGGCGGCTGGCCAACGTAGGCCCGCTGTCGTGGGGACGACCCTATAGTCGTCGGACATGTCGGCGGCGGGCCAATCTAGTCCCGGGGTCGTGGGGACGACCCTATAGTCGTCGGACATTTCGGCGGCTTGCCAACTTTGGCCCGGGGTCGTGGGGACGACCCTATAGTCGTCGGACATGTCGGCGGCTGGCCAACTTTTGCCCGTGGTCGTTGGGACGACTATTTAGTCGTCGGACATGTCGGCGGCTGGCCAACCTAGACCCAGGGTCGTGGGGACGCCCCTATTGTCGTCGGACATGACTGTGGCGGGCCAATCTAGTCCCGGGGTCGTAGGTACGACCCTATGGTCGTCGGACATGTCGGCGATTGGCCAACATTGGCCCGGGGTTGTGGGGACGATTCGATAGTCGTTGGACATGACGGTGGCGGGCTAATCTAGTCCCGGGGTCGAGGGGACGACCCTATAGGCGTCGGACAAGACGGCGGCTGGACATCTTTGGCCCGGGGTCGTGGGGACGACCCTATAGTCGTCGGACATGTCGGCGGCTGGCCAACTTTGGCCCGTGGTCGTGGGGACGACCCAATAGTGGTCGGACATGTCGGCGGCTGGCCAACCTAGTCCCGAGGTCGTGGGGACGACCCTATAGTCGTCGGACTTGACGGTGGCGGGCCAATCTAGTCCCGGGGTCGTGGGGACGACCCTACAGTCGTCGGACATTTCGGCGGCTTGCCAACTTTGGCCCGGGGTCGTGGGACGACCCTATAGTCGTCGGACTTGACGGTAGCGGGCCAATCTAGTCTCGAGGTCGTGGGGACGACACTATAGTCGTCGGACTTGACTGTGGCGGGCCAATCTAGTCCCGGGGTCGTGGGGACGACCCTACAGTCGTCGGACATTTCGGCGGCTTGCCAACTTTGGCCCGGTGTCGTGGGGACGACTCTATAGTCGTCGGAAATGTCGGCGGCTGGCCAACCTGGACCCGGGGTCGTGGGGACGACCCTATTGTCGTCGGACATGACGGTGGCGGGCCAATCTAGTCTCGGGGTCGTGGGGACGACCCTATAGTCGTCGGACATGTCGGCGGCTGGTCAACTTTGGCGCGGGGTCGTGGGGACGACCCTATAGTCGTCGGACAAGACGGTGGCGGGCCAATCTAGTCCCGGGGTCGTGGGGACGACCCTATAGTCGGATATGTCGGCGGCTGGCCAACTTTGGCCCGTGGTCGTGGGGACGATCCAATAGTCGTCGGACATGACGGTGGCGGGCCAATCTAGTCCCGGGGTCGTGGGGACGACCCTATAGTCGTCGAACAAGTCGGCGGCGGGCCAAGCTTGTCCCGGGGTCGTGGGGACGACCCTATAATCGTTGGACATGACGGTGGCGGGCCAATCTTGTCCCGGGGTCGTGGGGACGACCCTACAGTCGTCGGACATTTCGGCGGCTTGCCAACTTTGGCCCGGGGTCGTGGGGACGACCCTATAGTCGTCGGACTTGACGGTGGCGGGCCAATCTAGTCCCAAGGTCCTGGGGACGACCCTATAGTCGTCGGACTTGACGGTGGCGGGCCAATCTAGTCTCGGGGTCGTGGGGACGACCCTACAGTCGTCGGACATTTCGGCGGCTTGCCAACTTTGGCCCGGGGTCGTGGGGACGACCCTATTGTCGTTCGGACATGACGGTGGCGGGCCAATCTAGTCTCGGGGTCGTGGGGACGACCCTATAGTCGTCGGACAAGACGGCGGCTGGACATCTTTGGCCAGGGGTCGTGGGGACGACCCTATAGTCGTCGGACATGTTGTCGGGTTGTCAACCTAGTCCCGGGGTCGTGGGTACGACCCTATAGTCGTCGGACAAGTCGGCGGCGGGCCAACCTTGTCCCGGGGTCGTGGGCACGACCCTATAGTGGTCGGACATGTCGGCGGCTGGCCAACTTTGGCCCGGTGTCGTGGGGACGACTCTATAGTCGTCGGAAATGTCGGCGGCTAGCCAACCTGGACCCGGGGTCGTGTGGACGACCCTATTGTCGTCGGACATGACGGTGGCGGGCCAATCTAGTCTCGGGGTCGTGGGGACGACCCTATAGTCGTCGGACAAGACGGCGGCTGGACATCTTTGGCCAGGGGTCGTGGGGACGACCCTACAGTCGTCGGACATTTCGGCGGCTTGCCAACTTTGGCCCGGGGTCGTGGGGACGACCCTATAGTCGTCGGACATGTCGGCGGCTGGCCAACTTTGGCCCGGGGTCGTGGGGACGACCCTATAATCGTTGGACATGACGGTGGCGGGCCAATCTAGTCCCGGGGTCGTAGGGACGACCCTATAGTCGTCGGACATGTCGGCGGCTGGCCAACTTTGGCCCGTGGTCGTGGGGACGACCCTATAGTCGTCAGACATGACGGTGGCGAGCCAACCTAGTCCCGGGGTCGTGGGGACGACCCTATAGTCGTCGGACAAGTCGGCGGCCGGCCAACCTAGTCCGGGGGTCGTGGGGACGACCCTATAGTCGTCGGACATGACGGTGGCGGGCCAGTCTAGTCCCGGGACGTGGGGACGACCCTATAGTCGTCGGACATGACGGTGGCGGGCCAGTCTAGTCCCGGGTCATGGGGACGACCCTATAGTCGTCGGACAAGTCGGCGGCTGGCCAACCTTGGCCCGTGGTCGTGGGGACGACCCTATATTCGTCGGAAATGACGGTGGCGGGCCAATCTAGTCCCGGGATCGTGGGGACGAACCTATAGTCGTCGGACAAGTCGGCGGCGAACCAATCTAGTCCCGCGGTCGTGAGGACGACCCTATAGTCGTCGGACAAGTCAGCGGCTGGCCAACATTGGCCCGTGGTCGTGGGGACGACCATATAGCCGTCGGACATGACGGTGGCGGGCCACTCTAGTCCCGGGTCGTGGGGACGACCCTATAGTCGTCGGACATGTCGGCGGCTAGCCAACTTTGGCCCGGGGTCGTGGGGACGACCCTATAGTCGTCGGATATGTCGGCGGCTGGCCAACTTTGGCCCGTGGTCGTGGGGACGACCCTATAGTCGTCGGACAAGTCGGCGGCGGGCCAACCTAGTCCCGGGGTCGTGCGGACGACCCTATAGTCGTCGGACATGTCGGCGGCTGGCCAACTTTGGCCCGGGGTCGTGGGGACGACCCTATAGTCGTCGGACAAGACGGTGGCGGACCAATCTAGTCCCGGGGTCGTGGGGACGACCCTATAGTCGTCGGACATGACGGTGGCGGGCTAATCTAGTCCCGGGGTCGTGGGGACGACCCTATAGTCGTTGGACATGTCAGCGGCTGGCCAACTTTGGCCCGTGGTCGTGGGGACGACCCTATTGTCGTCGGACATGACGGTGGCGGGCCAATCTAGTCTCGGGGTCGTGGGGACGACCCTATAGTCGTCGGACAAGACGGCGGCTGGACATCTTTGACCAGGGGTCGTGGGGACGACCCTACAGTCGTCGGACATTTCGGCGGCTTGCCAACTTTGGCCCGGGGTCGTGGGGACGACCCTATTGTCGTCGGACATGACGGTGGCGGGCCAATCTAGTCTCGGGGTCGTGGGGACGACCCTATAGTCGTCGGACAAGACGGCGGCTGGACATCTTTGACCAGGGGTCGTGGGGACGACCCTACAGTCGTCGGACATTTCGGCGGCTTGCCAACTTTGGCCCGGGGTCGTGGGGACGACCCTATAGTCGTCGGACATGTCGGCGGCTGGCCAACTTTGGCCCGGGGTCGTGGGGACGACCCTATAGTCGTCGGACAGGACGGTGGCGGACCAATCTAGTCCCGGGGTCGTGGGGACGACCCTATAGTCGTGTGACATGACGGTGGCGGGCTAATCTAGTCCCGGGATCGTGGGGACGACCCTATAGGCGTCGGACAAGACGGCGGCTGGACATCTTTGGCCCGTGGTCGTGGGGACGACCCAATAGTGGTCGGACATGTCGGCGGCTGGCCAACCTAGTCCCGAGGTCGTGGGGACGACCCTATAGTCGTCGGACTTGACGGTGGCGGACCAATCTAGTCCCGGGGTCGTGGGGACGACCCTATAGTCGAACATGTCGGCGGCTGGCCAACTTTGGCCCGTGGTCGTGGGGATGATCCAATAGTCGTCGGACATGACGGTGGCGGGCCAATCTAGTCCCGGGGTCGTGGGGACGACCCTATAGTCGTCGAACAAGTCGGCGGCGGGCCAAGCTTGTCCCGGGGTCGTGGGGACGACCCTATAATCGTCGGACATGACGGTGGCGGGCCAATCTAGTCCCGGGGTCGTGGGGACGACCCTATAGTCGTCGGACATGTCGGCGGCTGGCCAACTTTGGCCCGGTGTCGTGGGGACGACTCTATAGTCGTCGGACTTGACGGTGGCGGGCCAATCTAGTCCCGGGGTCGTGGGGACGACCCTATAGTCGTCGGACATTTCGGCGGCTGGCCAACTTTGGCCCGGGGTCGCGGGGACGACCCTATAATCGTCGGACATGACGGTGGCGGGCCAATCTAGTCCCGGGGTCGTAGGGACGACCCTATAATCGTCGGACATGACGGTGGCGGGCCAATCTAGTCCCGGGGTCGTAGGGACGACCCTATAGTCGTCGGACATGTTGGCGATTGGCCAACATTGGCCCGGGGTCGTCGGGACGACCCTATAGTCGTCGGACATGTCTGCTCCTGGCCAACCTAGTCCCGGGGTCGTGGGTACCACCCTACAGTCGTCGGACATTTCGGCGGCTTGCCAACTTTGGCCCGGGGTCGTGGGGACGACCCTATAGTCGTCGGACTTGACGGTGGCGGGCCAATCTAGTCCCGGGGTCGTGGGGACGACCCTATAGTCGTCGGACATGACGGTGGCGGGCCAATCTAGTCCCGGGGTCGTGGGGACGACCCTATAGTCGTTGGACATGTCAGCGGCTGGCCAACTTTGGCCCGTGGTCGTGGGGACGACCCTATTGTCGTCGGACATGACGGTGGCGGGCCAGTCTAGTCCCGGGTCATGGGGACGACTCTATAGTCGTCGGACAAGTCGGCGGCTGGCCAACTTTGGCCCGTGGTCGTGGGGACGACCCTATAGTCGTCAGACATGACGGTGGCGAGCCAACCTACTCCCGGGGTCGTGGGGACCACCCGATAGTCGTCGGACAAGTCGGCGGCGGGGCAACATAGTCCCGGGGTCGTGGGGACCACCCTATAGTCGTCGGACGTGACGGTGGTGGGTCAGTCTAGTCCCGGGTCGTGGGGACGACCCTATAGTCGTCGGACATGTCGGCGGCTGGCCAACTTTGGCCCGTGGTCGTGGGGAGGACCCTATACTCGTCGGACAAGTCGGCGGCGAGCCAACCTAGTCCGGGGGTCGTGGGGACGACCCTATAGTCGTCGGAGAAGTCTGCGGCGGGCCAACCTAGTCCCGGGGTCGTAGGGACGACCCTATAGTCGTCGGACATGTCGCCGGCTGGCCAACTTTGGCCCGTACTCGTGGGTACGACCTTATAGTCGTCGGACATGACGGTGTCGGGACAATCTAGTTCCGGGGTCGTGGGGACGACCCTATAGTCGTCGGACATGTCGGCGGCTGGCCAACTTTGGCCCGTGGTCGTGGGGACGACCCAATAGTCGTCGGAAATGTCGGTGGCTGTCCAACTTTGGCCCGGGGGTCGTGGGGACGACCCTATAGTCGTCGGACCTGTCGGCGGCGAGCCAACATTGACCCGGGGTCGTGGGGACGACTCTATAGTTGTCGGACATGTCGGCGGCTGGCCAAATATGACCCGGGGACGTGGGGACGAGCCTATAGTCTTCGGACAAGTCGGCGGCTGGCCAACTTTGGCCCGTGGTTGTGTGGACGACCCTATAGTCGTCGGATATGTCGGCGGCTGGCCAACTTTGACCCGTGGTCGTGGGGACGACCCTATTGTCGTCGGAAATGACGGTGGCGGGCCAATCTAGTCCCGGGGTCGTGGGGACGACCCTATAGTCGTCGGACATTTCGGCGGCTGGCCAACTTTGGCCCGGTGTCGTGGGGACGACTCTATAGTCGTCGGAAGTGTCGGCGGCTGGCCAACCTGGACCCGGGGTCGTGGAGACGACCCTATTGTCGTCGGACATGACGGTGGCGGGCCAATCTAGTCTCGGGGTCGTGGGGACGATCCAATAATCGTCAGACATGACGGTGGCGCGCCAGTCTAGTCCCGGGTCATGGGGACGACCCTATAGTCGTCGGACATGTTGGCGGGTTGTCAGCCTAGTCCCGGGGTCGTGGGGACGACCCTATAGTCGTCGGACATGACGGTGGCGGAACAATCTAGTCCCGGGGTCGTGGGGACGACCGTATAGTCGTCGCACATGTCGGCGGCTGGCCAACTTTGGCCCGTGGTCGTGGGGACGACTCTATAGTCGTCGGAAATGTCGGCGGCTGGCCAGCCTGGACCCGGGGTCGTGTGGACGACCCTATTGTCGTCGGACATGACGGTGGCGGGCCAATCTAGTCTCGGGGTCGTGGGGACGACCCTATAGTCGTCGGACATGTCGGCGGCTGGCCAACTTTTGCCCGTGGTCGTTGGGACGACTATTTAGTCGTCAGACATGTCGGCGGCTGGCCAACTTTGGCCCGTGGTTGTGGGGACGACCCTATAGTCGTTGGACATGACGGTGGCGGGCCAATCTAGTCCCGGGGTCGTGGGGACGACCCTATAGTCGTCGGACAAGACGGCGGCTGGACATCTTTGGCCAGGGGTCGTGGGGACGACCCTACAGTCGTCGGACATTTCGGCGGCTTGCCAACTTTGGCCCGTGGTTGTGGGGACGACCCTATAGTCGTTGGACATGACGGTGGCGGGCCAATCTAGTCCCGGGGTCGTGGGTAAGACCCTATAGTCGTCGGACAAGACGGCGGCTGGACATCTTTGGCCCCGGGTCGTGGGGACGACCCTATAGTCGTCGGACATGTTGTCGGGTTGTCAACCTAGTCCCGGGGTCGTGGGTACGACCCTATAGTCGTCGGACAAGTCGGCGGCGGGCCAACCTTGTCCCGGGGTCGTGGGGACGACCCTATAGCCGTCGGACATGTCGGCGGCTGGCCAACTTTGGCCCGGTGTCGTGGGGACGACTCTATAGTCGTCGGAAATGTTGGCGGCTGGCCAACCTGGACCTGGGGTCGTGTGGACGACCCTATTGTCGTCGGACATGACGGTGGCGGGCCAATCTAGTCTCGGGGTCGTGGGGACGACCCTATAGTCGTCGGACAAGTCGGCGGCGGGCCAATCTAGTCCCGGGGTCGTGGGGACGACCCTATAGTCGTCGGACATGTTGGCGGCTTGTCAACCTAGTCCCGGGGTCGTGGGGACGACCCTATAGTCGTCAGACAAGACGGTGGCGGGCCAATCTAGTCCCGGGGTCGTGGGGACGACCCTATAGTCGTCGGACAAGTCGGCGGCGAGCCAACCTACTCCGGGGGTCGTGGGGACGAACATATAGTCGTCGGACATGTCGGCGGCGAGCCAACATAGTCCCAGGGTCGTGGGGACGACCCTATAGTGCTCGGACATGTCGGCGGCGATCCAACCTGGTCCCGGTGTCGTGGGAACGACCCTATAGTCGTCGGACATGTCGGCGGCGAGCCAACCTAGTCCCGGGGTCGTGGGGACGACCCCTTAGTCGTCGGACATGTCGGCGGATGGCCAACGTAGGCCCGCTGTCGTGGGGACGACCCTATAGTCGTCGGACATGTCGGCGGCGGGCCAATCTAGTCCCGGGGTCGTGGGGACGACCCTATAGTCGTCGGACATTTCGGCGGCTTGCCAACTTTGGCCCGGGGTCGTGGGGACGACCCTATAGTCGTCGGACATGTCGGCGGCTGGCCAACTTTTGCCCGTGGTCGTTGGGACGACTATTTAGTCGTCGGACATGTCGGCGGCTGGCCAACCTAGACCCAGGGTCGTGGGGACGCCCCTATTGTCGTCGGACATGACTGTGGCGGGCCAATCTAGTCCCGGGGTCGTAGGTACGACCCTATGGTCGTCGGACATGTCGGCGATTGGCCAACATTGGCCCGGGGTTGTGGGGACGATTCGATAGTCGTTGGACATGACGGTGGCGGGCTAATCTAGTCCCGGGGTCGAGGGGACGACCCTATAGGCGTCGGACAAGACGGCGGCTGGACATCTTTGGCCCGGGGTCGTGGGGACGACCCTATAGTCGTCGGACATGTCGGCGGCTGGCCAACTTTGGCCCGTGGTCGTGGGGACGACCCAATAGTGGTCGGACATGTCGGCGGCTGGCCAACCTAGTCCCGAGGTCGTGGGGACGACCCTATAGTCGTCGGACTTGACGGTGGCGGGCCAATCTAGTCCCGGGGTCGTGGGGACGACCCTACAGTCGTCGGACATTTCGGCGGCTTGCCAACTTTGGCCCGGGGTCGTGGGACGACCCTATAGTCGTCGGACTTGACGGTAGCGGGCCAATCTAGTCTCGAGGTCGTGGGGACGACACTATAGTCGTCGGACTTGACTGTGGCGGGCCAATCTAGTCCCGGGGTCGTGGGGACGACCCTACAGTCGTCGGACATTTCGGCGGCTTGCCAACTTTGGCCCGGTGTCGTGGGGACGACTCTATAGTCGTCGGAAATGTCGGCGGCTGGCCAACCTGGACCCGGGGTCGTGGGGACGACCCTATTGTCGTCGGACATGACGGTGGCGGGCCAATCTAGTCTCGGGGTCGTGGGGACGACCCTATAGTCGTCGGACATGTCGGCGGCTGGTCAACTTTGGCGCGGGGTCGTGGGGACGACCCTATAGTCGTCGGACAAGACGGTGGCGGGCCAATCTAGTCCCGGGGTCGTGGGGACGACCCTATAGTCGGATATGTCGGCGGCTGGCCAACTTTGGCCCGTGGTCGTGGGGACGATCCAATAGTCGTCGGACATGACGGTGGCGGGCCAATCTAGTCCCGGGGTCGTGGGGACGACCCTATAGTCGTCGAACAAGTCGGCGGCGGGCCAAGCTTGTCCCGGGGTCGTGGGGACGACCCTATAATCGTTGGACATGACGGTGGCGGGCCAATCTTGTCCCGGGGTCGTGGGGACGACCCTACAGTCGTCGGACATTTCGGCGGCTTGCCAACTTTGGCCCGGGGTCGTGGGGACGACCCTATAGTCGTCGGACTTGACGGTGGCGGGCCAATCTAGTCCCAAGGTCCTGGGGACGACCCTATAGTCGTCGGACTTGACGGTGGCGGGCCAATCTAGTCTCGGGGTCGTGGGGACGACCCTACAGTCGTCGGACATTTCGGCGGCTTGCCAACTTTGGCCCGGGGTCGTGGGGACGACCCTATTGTCGTTCGGACATGACGGTGGCGGGCCAATCTAGTCTCGGGGTCGTGGGGACGACCCTATAGTCGTCGGACAAGACGGCGGCTGGACATCTTTGGCCAGGGGTCGTGGGGACGACCCTATAGTCGTCGGACATGTTGTCGGGTTGTCAACCTAGTCCCGGGGTCGTGGGTACGACCCTATAGTCGTCGGACAAGTCGGCGGCGGGCCAACCTTGTCCCGGGGTCGTGGGCACGACCCTATAGTGGTCGGACATGTCGGCGGCTGGCCAACTTTGGCCCGGTGTCGTGGGGACGACTCTATAGTCGTCGGAAATGTCGGCGGCTAGCCAACCTGGACCCGGGGTCGTGTGGACGACCCTATTGTCGTCGGACATGACGGTGGCGGGCCAATCTAGTCTCGGGGTCGTGGGGACGACCCTATAGTCGTCGGACAAGACGGCGGCTGGACATCTTTGGCCAGGGGTCGTGGGGACGACCCTACAGTCGTCGGACATTTCGGCGGCTTGCCAACTTTGGCCCGGGGTCGTGGGGACGACCCTATAGTCGTCGGACATGTCGGCGGCTGGCCAACTTTGGCCCGGGGTCGTGGGGGCGACCCTATAATCGTTGGACATGACGGTGGCGGGCCAATCTAGTCCCGGGGTCGTAGGGACGACCCTATAGTCGTCGGACATGTCGGCGGCTGGCCAACTTTGGCCCGTGGTCGTGGGGACGACCCTATAGTCGTCAGACATGACGGTGGCGAGCCAACCTAGTCCCGGGGTCGTGGGGACGACCCTATAGTCGTCGGACAAGTCGGCGGCCGGCCAACCTAGTCCGGGGGTCGTGGGTAAGACCCTATAGTCGTCGGACAAGACGGCGGCTGGACATCTTTGGCCCGGGGTCGTGGGGACGACCCTATAGTCGTCGGACATGTTGGCGGGTTGTCAGCCTAGTCCCGGGGTCGTGGGTACGACCCTATAGTCGTCGGACAAGTCGGCGGCGGGCCAACCTTGTCCCGGGGTCGTGGGGACGATCCTATAGTCGTCGGACATGTCGGCGGCTGGCCAACTCTGGCCCGGTGTCGTGGGGACGACTCTATAGTCGTCGGACATGGCGATTGGCCAACATTGGCCCGGGGTCGTCGGGACGACCCGATAGTCGTCGGACATGTCGGCGGCTGGCCAACCTAGTCCCGGGGTCGTGGGGACGACCCTATAGTCGTCAGACATGACGGTGGCGCGCCAGTCTAGTCCCGGGTCATGGGGACGACCCTATAGTCGTCGGACATGTTGGCGGGTTGTCAGCCTAGTCCCGGGGTCGTGGGGACGACCCTATAGTCGTCGGACATGTCGGCGGCTGGCCAACCTAGTCCCGAGGTCGTTGGGACGACCCTATAGTCGTCGGACTTGACGGTGGCGGGCCAATCTAGTCCCGGGGTCGTGGGGACGACCCTACAGTCGTCGGACATTTCGGCGGCTTGCCAACTTTGGCCCGGGGTCGTGGGGACGACCCTATAGTCGTCGGACTTGACGGTGGCGGGCCAATCTAGTCCCGGGGTCTTGGGGACGACCCTATAGTCGTCGGACATGTCGGCGGCTGGCCAACTTTGGCCCGGGGTCGTGGGGACGACACAATAGTCGTCGGACATGTCGGCGGCTGGCCAACTTTGGCCCGTGGTCGTGGGGACGACCCTATAGTCGTCGGACAAGACGGCGGCTGGACATCTTTGGCCCGGGGTCGTGGGGACGACCCTATAGTCGTCGGACATGTCGGCGGCTGGCCAAGCTAGTCCCGAGGTCGTGGGGACGACCCTATAGTCGTCGGACTTGACGGCGGCGGGCCAATCTAATCCCGGGGTCGTGGGGACGACCCTACAGTCGTCGGACATTTCGGCGGCTTGCCAACTTTGGCCCGGGGTAGTGGGGACGACCCTATAGTCGTCGGACATGTCGGCGGCTGGCCAACTTTGGCCCGGGGTCGTGGGGACGACCCTATAGTCGTCGGATATGTCGGCGGCAGGCCAACTTTGGCCCGTGGTCGTGGGGACGACCCTATAGTCGTCGGACAAGTCGGCGGCGGGCCAACCTAGTCCCGGGGTCGTGGGGACGACCCTATATTCGTCGGACAAGCCGGCGGCTGGCCAACTTTGGCCCGTGGTCGTGGGGACGACCCTATAGTCGTCGGACAAGTCGGCGGCAGGCCAACTTTGGCCCGTGGTCGTGGGGACGACCCTATAGTCGTCGGACAAGTCGGCGGCGGGCCAACCTAGTCCGGGGGTCGTGGGGACGACCCTATAGTCGTCGGACATGACGGTGGCTGGCCAGTCTAGTCCCGGGTCGTGGGGACGACCCTATAGTCGTAGGACATGTCGGCGGCTGGCCAACTTTGGCCCGTGGTCGTGGGGACGACCCTATAGTCGTCGGAAATGTCGGTGGCTGTCCAACTTTGGCCCGTGGTCGTGGGGACGACCCTATAGTCGTCGGACAAGTCGGCGGCGGGCCAACCTAGTCCCGGGGTCGTGCGGACGACCCTATAGTCGTCGGACATGTCGGCGGCTGGCCAACTTTGGCCCGGGGTCGTGGGGACGACCCTATAGTCGTCGGACAAGACGGTGGCGGACCAATCTAGTCCCGGGGTCGTGGGGACGACCCTATAGTCGTCGGACATGACGGTGGCGGGCTAATCTAGTCCCGGGGTCGTGGGGACGACCCTATAGTCGTTGGACATGTCAGCGGCTGGCCAACTTTGGCCCGTGGTCGTGGGGACGACCCTATTGTCGTCGGACATGACGGTGGCGGGCCAATCTAGTCTCGGGGTCGTGGGGACGACCCTATAGTCGTCGGACAAGACGGCGGCTGGACATCTTTGACCAGGGGTCGTGGGGACGACCCTACAGTCGTCGGACATTTCGGCGGCTTGCCAACTTTGGCCCGTGGTCGTGGGGACGACCCTATTGTCGTCGGACATGACGGTGGCGGGCCAATCTAGTCTCGGGGTCGTGGGGACGACCCTATAGTCGTCGGACATGTCGGCGGCTGGCCAACTTTGGCCCGGGGTCGTGGGGACGACCCTATAGTCGTCGGACATGACGGTGGCGGACCAATCTAGTCCCGGGGTCGTGGGGACGACCCTACAGTCGTCGGACATTTCGGCGGCTTGCCAACTTTGGCCCGGGGTCGTGGGGACGACCCTATAGTCGTCGGACTTGACGGTGGCGGGCCAATCTAGTCCCAAGGTCCTGGGGACGACCCTATAGTCGTCGGACTTGACGGTGGCGGGCCAATCTAGTCTCGGGGTCGTGGGGACGACCCTACAGTCGTCGGACATTTCGGCGGCTTGCCAACTTTGGCCCGGGGTCGTGGGGACGACCCTATTGTCGTCGGACATGACGGTGGCGGGCCAATCTAGTCTCGGGGTCGTGGGGACGACCCTATAGTCGTCGGACAAGACGGCGGCTGGACATCTTTGACCAGGGGTCGTGGGGACGACCCTACAGTCGTCGGACATTTCGGCGGCTTGCCAACTTTGGCCCGGGGTCGTGGGGACGACCCTATAGTCGTCGGACATGTCGGCGGCTGGCCAACTTTGGCCCGGGGTCGTGGGGACGACCCTATAGTCGTCGGACAGGACGGTGGCGGACCAATCTAGTCCCGGGGTCGTGGGGACGACCCTATAGTCGTGTGACATGACGGTGGCGGGCTAATCTAGTCCCGGGATCGTGGGGACGACCCTATAGGCGTCGGACAAGACGGCGGCTGGACATCTTTGGCCCGTGGTCGTGGGGACGACCCAATAGTGGTCGGACATGTCGGCGGCTGGCCAACCTAGTCCCGAGGTCGTGGGGACGACCCTATAGTCGTCGGACTTGACGGTGGCGGACCAATCTAGTCCCGGGGTCGTGGGGACGACCCTATAGTCGAACATGTCGGCGGCTGGCCAACTTTGGCCCGTGGTCGTGGGGATGATCCAATAGTCGTCGGACATGACGGTGGCGGGCCAATCTAGTCCCGGGGTCGTGGGGACGACCCTATAGTCGTCGAACAAGTCGGCGGCGGGCCAAGCTTGTCCCGGGGTCGTGGGGACGACCCTATAATCGTCGGACATGACGGTGGCGGGCCAATCTAGTCCCGGGGTCGTGGGGACGACCCTATAGTCGTCGGACATGTCGGCGGCTGGCCAACTTTGGCCCGGTGTCGTGGGGACGACTCTATAGTCGTCGGACTTGACGGTGGCGGGCCAATCTAGTCCCGGGGTCGTGGGGACGACCCTATAGTCGTCGGACATTTCGGCGGCTGGCCAACTTTGGCCCGGGGTCGCGGGGACGACCCTATAATCGTCGGACATGACGGTGGCGGGCCAATCTAGTCCCGGGGTCGTAGGGACGACCCTATAATCGTCGGACATGACGGTGGCGGGCCAATCTAGTCCCGGGGTCGTAGGGACGACCCTATAGTCGTCGGACATGTTGGCGATTGGCCAACATTGGCCCGGGGTCGTCGGGACGACCCTATAGTCGTCGGACATGTCTGCTCCTGGCCAACCTAGTCCCGGGGTCGTGGGTACCACCCTACAGTCGTCGGACATTTCGGCGGCTTGCCAACTTTGGCCCGGGGTCGTGGGGACGACCCTATAGTCGTCGGACTTGACGGTGGCGGGCCAATCTAGTCCCGGGGTCGTGGGGACGACCCTATAGTCGTCGGACATGACGGTGGCGGGCCAATCTAGTCCCGGGGTCGTGGGGACGACCCTATAGTCGTTGGACATGTCAGCGGCTGGCCAACTTTGGCCCGTGGTCGTGGGGACGACCCTATTGTCGTCGGACATGACGGTGGCGGGCCAGTCTAGTCCCGGGTCATGGGGACGACTCTATAGTCGTCGGACAAGTCGGCGGCTGGCCAACTTTGGCCCGTGGTCGTGGGGACGACCCTATAGTCGTCAGACATGACGGTGGCGAGCCAACCTACTCCCGGGGTCGTGGGGACCACCCGATAGTCGTCGGACAAGTCGGCGGCGGGGCAACATAGTCCCGGGGTCGTGGGGACCACCCTATAGTCGTCGGACGTGACGGTGGTGGGTCAGTCTAGTCCCGGGTCGTGGGGACGACCCTATAGTCGTCGGACATGTCGGCGGCTGGCCAACTTTGGCCCGTGGTCGTGGGGAGGACCCTATACTCGTCGGACAAGTCGGCGGCGAGCCAACCTAGTCCGGGGGTCGTGGGGACGACCCTATAGTCGTCGGAGAAGTCTGCGGCGGGCCAACCTAGTCCCGGGGTCGTAGGGACGACCCTATAGTCGTCGGACATGTCGCCGGCTGGCCAACTTTGGCCCGTACTCGTGGGTACGACCTTATAGTCGTCGGACATGACGGTGTCGGGACAATCTAGTTCCGGGGTCGTGGGGACGACCCTATAGTCGTCGGACATGTCGGCGGCTGGCCAACTTTGGCCCGTGGTCGTGGGGACGACCCAATAGTCGTCGGAAATGTCGGTGGCTGTCCAACTTTGGCCCGGGGGTCGTGGGGACGACCCTATAGTCGTCGGACCTGTCGGCGGCGAGCCAACATTGACCCGGGGTCGTGGGGACGACTCTATAGTTGTCGGACATGTCGGCGGCTGGCCAAATATGACCCGGGGACGTGGGGACGAGCCTATAGTCTTCGGACAAGTCGGCGGCTGGCCAACTTTGGCCCGTGGTTGTGTGGACGACCCTATAGTCGTCGGATATGTCGGCGGCTGGCCAACTTTGACCCGTGGTCGTGGGGACGACCCTATTGTCGTCGGAAATGACGGTGGCGGGCCAATCTAGTCCCGGGGTCGTGGGGACGACCCTATAGTCGTCGGACATTTCGGCGGCTGGCCAACTTTGGCCCGGTGTCGTGGGGACGACTCTATAGTCGTCGGAAGTGTCGGCGGCTGGCCAACCTGGACCCGGGGTCGTGGAGACGACCCTATTGTCGTCGGACATGACGGTGGCGGGCCAATCTAGTCTCGGGGTCGTGGGGACGATCCAATAATCGTCAGACATGACGGTGGCGCGCCAGTCTAGTCCCGGGTCATGGGGACGACCCTATAGTCGTCGGACATGTTGGCGGGTTGTCAGCCTAGTCCCGGGGTCGTGGGGACGACCCTATAGTCGTCGGACATGACGGTGGCGGAACAATCTAGTCCCGGGGTCGTGGGGACGACCGTATAGTCGTCGCACATGTCGGCGGCTGGCCAACTTTGGCCCGTGGTCGTGGGGACGACTCTATAGTCGTCGGAAATGTCGGCGGCTGGCCAACCTGGACCCGGGGTCGTGTGGACGACCCTATTGTCGTCGGACATGACGGTGGCGGGCCAATCTAGTCTCGGGGTCGTGGGGACGACCCTATAGTCGTCGGACATGTCGGCGGCTGGCCAACTTTTGCCCGTGGTCGTTGGGACGACTATTTAGTCGTCAGACATGTCGGCGGCTGGCCAACTTTGGCCCGTGGTTGTGGGGACGACCCTATAGTCGTTGGACATGACGGTGGCGGGCCAATCTAGTCCCGGGGTCGTGGGGACGACCCTATAGTCGTCGGACAAGACGGCGGCTGGACATCTTTGGCCAGGGGTCGTGGGGACGACCCTACAGTCGTCGGACATTTCGGCGGCTTGCCAACTTTGGCCCGTGGTTGTGGGGACGACCCTATAGTCGTTGGACATGACGGTGGCGGGCCAATCTAGTCCCGGGGTCGTGGGTAAGACCCTATAGTCGTCGGACAAGACGGCGGCTGGACATCTTTGGCCCCGGGTCGTGGGGACGACCCTATAGTCGTCGGACATGTTGTCGGGTTGTCAACCTAGTCCCGGGGTCGTGGGTACGACCCTATAGTCGTCGGACAAGTCGGCGGCGGGCCAACCTTGTCCCGGGGTCGTGGGGACGACCCTATAGCCGTCGGACATGTCGGCGGCTGGCCAACTTTGGCCCGGTGTCGTGGGGACGACTCTATAGTCGTCGGAAATGTTGGCGGCTGGCCAACCTGGACCTGGGGTCGTGTGGACGACCCTATTGTCGTCGGACATGACGGTGGCGGGCCAATCTAGTCTCGGGGTCGTGGGGACGACCCTATAGTCGTCGGACAAGTCGGCGGCGGGCCAATCTAGTCCCGGGGTCGTGGGGACGACCCTATAGTCGTCGGACATGTTGGCGGCTTGTCAACCTAGTCCCGGGGTCGTGGGGACGACCCTATAGTCGTCAGACAAGACGGTGGCGGGCCAATCTAGTCCCGGGGTCGTGGGGACGACCCTATAGTCGTCGGACAAGTCGGCGGCGAGCCAACCTACTCCGGGGGTCGTGGGGACGAACATATAGTCGTCGGACATGTCGGCGGCGAGCCAACATAGTCCCAGGGTCGTGGGGACGACCCTATAGTGCTCGGACATGTCGGCGGCGATCCAACCTGGTCCCGGTGTCGTGGGAACGACCCTATAGTCGTCGGACATGTCGGCGGCGAGCCAACCTAGTCCCGGGGTCGTGGGGACGACCCCTTAGTCGTCGGACATGTCGGCGGCTGGCCAACGTAGGCCCGCTGTCGTGGGGACGACCCTATAGTCGTCGGACATGTCGGCGGCGGGCCAATCTAGTCCCGGGGTCGTGGGGACGACCCTATAGTCGTCGGACATTTCGGCGGCTTGCCAACTTTGGCCCGGGGTCGTGGGGACGACCCTATAGTCGTCGGACATGTCGGCGGCTGGCCAACTTTTGCCCGTGGTCGTTGGGACGACTATTTAGTCGTCGGACATGTCGGCGGCTGGCCAACCTAGACCCAGGGTCGTGGGGACGCCCCTATTGTCGTCGGACATGACTGTGGCGGGCCAATCTAGTCCCGGGGTCGTAGGTACGACCCTATGGTCGTCGGACATGTCGGCGATTGGCCAACATTGGCCCGGGGTTGTGGGGACGATTCGATAGTCGTTGGACATGACGGTGGCGGGCTAATCTAGTCCCGGGGTCGAGGGGACGACCCTATAGGCGTCGGACAAGACGGCGGCTGGACATCTTTGGCCCGGGGTCGTGGGGACGACCCTATAGTCGTCGGACATGTCGGCGGCTGGCCAACTTTGGCCCGTGGTCGTGGGGACGACCCAATAGTGGTCGGACATGTCGGCGGCTGGCCAACCTAGTCCCGAGGTCGTGGGGACGACCCTATAGTCGTCGGACTTGACGGTGGCGGGCCAATCTAGTCCCGGGGTCGTGGGGACGACCCTACAGTCGTCGGACATTTCGGCGGCTTGCCAACTTTGGCCCGGGGTCGTGGGACGACCCTATAGTCGTCGGACTTGACGGTAGCGGGCCAATCTAGTCTCGAGGTCGTGGGGACGACACTATAGTCGTCGGACTTGACTGTGGCGGGCCAATCTAGTCCCGGGGTCGTGGGGACGACCCTACAGTCGTCGGACATTTCGGCGGCTTGCCAACTTTGGCCCGGTGTCGTGGGGACGACTCTATAGTCGTCGGAAATGTCGGCGGCTGGCCAACCTGGACCCGGGGTCGTGGGGACGACCCTATTGTCGTCGGACATGACGGTGGCGGGCCAATCTAGTCTCGGGGTCGTGGGGACGACCCTATAGTCGTCGGACATGTCGGCGGCTGGTCAACTTTGGCGCGGGGTCGTGGGGACGACCCTATAGTCGTCGGACAAGACGGTGGCGGGCCAATCTAGTCCCGGGGTCGTGGGGACGACCCTATAGTCGGATATGTCGGCGGCTGGCCAACTTTGGCCCGTGGTCGTGGGGACGATCCAATAGTCGTCGGACATGACGGTGGCGGGCCAATCTAGTCCCGGGGTCGTGGGGACGACCCTATAGTCGTCGAACAAGTCGGCGGCGGGCCAAGCTTGTCCCGGGGTCGTGGGGACGACCCTATAATCGTTGGACATGACGGTGGCGGGCCAATCTTGTCCCGGGGTCGTGGGGACGACCCTACAGTCGTCGGACATTTCGGCGGCTTGCCAACTTTGGCCCGGGGTCGTGGGGACGACCCTATAGTCGTCGGACTTGACGGTGGCGGGCCAATCTAGTCCCAAGGTCCTGGGGACGACCCTATAGTCGTCGGACTTGACGGTGGCGGGCCAATCTAGTCTCGGGGTCGTGGGGACGACCCTACAGTCGTCGGACATTTCGGCGGCTTGCCAACTTTGGCCCGGGGTCGTGGGGACGACCCTATTGTCGTTCGGACATGACGGTGGCGGGCCAATCTAGTCTCGGGGTCGTGGGGACGACCCTATAGTCGTCGGACAAGACGGCGGCTGGACATCTTTGGCCCGGGGTCGTGGGGACGACCCTATAGTCGTCGGACATGTCGGCGGCTGGCCAAGCTAGTCCCGAGGTCGTGGGGACGACCCTATAGTCGTCGGACTTGACGGCGGCGGGCCAATCTAATCCCGGGGTCGTGGGGACGACCCTACAGTCGTCGGACATTTCGGCGGCTTGCCAACTTTGGCCCGGGGTAGTGGGGACGACCCTATAGTCGTCGGACATGTCGGCGGCTGGCCAACTTTGGCCCGGGGTCGTGGGGACGACCCTATAGTCGTCGGATATGTCGGCGGCAGGCCAACTTTGGCCCGTGGTCGTGGGGACGACCCTATAGTCGTCGGACAAGTCGGCGGCGGGCCAACCTAGTCCCGGGGTCGTGGGGACGACCCTATATTCGTCGGACAAGCCGGCGGCTGGCCAACTTTGGCCCGTGGTCGTGGGGACGACCCTATAGTCGTCGGACAAGTCGGCGGCAGGCCAACTTTGGCCCGTGGTCGTGGGGACGACCCTATAGTCGTCGGACAAGTCGGCGGCGGGCCAACCTAGTCCGGGGGTCGTGGGGACGACCCTATAGTCGTCGGACATGACGGTGGCTGGCCAGTCTAGTCCCGGGTCGTGGGGACGACCCTATAGTCGTAGGACATGTCGGCGGCTGGCCAACTTTGGCCCGTGGTCGTGGGGACGACCCTATAGTCGTCGGAAATGTCGGTGGCTGTCCAACTTTGGCCCGGGGTCGTGGGGACGACCATATAGTCGTCGGACATGACGGTGGCGGGCCACTCTAGTCCCGGGTCGTGGGGACGACCCTATAGTCGTCGGACATGTCGGCGGCTGGCCAACTTTGGCCCGTGGTCGTGGGGACGACCCAATAGTCGTCAGACATGACGGTGGCGAGCCAACCTAGTCCCGGGGTCGTGGGGACGACCCTATAGTCGTCGGACAAGTCGGCGGCGAGCCCACCTAGTCGGGGGGTCGTGGGGAAGACCCTATAGTCGTCGGACAAGTCGGCGGCCGGCCAACCTAGTCCGGGGGTCGTGGGGACGACCCTATAGTCGTCGGACATGACGGTGGCGGGCCAACCTTGGCCCGTGGTTGTGGGGACGACCCTATAGTCGTTGGACATGACGGTGGCGGGCCAATCTAGTCCCGGGGTCGTGGGTAAGACCCTATAGTCGTCGGACAAGACGGCGGCTGGACATCTTTGGCCCGGGGTCGTGGGGACGACCCTATAGTCGTCGGACATGTTGGCGGCTGGCCAACTTTGGCCCGGTGTCGTGGGGACGACTCTATAGTCGTCGGACATGGCGATTGGCCAACATTGGCCCGGGGTCGTCGGGACGACCCGATAGTCGTCGGACATGTCGGCGGCTGGCCAACCTAGTCCCGGGGTCGTGGGGACGACCCTATAGTCGTCAGACATGACGGTGGCGCGCCAGTCTAGTCCCGGGTCATGGGGACGACCCTATAGTCGTCGGACATGTTGGCGGGTTGTCAGCCTAGTCCCGGGGTCGTGGGGACGACCCTATAGTCGTCGGACATGACGGTGGCGGAACAATCTAGTCCCGGGGTCGTGGGGACGACCGTATAGTCGTCGCACATGTCGGCGGCTGGCCAACTTTGGCCCGTGGTCGTGGGGACGACTCTATAGTCGTCGGAAATGTCGGCGGCTGGCCAACCTGGACCCGGGGTCGTGTGGACGACCCTATTGTCGACGGACATGACGGTGGCGGGCCAATCTAGTCTCGGGGTCGTGGGGACGACCCTATAGTCGTCGGACATGTCGGCGGCTGGCCAACTTTTGCCCGTGGTCGTTGGGACGACTATTTAGTCGTCAGACATGTCGGCGGCTGGCCAACTTTGGCCCGTGGTTGTGGGGACGACCCTATAGTCGTTGGACATGACGGTGGCGGGCCAATCTAGTCCCGGGGTCGTGGGGACGACCCTATAGTCGTCGGACAAGACGGCGGCTGGACATCTTTGGCCAGGGGTCGTGGGGACGACCCTACAGTCGTCGGACATTTCGGCGGCTTGCCAACTTTGGCCCGTGGTTGTGGGGACGACCCTATAGTCGTTGGACATGACGGTGGCGGGCCAATCTAGTCCCGGGGTCGTGGGTAAGACCCTATAGTCGTCGGACAAGACGGCGGCTGGACATCTTTGGCCCCGGGTCGTGGGGACGACCCTATAGTCGTCGGACATGTTGTCGGGTTGTCAACCTAGTCCCGGGGTCGTGGGTACGACCCTATAGTCGTCGGACAAGTCGGCGGCGGGCCAACCTTGTCCCGGGGTCGTGGGGACGACCCTATAGCCGTCGGACATGTCGGCGGCTGGCCAACTTTGGCCCGGTGTCGTGGGGACGACTCTATAGTCGTCGGAAATGTTGGCGGCTGGCCAACCTGGACCTGGGGTTGTGTGGACGACCCTATTGTCGTCGGACATGACGGTGGCGGGCCAATCTAGTCTCGGGGTCGTGGGGACGACCCTATAGTCGTCGGACAAGTCGGCGGCGGGCCAATCTAGTCCCGGGGTCGTGGGGACGACCCTATAGTCGTCGGACATGTTGGCGGCTTGTCAACCTAGTCCCGGGGTCGTGGGGACGACCCTATAGTCGTCAGACAAGACGGTGGCGGGCCAATCTAGTCCCGGGGTCGTGGGGACGACCCTATAGTCGTCGGACAAGTCGGCGGCGAGCCAACCTACTCCGGGGGTCGTGGGGACGAACATATAGTCGTCGGACATGTCGGCGGCGAGCCAACATAGTCCCAGGGTCGTGGGGACGACCCTATAGTGCTCGGACATGTCGGCGGCGATCCAACCTGGTCCCGGTGTCGTGGGAACGACCCTATAGTCGTCGGACATGTCGGCGGCGAGCCAACCTAGTCCCGGGGTCGTGGGGACGACCCCTTAGTCGTCGGACATGTCGGCGGCTGGCCAACGTAGGCCCGCTGTCGTGGGGACGACCCTATAGTCGTCGGACATGTCGGCGGCGGGCCAATCTAGTCCCGGGGTCGTGGGGACGACCCTATAGTCGTCGGACATTTCGGCGGCTTGCCAACTTTGGCCCGGGGTCGTGGGGACGACCCTATAGTCGTCGGACATGTCGGCGGCTGGCCAACTTTTGCCCGTGGTCGTTGGGACGACTATTTAGTCGTCGGACATGTCGGCGGCTGGCCAACCTAGACCCAGGGTCGTGGGGACGCCCCTATTGTCGTCGGACATGACTGTGGCGGGCCAATCTAGTCCCGGGGTCGTAGGTACGACCCTATGGTCGTCGGACATGTCGGCGATTGGCCAACATTGGCCCGGGGTTGTGGGGACGATTCGATAGTCGTTGGACATGACGGTGGCGGGCTAATCTAGTCCCGGGGTCGAGGGGACGACCCTATAGGCGTCGGACAAGACGGCGGCTGGACATCTTTGGCCCGGGGTCGTGGGGACGACCCTATAGTCGTCGGACATGTCGGCGGCTGGCCAACTTTGGCCCGTGGTCGTGGGGACGACCCAATAGTGGTCGGACATGTCGGCGGCTGGCCAACCTAGTCCCGAGGTCGTGGGGACGACCCTATAGTCGTCGGACTTGACGGTGGCGGGCCAATCTAGTCCCGGGGTCGTGGGGACGACCCTACAGTCGTCGGACATTTCGGCGGCTTGCCAACTTTGGCCCGGGGTCGTGGGACGACCCTATAGTCGTCGGACTTGACGGTAGCGGGCCAATCTAGTCTCGAGGTCGTGGGGACGACACTATAGTCGTCGGACTTGACTGTGGCGGGCCAATCTAGTCCCGGGGTCGTGGGGACGACCCTACAGTCGTCGGACATTTCGGCGGCTTGCCAACTTTGGCCCGGTGTCGTGGGGACGACTCTATAGTCGTCGGAAATGTCGGCGGCTGGCCAACCTGGACCCGGGGTCGTGGGGACGACCCTATTGTCGTCGGACATGACGGTGGCGGGCCAATCTAGTCTCGGGGTCGTGGGGACGACCCTATAGTCGTCGGACATGTCGGCGGCTGGTCAACTTTGGCGCGGGGTCGTGGGGACGACCCTATAGTCGTCGGACAAGACGGTGGCGGGCCAATCTAGTCCCGGGGTCGTGGGGACGACCCTATAGTCGGATATGTCGGCGGCTGGCCAACTTTGGCCCGTGGTCGTGGGGACGATCCAATAGTCGTCGGACATGACGGTGGCGGGCCAATCTAGTCCCGGGGTCGTGGGGACGACCCTATAGTCGTCGAACAAGTCGGCGGCGGGCCAAGCTTGTCCCGGGGTCGTGGGGACGACCCTATAATCGTTGGACATGACGGTGGCGGGCCAATCTTGTCCCGGGGTCGTGGGGACGACCCTACAGTCGTCGGACATTTCGGCGGCTTGCCAACTTTGGCCCGGGGTCGTGGGGACGACCCTATAGTCGTCGGACTTGACGGTGGCGGGCCAATCTAGTCCCAAGGTCCTGGGGACGACCCTATAGTCGTCGGACTTGACGGTGGCGGGCCAATCTAGTCTCGGGGTCGTGGGGACGACCCTACAGTCGTCGGACATTTCGGCGGCTTGCCAACTTTGGCCCGGGGTCGTGGGGACGACCCTATTGTCGTTCGGACATGACGGTGGCGGGCCAATCTAGTCTCGGGGTCGTGGGGACGACCCTATAGTCGTCGGACAAGACGGCGGCTGGACATCTTTGGCCAGGGGTCGTGGGGACGACCCTATAGTCGTCGGACATGTTGTCGGGTTGTCAACCTAGTCCCGGGGTCGTGGGTACGACCCTATAGTCGTCGGACAAGTCGGCGGCGGGCCAACCTTGTCCCGGGGTCGTGGGCACGACCCTATAATCGTTGGACATGACGGTGGCGGGCCAATCTAGTCCCGGGGTCGTAGGGACGACCCTATAGTCGTCGGACATGTCGGCGGCTGGCCAATCTAGTCTCGGGGTCGTGGGGACGACCCTATAGTCGTCGGACAAGACGGCGGCTGGACATCTTTGGCCAGGGGTCGTGGGGACCACCCTACAGTCGTCGGACATTTCGGCGGCTTGCCAACTTTGGCCCGGGGTCGTGGGGACGACCCTATAGTCGTCGGACATGTCGGCGGCTGGCCAACTTTGGCCCGGGGTCGTGGGGACGACCCTATAGTCGTCGGACATGACGGTGGCGGGCCAGTCTAGTCCCGGGACGTGGGGACGACCCTATAGTCGTCGGACATGACGGTGGCGGGCCAGTCTAGTCCCGGGTCATGGGGACGACCCTATAGTCGTCGGACAAGTCGGCGGCTGGCCAACCTTGGCCCGTGGTCGTGGGGACGACCCTATTGTCGTCGGACATGACGGTGGCGGGCCAATCTAGTCTCGGGGTCGTGGGGACGACCCTATAGTCGTCGGACAAGACGGCGGCTGGCCAACTTTGGCCCGGGGTCGTGGGGACGACCCTATAGTCGTCGGACAAGACGGTGGCGGACCAATCTAGTCCCGGGGTCGTGGGGACGACCCTATAGTCGTCGGACATGACGGTGGCGGGCTAATCTAGTCCCGGGGTCGTGGGGACGACCCTATAGTCGTTGGACATGTCAGCGGCTGGCCAACTTTGGCCCGTGGTCGTGGGGACGACCCTATTGTCGTCGGACATGACGGTGGCGGGCCAATCTAGTCTCGGGGTCGTGGGGACGACCCTATAGTCGTCGGACAAGACGGCGGCTGGACATCTTTGACCAGGGGTCGTGGGGACGACCCTACAGTCGTCGGACATTTCGGCGGCTTGCCAACTTTGGCCCGTGGTCGTGGGGACGACCCTATTATCGTCGGACATGACGGTGGCGGGCCAATCTAGTCTCGGGGTCGTGGGGACGACCCTATAGTCGTCGGACATGTCGGCGGCTGGCCAACTTTGGCCCGGGGTCGTGGGGACGACCCTATAGTCGTCGGACATGACGGTGGCGGACCAATCTAGTCCCGGGGTCGTGGGGACGACCCTACAGTCGTCGGACATTTCGGCGGCTTGCCAACTTTGGCCCGGGGTCGTGGGGACGACCCTATAGTCGTCGGACTTGACGGTGGCGGGCCAATCTAGTCCCAAGGTCCTGGGGACGACCCTATAGTCGTCGGACTTGACGGTGGCGGGCCAATCTAGTCTCGGGGTCGTGGGGACGACCCTACAGTCGTCGGACATTTCGGCGGCTTGCCAACTTTGGCCCGGGGTCGTGGGGACGACCCTATTGTCGTCGGACATGACGGTGGCGGGCCAATCTAGTCTCGGGGTCGTGGGGACGACCCTATAGTCGTCGGACAAGACGGCGGCTGGACATCTTTGACCAGGGGTCGTGGGGACGACCCTACAGTCGTCGGACATTTCGGCGGCTTGCCAACTTTGGCCCGGGGTCGTGGGGACGACCCTATAGTCGTCGGACATGTCGGCGGCTGGCCAACTTTGGCCCGGGGTCGTGGGGACGACCCTATAGTCGTCGGACAGGACGGTGGCGGACCAATCTAGTCCCGGGGTCGTGGGGACGACCCTATAGTCGTGTGACATGACGGTGGCGGGCTAATCTAGTCCCGGGATCGTGGGGACGACCCTATAGGCGTCGGACAAGACGGCGGCTGGACATCTTTGGCCCGTGGTCGTGGGGACGACCCAATAGTGGTCGGACATGTCGGCGGCTGGCCAACCTAGTCCCGAGGTCGTGGGGACGACCCTATAGTCGTCGGACTTGACGGTGGCGGACCAATCTAGTCCCGGGGTCGTGGGGACGACCCTATAGTCGAACATGTCGGCGGCTGGCCAACTTTGGCCCGTGGTCGTGGGGATGATCCAATAGTCGTCGGACATGACGGTGGCGGGCCAATCTAGTCCCGGGGTCGTGGGGACGACCCTATAGTCGTCGAACAAGTCGGCGGCGGGCCAAGCTTGTCCCGGGGTCGTGGGGACGACCCTATAATCGTCGGACATGACGGTGGCGGGCCAATCTAGTCCCGGGGTCGTGGGGACGACCCTATAGTCGTCGGACATGTCGGCGGCTGGCCAACTTTGGCCCGGTGTCGTGGGGACGACTCTATAGTCGTCGGACTTGACGGTGGCGGGCCAATCTAGTCCCGGGGTCGTGGGGACGACCCTATAGTCGTCGGACATTTCGGCGGCTGGCCAACTTTGGCCCGGGGTCGCGGGGACGACCCTATAATCGTCGGACATGACGGTGGCGGGCCAATCTAGTCCCGGGGTCGTAGGGACGACCCTATAATCGTCGGACATGACGGTGGCGGGCCAATCTAGTCCCGGGGTCGTAGGGACGACCCTATAGTCGTCGGACATGTTGGCGATTGGCCAACATTGGCCCGGGGTCGTCGGGACGACCCTATAGTCGTCGGACATGTCGGCGGCTGGCCAACTTTGGCCCGGTGTCGTGGGGACGACTCTATAGTCGTCGGAAATGTCGGCGGCTGGCCAACCTGGACCCGGGGTCGTGTGGACGACCCTATTGTCGTCGGACATGACGGTGGCGGGCCAATCTAGTCTCGGGGTCGTGGGGACGACCCTATAGTCGTCGGACAAGACGGCGGCTGGACATCTTTGGCCAGGGGTCGTGGGGACGACCCTACAGTCGTCGGACATTTCGGCGGCTTGCCAACTTTGGCCCGGGGTCGTGGGGACGACCCTATAGTCGTCGGACAAGACGGCGGCTGGACATCTTTGGCCCGTGGTCGTGGGGACGACCCAATAGTGGTCGGACATGTCGGCGGCTGGCCAACCTAGTCCCGAGGTCGTGGGGAGGACCCTATAGTCGTCGGACTTGACGGTGGCGGACCAATCTAGTCCCGGGGTCGTGGGGACGACCCTATAGTGGAACATGTCGGCGGCTGGCCAACCTAGTCCCGGGGTCGTGGGGACGACCCTATAGTCGTCGGACAAGTCGGCGGCGGGCCAACCTAGTCCCGGGGTCGTGGGGATGACCCTATAGTCGTCGGACAAGTCGGCGGCGAGCCCACCTAGTCGGGGGGTCGTGGGGACGACCCTATAGTCGTCGGACAAGTCGGCGGCCGGCCAACCTAGTCCGGGGGTCGTGGGGACGACCCTATAGTCGTCGGACATGACGGTGGCGGGCCAGTCTAGTCCCGGGTCGTGGGGACGACCCTATAGTCGTCGGACATGTCGGCGGCTGGCCAACTTTGGCCCGTGGTCGTGGGGACGACCCTATAGTCGTCGGAAATGTCGGTGGCTGTCCAACTTTGGCCCGGGGGTCGTGGGGACGACCCTATAGTCGTCGGACATGTCGGCGGCGAGCCAACATTGATCCGGGGTCGTGGGGACGACTCTATAGTCGTCGGACATGTCGGTGGCGGGCCAGTCTAGTCCAGGGTCGTGGGGACGACCCTATAGTCGTCGGGCATTTCGGCGGCTTGCCAACATTGGCCCGTGGTCGTGGGGACGACAATATAGTCGTCGGACATGACGGTGGCGGGCCAATCTAGTCCCGGGGTCGTAGGGACGACCCTATAGTCGTCGGACATGTCGGCAATTGGCCAACATTGGCCCGGGGTCGTGGGGACGACCCTATAGTCGTCGGAGAAGACGACGGCTTGACATCTTTGGCCCGCGGTCCTGGGGACGACCATATAGTCGTCGAACATGACGGTGGCGGACCAATCTAGTCCCGGGGTCGTGGGGACGACCCTATAGTCGTCGGGCATGTCGGCGGCTGGCCAACTTTGGCCCGTGGTCGTGGGGACGACCCAATAGTCGTTGGACATTACGGCGGCTGGCCAACTTTGGCCCATGGTCGTGGGGACGACCCTATAGTCGTTGGACATGACGGTGGCGGGCCAATCTAGTCCCGGGGTCGTGGGGACGACCCTACAGTCGTCGGACATGTCGGCGGCGAGCCCACCTAGTCGGGGGGTCGTGGGGACGACCCTATAGTCGTCGGACAAGTCGGCGGCCGGCCAACCTAGTCCGGGGGTCGTGGGGACGACCCTATAGTCGTCGGACATGACGGTGGCGGGCCAGTCTAGTCCCGGGTCGTGGGGACGACCCTATAGTCGTCGGACATGTCGGCGGCTGGCCAACTTTGGCCCGTGGTCGTGGGGACGACCCTATAGTCGTCGGAAATGTCGGTGGCTGTCCAACTTTGGCCCGGGGGTCGTGGGGACGACCCTATAGTCGTCGGACATGTCGGCGGCGAGCCAACATTGATCCGGGGTCGTGGGGACGACTCTATAGTCGTCGGACATGTCGGTGGCGGGCCAGTCTAGTCCAGGGTCGTGGGGACGACCCTATAGTCGTCGGGCATTTCGGCGGCTTGCCAACATTGGCCCGTGGTCGTGGGGACGACAATATAGTCGTCGGACATGACGGTGGCGGGCCAATCTAGTCCCGGGGTCGTAGGGACGACCCTATAGTCGTCGGACATGTCGGCAATTGGCCAACATTGGCCCGGGGTCGTGGGGACGACCCTATAGTCGTCGGACAAGTCGGCGGCGGGCCAACCTAGTCCCGGGGTCGTGGGGATGACCCTATAGTCGTCGGACAAGTCGGCGGCGAGCCCACCTAGTCGGGGGGTCGTGGGGACGACCCTATAGTCGTCGGACAAGTCGGCGGCCGGCCAACCTAGTCCGGGGGTCGTGGGGACGACCCTATAGTCGTCGGACAAGTCGGCGGCGGGCCAACCTAGTCCCGGGGTCGTGGGGATGACCCTATAGTCGTCGGACAAGTCGGCGGCGAGCCCACCTAGTCGGGGGGTCGTGGGGACGACCCTATAGTCGTCGGACAAGTCGGCGGCCGGCCAACCTAGTCCGGGGGTCGTGGGGACGACCCTATAGTCGTCGGACATGACGGTGGCGGGCCAGTCTAGTCCCGGGTCGTGGGGACGACCCTATAGTCGTCGGACAAGTCGGCGGCGGGCCAACCTAGTCCCGGGGTCGTGGGGATGACCCTATAGTCGTCGGACAAGTCGGCGGCGAGCCCACCTAGTCGGGGGGTCGTGGGGACGACCCTATAGTCGTCGGACAAGTCGGCGGCCGGCCAACCTAGTCCGGGGGTCGTGGGGACGACCCTATAGTCGTCGGACATGACGGTGGCGGGCCAGTCTAGTCCCGGGTCGTGGGGACGACCCTATAGTCGTCGGACATGTCGGCGGCTGGCCAACTTTGGCCCGTGGTCGTGGGGACGACCCTATAGTCGTCGGAAATGTCGGTGGCTGTCCAACTTTGGCCCGGGGGTCGTGGGGACGACCCTATAGTCGTCGGACATGTCGGCGGCGAGCCAACATTGATCCGGGGTCGTGGGGACGACTCTATAGTCGTCGGACATGTCGGTGGCGGGCCAGTCTAGTCCAGGGTCGTGGGGACGACCCTATAGTCGTCGGGCATTTCGGCGGCTTGCCAACATTGGCCCGTGGTCGTGGGGACGACAATATAGTCGTCGGACATGACGGTGGCGGGCCAATCTAGTCCCGGGGTCGTAGGGACGACCCTATAGTCGTCGGACATGTCGGCAATTGGCCAACATTGGCCCGGGGTCGTGGGGACGACCCTATAGTCGTCGGAGAAGACGACGGCTTGACATCTTTGGCCCGCGGTCCTGGGGACGACCATATAGTCGTCGAACATGACGGTGGCGGACCAATCTAGTCCCGGGGTCGTGGGGACGACCCTATAGTCGTCGGGCATGTCGGCGGCTGGCCAACTTTGGCCCGTGGTCGTGGGGACGACCCAATAGTCGTTGGACATTACGGCGGCTGGCCAACTTTGGCCCATGGTCGTGGGGACGACCCTATAGTCGTTGGACATGACGGTGGCGGGCCAATCTAGTCCCGGGGTCGTGGGGACGACCCTACAGTCGTCGGACATGTCGGCGGCTTGCCAAATTTGCCCGGGGTCGTGGGGACGACCCTATAGTCGTCGGACTTGACGGTGGCGGGCCAATCTAGTCCCGGGGTCGTGGGGACGACCCAATAGTCGTTGGACATTACGGCGGCTGGCCAACTTTGGCCCATGGTCGTGGGGACGACCCTATAGTCGTTGGACATGACGGCGGCGGGCCAATCTAGTCCCGGGGTCGTAGGGACGACCCTATAGTCGTCGGACATGTCGGCGATTGGCCAACATTGGCCCGGGGTCGTGGGGACGATCCAATAATCGTCGGACATGTCGGCGGCTGGCCAACTTTGGCCCGTGGTTGTGGGGACGACCCTATAGTCGTTGGACATGACGGTGGCGGGCCAATCTAGTCCCGGGGTCGTGGGGACGACCCTATAGTCGTCGGACAAGACGGCGGCTGGACATCTTTGGCCCGGGGTCGTGGGGACGACCCTACAGTCGTCGGACATTTCGGCGGCTTGCCAACTTTGGCCCGGGGTCGTGGGGACGACCCTATAGTCGTCGGACATCTCGGCGGCTGGCCAACTTTGGCCCGTGGTTGTGGGGACGACCCTATAGTCGTCGGACAAGACGGCGGCTGGACATCTTTGGCCCGGGGTCGTGGGGACGACCCTATAGTCGTGTGACATGACGGTGGCGGGCTAATCTAGTCCCGGGGTCGTGGGGACGACCCTATAGTCGTCGGACATGTCGGCGGCTGGCCATCTTTGCCCCGGGGTCGTGGGGACGACCCTATTGTCGTCGGACATGACGGTGGCGGGCCCATCTAGTCTCGGGGTCGTGGGGACGACCCTATAGTCGTCGGACATGTCGGCGGCTGGCCATCTTTGGCCCGGGGTCGTGGGGACGACCCTATAGTCGTCGGACATGACGGTGGCGGACCAATCTAGTCCTGGAGTCGTGGGGACGACCCTACAGTCGTCGGACATTTCGGCGGCTTGCTAACTTTGGCCCGGGGTCGTGGGGACGACCCTATAGTCGTCGGACTTGACGGTGGCGGGCCAATCTAGTCCCGGGGTCGTGGGGACGACCCTATAGTCGTCGGACATTTCGGCGGCTGGCCAACTTTGGCCCGGGGTCGTGGGGACGACCCTATAATCGTCGGACATGACGGTGGCGGGCCAATCTAGTCCCGGGGTCGTAGGGACGACCCTATAGTCGTCGGACATTTCGGCGGCTGGCCAACTTTGGCCCGGGGTCGTGGGGACGACCCTATAGTCGTCGGACATGTTGGCGGCTTGTCAGCCTAGTCCCGGGGTCGTGGGTACGGCCCTATAGTTGTCGGACAAGTCGGCGGCGGGCCAACCTTGTCCCGAGGTCCTGGGGACGACCCTATAGTCGTCGGACTTGACGGTGGCGGGCCAATCTAGTCCCGGGGTCGTGGGGACGACCCTACAGTCGTCGGACTTTTCGGCGGCTTGCCAACTTTGGCCCGGGGTCGTGGGGACGACCCTATAGTCGTCGGACATGTTGGCGGGTTGTCAGCCTAGTCCCGGGGTCGTGGGTACGACCCTATAGTCGTCGGACAAGTCGGCGGCGGGCCAACCTTGTCCCGGGGTCGTGGGGACGACCCTATAGTCGTCGGACATGTTGGCGGGTTGTCAGCCTAGTCCCGGGGTCGTGGGTACGACCCTATAGTCGTCGGACAAGTCGGCGGCGGGCCAACCTTGTCCCGGGGTCGTGGGGACGACCCTATAGTCGTCGGACATGTCGGCGGCTGGCCAACTTTGGCCCGGTGTCGTGGGGACGACTCTATAGTCGTCGGAAATGTCGGCGGCTGGCCAACTTTGGCCCGTGGTTGTGGGGACGACCCTATAGTCGTTGGACATGACGGTGGCGGGCCAATCTAGTCCCGGGGTCGTGGGTAAGACCCTATAGTCGTCGGACAAGATGGCGGATGGACATCTTTGGCCCGGGGTCGTGGGGACGACCCTATAGTCGTCGGACATGTTGGCGGGTTGTCAGCCTAGTCCCGGGGTCGTGGGTACGACCCTATAGTCGTCGGACAAGTCTGCGGCGGGCCAACCTTGTCCCGGGGTCGTGGGGACGACCCTATAGTCGTCGGACATGTTGGCGGGTTGTCAGCCTAGTCCCGGGGTCGTGGGTACGACCCTATAGTCGTCGGACAAGTCGGCGGCGGGCCAACCTTGTCCCGGGGTCGTGGGGACGACCCTATAGTCGTCGGACATGTCGGCGGCTGGCCAACTTTGGCCCGGTGTCGTGGGGACGACTCTATAGTCGTCGGAAATGTCGGCGGCTGGCCAACATTGGCCCGTGGTTGTGGGGACGACCCTATAGTCGTTGGACATGACGGTGGCGGGCCAATCTAGGCCCGGGGTCGTGGGTAAGACCCTATAGTCGTCGGACAAGACGGCGGCTGGACATCTTTGGCCCGGGGTCGTGGGGACGACCCTATAGTCGTCGGACATGTTTGCGGGTTGTCAGCCTAGTCCCGGGGTCGTGGGGACGACCCTATAGTCGTTGGACATGACGGTGGCGGGCCAATCTAGTCCCGGGGTCGTGGGGACGACCCTATAGTCGTCGGACAAGACGGCGGCTGGACATCTTTGGCCCGGGGTCGTGGGGACGACCCTACAGTCGTCGGACATTTCGGCGGCTTGCCAACTTTGGCCCGGGGTCGTGGGGACGACCCTATAGTCGTCGGACATGTCGGCGGCTGGCCAACTTTGGCCCGTGGTTGTGGGGACGACCCTATAGTCGTTGGACATGACGGTGGCGGGCCAATCTAGTCCCGGGGTCGTGGGTAAGACCCTATAGTCGTCGGACATGTCGGCGGCTGGCCAACTTTGGACCGGTGTCGTGGGGACGACTCTATAGTCGTCGGAAATGTCGGCGGCTGGCCAACCTGGACCCGGGGTCGTGGGGACGACCCTATTGTCGTCGGACATGACGGTGGCGGGCCAATCTAGTCTCGGGGTCGTGGGGACGACCCTATAGTCGTCGGACATGTCGGCGGCTGGCCAACTTTTGCCCGGGGTCGTGGGGGCGACCCTATAGTCGTCGGACATGTTGGCGGCTTGTCAGCCTAGTCCCGGGGTCGTGGGTACCACCCTACAGTCGTCGGACATTTCGGCGGCTTGCCAACTTTGGCCCGGGGTCGTGGGGACGACCCTATAGTCGTCGGACTTGACGGTGGCGGGCCAATCTAGTCCCAAGGTCCAGGGGACGACCCTATAGTCGTCGGACTTGACGGTGGCGGGCCAATCTAATCTCGGGGTCGTGGGGACGACCCTACAGTCGTCGGACATTTCGGCGGTTTGCCAATTTTGGCGCGGGGTCGTGGGGACGACCCTATTGTCGTCGGACATGACGGTGGCGGGCCAATCTAGTCTCGGGGTCGTGGGGACGACCCTATAATCGTGGGACATGACGGTGGCGGGCCAATCTAGTCCCGGGGTCGTGGGGACGACCCTACAGTCGTCGGACATTTCGGCGGCTTGCCAACTTTGGCCCGGGGTCGTGGGGACGACCCTATAGTCGTCGGACTTGACGGTGGCGGGCCAATCTAGTCCCAAGGTCCTGGGGACGACCCTATAGTCGTCGGACTTGACGGTGGCGGGCCAATCTAATCTCGGGGTCGTGGGGACGACCCTACAGTCGTCGGACATTTCGGCGGTTTGCCAATTTTGGCGCGGGGTCGTGGGGACGACCCTATTGTCGTCGGACATGACGGTGGCGGGCCAATCTAGTCTCGGGGTCGTGGGGACGACCCTATAGTCGTCGGACAAGACGGCGGCTGGACATCTTTGGCCAGGGGTCGTGGGGACGACCCTATAGTCGTCGGACATGTTGTCGGGTTGTCAACCTAGTCCCGGGGTCGTGGGTACGACCCTATAGTCGTCGGACAAGTCGGCGGCGGGCCAACCTTGTCCCGGGGTCGTGGGCACGACCCTATAGTCGTCGGACATGTCGGCGGCTGGCCAACTTTGGCCCGGTGTCGTGGGGACGACTCTATAGTCGTCGGAAATGTCGGCGGCTAGCCAACCTGGACCCGGGGTCGTGTGGACGACCCTATTGTCGTCGGACATGACGGTGGCGGGCCAATCTAGTCTCGGGGTCGTGGGGACGACCCTATAGTCGTCGGACATGACGGTGGCGGGCCAATCTAGTCTCGGGGTCGTGGGGACGACCCTATAGTCGTCGGACATGTCGGCGGCTGGCCAACTTTGGCCCGGGGTCGTGGGGACGACCCTATAGTCGTCGGACTTGACGGTGGCGGGCCAATCTAGTCCCAAGGTCCTGGGGACGACCCTATTGTCGTCGGACATGACGGTGGCGGGCCAATCTAGTCTCGGGGTCGTGGGGACGACCCTATAGTCGTCGGACAAGACGGCGGCTGGACATCTTTGACCAGGGGTCGTGGGGACGACCCTACAGTCGTCGGACATTTCGGCGGCTTGCCAACTTTGGCCCGGGGTCGTGGGGACGACCCTATAGTCGTCGGACATGTCGGCGGCTGGCCAACTTTGGCCCGGGGTCGTGGGGACGACCCTATAGTCGTCGGACAGGACGGTGGCGGACCAATCTAGTCCCGGGGTCGTGGGGACGACCCTATAGTCGTGTGACATGACGGTGGCGGGCTAATCTAGTCCCGGGGTCGTGGGGACGACCCTATAGGCGTCGGACAAGACGGCGGCTGGACATCTTTGGCCCGTGGTCGTGGGGACGACCCAATAGTGGTCGGACATGTCGGCGGCTGGCCAACCTAGTCCCGAGGTCGTGGGGACGACCCTATAGTCGTCGGACTTGACGGTGGCGGACCAATCTAGTCCCGGGGTCGTGGGGACGACCCTATAGTCGAACATGTCGGCGGCTGGCCAACTTTGGCCCGTGGTCGTGGGGACGATCCAATAGTCGTCGGACATGACGGTGGCGGGCCAATCTAGTCCCGGGGTCGTGGGGACGACCCTATAGTCGTCGGACATGTCGGCAATTGGCCAACATTGGCCCGGGGTCGTGGGGACGACCCTATAGTCGTCGGAGAAGACGACGGCTTGACATCTTTGGCCCGCGGTCCTGGGGACGACCATATAGTCGTCGAACATGACGGTGGCGGACCAATCTAGTCCCGGGGTCGTGGGGACGACCCTATAGTCGTCGGGCATGTCGGCGGCTGGCCAACTTTGGCCCGTGGTCGTGGGGACGACCCAATAGTCGTTGGACATTACGGCGGCTGGCCAACTTTGGCCCATGGTCGTGGGGACGACCCTATAGTCGTTGGACATGACGGTGGCGGGCCAATCTAGTCCCGGGGTCGTGGGGACGACCCTACAGTCGTCGGACATGTCGGCGGCTTGCCAAATTTGCCCGGGGTCGTGGGGACGACCCTATAGTCGTCGGACTTGACGGTGGCGGGCCAATCTAGTCCCGGGGTCGTGGGGACGACCCAATAGTCGTTGGACATTACGGCGGCTGGCCAACTTTGGCCCATGGTCGTGGGGACGACCCTATAGTCGTTGGACATGACGGCGGCGGGCCAATCTAGTCCCGGGGTCGTAGGGACGACCCTATAGTCGTCGGACATGTCGGCGATTGGCCAACATTGGCCCGGGGTCGTGGGGACGATCCAATAATCGTCGGACATGTCGGCGGCTGGCCAACTTTGGCCCGTGGTTGTGGGGACGACCCTATAGTCGTTGGACATGACGGTGGCGGGCCAATCTAGTCCCGGGGTCGTGGGGACGACCCTATAGTCGTCGGACAAGACGGCGGCTGGACATCTTTGGCCCGGGGTCGTGGGGACGACCCTACAGTCGTCGGACATTTCGGCGGCTTGCCAACTTTGGCCCGGGGTCGTGGGGACGACCCTATAGTCGTCGGACATCTCGGCGGCTGGCCAACTTTGGCCCGTGGTTGTGGGGACGACCCTATAGTCGTTGGACATGACAGTGGCGGGCCAATCTAGTCCCGGGGTCGTGGGTAAGTCCCTATAGTCGTCGGACAAGACGGCGGCTGGACATCTTTGGCCCGGGGTCGTGGGGACGACCCTATAGTCGTGTGACATGACGGTGGCGGGCTAATCTAGTCCCGGGGTCGTGGGGACGACCCTATAGTCGTCGGACATGTCGGCGGCTGGCCATCTTTGGCCCGGGGTCGTGGGGACGACCCTATTGTCGTCGGACATGACGGTGGCGGGCCAATCTAGTCTCGGGGTCGTGGGGACGACCCTATAGTCGTCGGACATGTCGGCGGCTGGCCATCTTTGGCCCGGGGTCGTGGGGACGACCCTATAGTCGTCGGACATGACGGTGGCGGACCAATCTAGTCCTGGAGTCGTGGGGACGACCCTACAGTCGTCGGACATTTCGGCGGCTTGCTAACTTTGGCCCGGGGTCGTGGGGACGACCCTATAGTCGTCGGACTTGACGGTGGCGGGCCAATCTAGTCCCGGGGTCGTGGGGACGACCCTATAGTCGTCGGACATTTCGGCGGCTGGCCAACTTTGGCCCGGGGTCGTGGGGACGACCCTATAATCGTCGGACATGACGGTGGCGGGCCAATCTAGTCCCGGGGTCGTAGGGACGACCCTATAGTCGTCGGACATTTCGGCGGCTGGCCAACTTTGGCCCGGGGTCGTGGGGACGACCCTATAGTCGTCGGACATGTTGGCGGCTTGTCAGCCTAGTCCCGGGGTCGTGGGTACGGCCCTATAGTTGTCGGACAAGTCGGCGGCGGGCCAACCTTGTCCCGAGGTCCTGGGGACGACCCTATAGTCGTCGGACTTGACGGTGGCGGGCCAATCTAGTCCCGGGGTCGTGGGGACGACCCTACAGTCGTCGGACTTTTCGGCGGCTTGCCAACTTTGGCCCGGGGTCGTGGGGACGACCCTATAGTCGTCGGACATGTTGGCGGGTTGTCAGCCTAGTCCCGGGGTCGTGGGTACGACCCTATAGTCGTCGGACAAGTCGGCGGCGGGCCAACCTTGTCCCGGGGTCGTGGGGACGACCCTATAGTCGTCGGACATGTTGGCGGGTTGTCAGCCTAGTCCCGGGGTCGTGGGTACGACCCTATAGTCGACGGACAAGTCGGCGGCGGGCCAACCTTGTCCCGGGGTCGTGGGGACGACCCTATAGTCGTCGGACATGTCGGCGGCTGGCCAACTTTGGCCCGGTGTCGTGGGGACGACTCTATAGTCGTCGGAAATGTCGGCGGCTGGCCAACTTTGGCCCGTGGTTGTGGGGACGACCCTATAGTCGTTGGACATGACGGTGGCGGGCCAATCTAGTCCCGGGGTCGTGGGTAAGACCCTATAGTCGTCGGACAAGATGGCGGATGGACATCTTTGGCCCGGGGTCGTGGGGACGACCCTATAGTCGTCGGACATGTTGGCGGGTTGTCAGCCTAGTCCCGGGGTCGTGGGTACGACCCTATAGTCGTCGGACAAGTCTGCGGCGGGCCAACCTTGTCCCGGGGTCGTGGGGACGACCCTATAGTCGTCGGACATGTCGGCGGCTGGCCAACTTTGGCCCGGTGTCGTGGGGACGACTCTATAGTCGTCGGAAATGTCGGCGGCTGGCCAACTTTGGCCCGTGGTTGTGGGGACGACCCTATAGTCGTTGGACATGACGGTGGCGGGCCAATCTAGTCTCGGGGTCGTGGGGACGACCCTATAGTCGTCGGACATGACGGTGGCGGGCCAATCTAGTCTCGGGGTCGTGGGGACGACCCTATAGTCGTCGGACATGTCGGCGGCTGGCCAACTTTGGCCCGGGGTCGTGGGGACGACCCTATAGTCGTCGGACTTGACGGTGGCGGGCCAATCTAGTCCCAAGGTCCTGGGGACGACCCTATTGTCGTCGGACATGACGGTGGCGGGCCAATCTAGTCTCGGGGTCGTGGGGACGACCCTATAGTCGTCGGACAAGACGGCGGCTGGACATCTTTGACCAGGGGTCGTGGGGACGACCCTACAGTCGTCGGACATTTCGGCGGCTTGCCAACTTTGGCCCGGGGTCGTGGGGACGACCCTATAGTCGTCGGACATGTCGGCGGCTGGCCAACTTTGGCCCGGGGTCGTGGGGACGACCCTATAGTCGTCGGACAGGACGGTGGCGGACCAATCTAGTCCCGGGGTCGTGGGGACGACCCTATAGTCGTGTGACATGACGGTGGCGGGCTAATCTAGTCCCGGGGTCGTGGGGACGACCCTATAGGCGTCGGACAAGACGGCGGCTGGACATCTTTGGCCCGTGGTCGTGGGGACGACCCAATAGTGGTCGGACATGTCGGCGGCTGGCCAACCTAGTCCCGAGGTCGTGGGGACGACCCTATAGTCGTCGGACTTGACGGTGGCGGGCCAATCTAGTCTCGGGGTCGTGGGGACGATCCAATAATCGTCAGACATGTCGGCGGCTGGACATCTTTGGCCAGGGGTCGTGGGGACGACCCTACAGTCGTCGGACATTTCGGCGGCTTGCCAACTTTGGCCCGGGGTCGTGGGGACGACCCTATAGTCGTTGGACATGACGGTGGCGGGCCAATCTAGTCCCGGGGTCGTGGGGACGACCCTATAGTCGTCGGACAAGACGGCGGCTGGACATCTTTGGCCAGGGGTCGTGGGGACGACCCTACAGTCGTCGGACATTTCGGCGGCTTGCCAACTTTGGCCCGGGGTCGTGGGGACGACCCTATAGTCGTCGGACATGTCGGCGGCTGGCCAACTTTGGCCCGTGGTTGTGGGGACGACCCTATAGTCGTTGGACATGACGGTGGCGGGCCAATCTAGTCCCGGGGTCGTGGGTAAGACCCTATAGTCGTCGGACAAGACGGCGGCTGGCCAACTTTGGCCCGGGGTCGTGGGGACGACCCTATAGTCGTCGGACAGGACGGTGGCGGACCAATCTAGTCCCGGGGTCGTGGGGACGACCCTATAGTCGTGTGACATGACGGTGGCGGGCTAATCTAGTCCCGGGGTCGTGGGGACGACCCTATAGTCGTCGGACATGTCGGCGGCTGGCCAACTTTGGCCCGGTGTCGTGGGGACGACTCTATAGTCGTCGGAAATGTCGGCGGCTGGCCAACCTGGACCCGGGGTCGTGTGGACGACCCTATTGTCGTCGGACATGACGGTGGCGGGCCAATCTAGTCTCGGGGTCGTGGGGACGACCCTATAGTCGTCGGACAAGACGGCGGCTGGACATCTTTGGCCAGGGGTCGTGGGGACGACCCTACAGTCGTCGGACATTTCGGCGGCTTGCCAACTTTGGCCCGGGGTCGTGGGGACGACCCTATAGTCGTCGGACAAGACGGCGGCTGGACATCTTTGGCCCGTGGTCGTGGGGACGACCCAATAGTGGTCGGACATGTCGGCGGCTGGCCAACCTAGTCCCGAGGTCGTGGGGACGACCCTATAGTCGTCGGACTTGACGGTGGCGGACCAATCTAGTCCCGGGGTCGTGGGGACGACCCTATAGTCGAACATGTCGGCGGCTGGCCAACTTTGGCCCGGGGTCGTGGGGACGACCCTATAGTCGTCAGACATGACGGTGGCGAGCCAACCTAGTCCCGGGGTCGTGGGGACGACCCTATAGTCGTCGGACAAGTCGGCGGCGGGCCAACCTAGTCCCGGGGTCGTGGGGATGACCCTATAGTCGTCGGACAAGTCGGCGGCGAGCCCACCTAGTCGGGGGGTCGTGGGGACGACCCTATAGTCGTCGGACAAGTCGGCGGCCGGCCAACCTAGTCCGGGGGTCGTGGGGACGACCCTATAGTCGTCGGACATGACGGTGGCGGGCCAGTCTAGTCCCGGGTCGTGGGGACGACCCTATAGTCGTCGGACATGTCGGCGGCTGGCCAACTTTGGCCCGTGGTCGTGGGGACGACCCTATAGTCGTCGGAAATGTCGGTGGCTGTCCAACTTTGGCCCGGGGGTCGTGGGGACGACCCTATAGTCGTCGGACATGTCGGCGGCGAGCCAACATTGACCCGGGGTCGTGGGGACGACTCTATAGTCGTCGGACATGTCGGTGGCGGGCCAGTCTAG
The DNA here is from genome assembly GCA_963932275.1 of Andrena praecox. NCBI lineage: Eukaryota > Metazoa > Arthropoda > Insecta > Hymenoptera > Andrenidae > Andrena > Andrena praecox. Next base: position 88,127 of record CAWVQO010000009.1, on the reverse strand, counting down.
TCCAGGGTCGTGGGGACGACCCTATAGTCGTCGGGCATTTCGGCGGCTTGCCAACATTGGCCCGTGGTCGTGGGGACGACAATATAGTCGTCGGACATGACGGTGGCGGGCCAATCTAGTCCCGGGGTCGTAGGGACGACCCTATAGTCGTCGGACATGTCGGCAATTGGCCAACATTGGCCCGGGGTCGTGGGGACGACCCTATAGTCGTCGGAGAAGACGACGGCTTGACATCTTTGGCCCGCGGTCCTGGGGACGACCATATAGTCGTCGAACATGACGGTGGCGGACCAATCTAGTCCCGGGGTCGTGGGGACGACCCTATAGTCGTCGGGCATGTCGGCGGCTGGCCAACTTTGGCCCGTGGTCGTGGGGACGACCCAATAGTCGTTGGACATTACGGCGGCTGGCCAACTTTGGCCCATGGTCGTGGGGACGACCCTATAGTCGTTGGACATGACGGTGGCGGGCCAATCTAGTCCCGGGGTCGTGGGGACGACCCTACAGTCGTCGGACATGTCGGCGGCTTGCCAAATTTGCCCGGGGTCGTGGGGACGACCCTATAGTCGTCGGACTTGACGGTGGCGGGCCAATCTAGTCCCGGGGTCGTGGGGACGACCCAATAGTCGTTGGACATTACGGCGGCTGGCCAACTTTGGCCCATGGTCGTGGGGACGACCCTATAGTCGTTGGACATGACGGCGGCGGGCCAATCTAGTCCCGGGGTCGTAGGGACGACCCTATAGTCGTCGGACATGTCGGCGATTGGCCAACATTGGCCCGGGGTCGTGGGGACGATCCAATAATCGTCGGACATGTCGGCGGCTGGCCAACTTTGGCCCGTGGTTGTGGGGACGACCCTATAGTCGTTGGACATGACGGTGGCGGGCCAATCTAGTCCCGGGGTCGTGGGGACGACCCTATAGTCGTCGGACAAGACGGCGGCTGGACATCTTTGGCCCGGGGTCGTGGGGACGACCCTACAGTCGTCGGACATTTCGGCGGCTTGCCAACTTTGGCCCGGGGTCGTGGGGACGACCCTATAGTCGTCGGACATCTCGGCGGCTGGCCAACTTTGGCCCGTGGTTGTGGGGACGACCCTATAGTCGTTGGACATGACAGTGGCGGGCCAATCTAGTCCCGGGGTCGTGGGTAAGTCCCTATAGTCGTCGGACAAGACGGCGGCTGGACATCTTTGGCCCGGGGTCGTGGGGACGACCCTATAGTCGTGTGACATGACGGTGGCGGGCTAATCTAGTCCCGGGGTCGTGGGGACGACCCTATAGTCGTCGGACATGTCGGCGGCTGGCCATCTTTGGCCCGGGGTCGTGGGGACGACCCTATTGTCGTCGGACATGACGGTGGCGGGCCAATCTAGTCTCGGGGTCGTGGGGACGACCCTATAGTCGTCGGACATGTCGGCGGCTGGCCATCTTTGGCCCGGGGTCGTGGGGACGACCCTATAGTCGTCGGACATGACGGTGGCGGACCAATCTAGTCCTGGAGTCGTGGGGACGACCCTACAGTCGTCGGACATTTCGGCGGCTTGCTAACTTTGGCCCGGGGTCGTGGGGACGACCCTATAGTCGTCGGACTTGACGGTGGCGGGCCAATCTAGTCCCGGGGTCGTGGGGACGACCCTATAGTCGTCGGACATTTCGGCGGCTGGCCAACTTTGGCCCGGGGTCGTGGGGACGACCCTATAATCGTCGGACATGACGGTGGCGGGCCAATCTAGTCCCGGGGTCGTAGGGACGACCCTATAGTCGTCGGACATTTCGGCGGCTGGCCAACTTTGGCCCGGGGTCGTGGGGACGACCCTATAGTCGTCGGACATGTTGGCGGCTTGTCAGCCTAGTCCCGGGGTCGTGGGTACGGCCCTATAGTTGTCGGACAAGTCGGCGGCGGGCCAACCTTGTCCCGAGGTCCTGGGGACGACCCTATAGTCGTCGGACTTGACGGTGGCGGGCCAATCTAGTCCCGGGGTCGTGGGGACGACCCTACAGTCGTCGGACTTTTCGGCGGCTTGCCAACTTTGGCCCGGGGTCGTGGGGACGACCCTATAGTCGTCGGACATGTTGGCGGGTTGTCAGCCTAGTCCCGGGGTCGTGGGTACGACCCTATAGTCGTCGGACAAGTCGGCGGCGGGCCAACCTTGTCCCGGGGTCGTGGGGACGACCCTATAGTCGTCGGACATGTTGGCGGGTTGTCAGCCTAGTCCCGGGGTCGTGGGTACGACCCTATAGTCGACGGACAAGTCGGCGGCGGGCCAACCTTGTCCCGGGGTCGTGGGGACGACCCTATAGTCGTCGGACATGTCGGCGGCTGGCCAACTTTGGCCCGGTGTCGTGGGGACGACTCTATAGTCGTCGGAAATGTCGGCGGCTGGCCAACTTTGGCCCGTGGTTGTGGGGACGACCCTATAGTCGTTGGACATGACGGTGGCGGGCCAATCTAGTCCCGGGGTCGTGGGTAAGACCCTATAGTCGTCGGACAAGATGGCGGATGGACATCTTTGGCCCGGGGTCGTGGGGACGACCCTATAGTCGTCGGACATGTTGGCGGGTTGTCAGCCTAGTCCCGGGGTCGTGGGTACGACCCTATAGTCGTCGGACAAGTCTGCGGCGGGCCAACCTTGTCCCGGGGTCGTGGGGACGACCCTATAGTCGTCGGACATGTCGGCGGCTGGCCAACTTTGGCCCGGTGTCGTGGGGACGACTCTATAGTCGTCGGAAATGTCGGCGGCTGGCCAACTTTGGCCCGTGGTTGTGGGGACGACCCTATAGTCGTTGGACATGACGGTGGCGGGCCAATCTAGTCCCGGGGTCGTGGGGACGACCCTATAGTCGTCGGACAAGACGGCGGCTGGACATCTTTGGCCCGGGGTCGTGGGGACGACCCTATAGTCGTCGGACATGTTGGCGGCTTGTCAGCCTAGTCCCGGGGTCGTGGGTACGACCCTATAGTCGTCGGACAAGTCGGCGGCTGGCCAACCTAGACCCGGGGTCGAGGGGACGACCCTATAGTCGTCGGACATGTTGGCGGGTTGTCAGCCTAGTCCCGGGGTCGTGGGTACGACCCTATAGTCGTCGGACAAGTCGGCGGCGGGCCAACCTTGTCCCGGGGTCGTGGGGACGACCCTATAGTCGTCGGACATGTCGGCGGCTGGCCAACTTTGGCCCGGTGTCGTGGGGACGACTCTATAGTCGTCGGAAATGTCGGCGGCTGGCCAACATTGGCCCGTGGTTGAGGGGACGACCCTATAGTCGTTGGACATGACGGTGGCGGGCCAATCTAGGCCCGGGGTCGTGGGTAAGACCCTATAGTCGTCGGACAAGACGGCGGCTGGACATCTTTGGCCCGGGGTCGTGGGGACGACCCTATAGTCGTCGGACATGTTTGCGGGTTGTCAGCCTAGTCCCGGGGTCGTGGGGACGACCCTATAGTCGTTGGACATAACGGTGGCGGGCCAATCTAGTCCCGGGGTCGTGGGGACGACCCTATAGTCGTCGGACAAGACGGCGGCTGGACATCTTTGGCCCGGGGTCGTGGGGACGACCCTACAGTCGTCGGACATTTCGGCGGCTTGCCAACTTTGGCCCGGGGTCGTGGGGACGACCCTATAGTCGTCGGACATGTCGGCGGCTGGCCAACTTTGGCCCGTGGTTGTGGGGACGACCCTATAGTCGTTGGACATGACGGTGGCGGGCCAATCTAGTCCCGGGGTCGTGGGTAAGACCCTATAGTCGTCGGACATGTCGGCGGCTGGCCAACTTTGGACCGGTGTCGTGGGGACGACTCTATAGTCGTCGGAAATGTCGGCGGCTGGCCAACCTGGACCCGGGGTCGTGGGGACGACCCTATTGTCGTCGGACATGACGGTGGCGGGCCAATCTAGTCTCGGGGTCGTGGGGACGACCCTATAGTCGTCGGACATGTCGGCGGCTGGCCAACTTTTGCCCGGGGTCGTGGGGACGACCCTATAGTCGTCGGACTTGACAGTGGCGGGCCAATCTAGTCCCGGGGTCGTGGGGACGACCCTACAGTCGTCGGACATTTCGGCGGCTTGCCAACTTTGGCCCGGGGTCGTGGGGACGACCCTATAGTCGTCGGACTTGACGGTGGCGGGCCAACTTTGGCCCGGGGTCCTGGGGACGACCCTATAGTCGTCGGACTTGACGGTGGCGGGCCAATCTAATCTCGGGGTCGTGGGGACGACCCTACAGTCGTCGGACATTTCGGCGGTTTGCCAATTTTGGCGCGGGGTCGTGGGGACGACCCTATTGTCGTCGGACATGACGGTGGCGGGCCAATCTAGTCTCGGGGTCGTGGGGACGACCCTATAGTCGTCGGACAAGACGGCGGCTGGACATCTTTGGCCAGGGGTCGTGGGGACGACCCTATAGTCGTCGGACATGTTGTCGGGTTGTCAACCTAGTCCCGGGGTCGTGGGTACGACCCTATAGTCGTCGGACAAGTCGGCGGCGGGCCAACCTTGTCCCGGGGTCGTGGGCACGACCCTATAGTCGTCGGACATGTCGGCGGCTGGCCAACTTTGGCCCGGTGTCGTGGGGACGACTCTATAGTCGTCGGAAATGTCGGCGGCTAGCCAACCTGGACCCGGGGTCGTGTGGACGACCCTATAGTCGTTGGACATGACGGTGGCGGGCCAATCTAGTCCCGGGGTCGTGGGGACGACCCTACAGTCGTCGGACATGTCGGCGGCTTGCCAAATTTGCCCGGGGTCGTGGGGACGACCCTATAGTCGTCGGACTTGACGGTGGCGGGCCAATCTAGTCCCGGGGTCGTGGGGACGACCCAATAGTCGTTGGACATTACGGCGGCTGGCCAACTTTGGCCCATGGTCGTGGGGACGACCCTATAGTCGTTGGACATGACGGCGGCGGGCCAATCTAGTCCCGGGGTCGTAGGGACGACCCTATAGTCGTCGGACATGTCGGCGATTGGCCAACATTGGCCCGGGGTCGTGGGGACGATCCAATAATCGTCGGACATGTCGGCGGCTGGCCAACTTTGGCCCGTGGTTGTGGGGACGACCCTATAGTCGTTGGACATGACGGTGGCGGGCCAATCTAGTCCCGGGGTCGTGGGGACGACCCTATAGTCGTCGGACAAGACGGCGGCTGGACATCTTTGGCCCGGGGTCGTGGGGACGACCCTACAGTCGTCGGACATTTCGGCGGCTTGCCAACTTTGGCCCGGGGTCGTGGGGACGACCCTATAGTCGTCGGACATCTCGGCGGCTGGCCAACTTTGGCCCGTGGTTGTGGGGACGACCCTATAGTCGTTGGACATGACAGTGGCGGGCCAATCTAGTCCCGGGGTCGTGGGTAAGTCCCTATAGTCGTCGGACAAGACGGCGGCTGGACATCTTTGGCCCGGGGTCGTGGGGACGACCCTATAGTCGTGTGACATGACGGTGGCGGGCTAATCTAGTCCCGGGGTCGTGGGGACGACCCTATAGTCGTCGGACATGTCGGCGGCTGGCCATCTTTGGCCCGGGGTCGTGGGGACGACCCTATTGTCGTCGGACATGACGGTGGCGGGCCAATCTAGTCTCGGGGTCGTGGGGACGACCCTATAGTCGTCGGACATGTCGGCGGCTGGCCATCTTTGGCCCGGGGTCGTGGGGACGACCCTATAGTCGTCGGACATGACGGTGGCGGACCAATCTAGTCCTGGAGTCGTGGGGACGACCCTACAGTCGTCGGACATTTCGGCGGCTTGCTAACTTTGGCCCGGGGTCGTGGGGACGACCCTATAGTCGTCGGACTTGACGGTGGCGGGCCAATCTAGTCCCGGGGTCGTGGGGACGACCCTATAGTCGTCGGACATTTCGGCGGCTGGCCAACTTTGGCCCGGGGTCGTGGGGACGACCCTATAATCGTCGGACATGACGGTGGCGGGCCAATCTAGTCCCGGGGTCGTAGGGACGACCCTATAGTCGTCGGACATTTCGGCGGCTGGCCAACTTTGGCCCGGGGTCGTGGGGACGACCCTATAGTCGTCGGACATGTTGGCGGCTTGTCAGCCTAGTCCCGGGGTCGTGGGTACGGCCCTATAGTTGTCGGACAAGTCGGCGGCGGGCCAACCTTGTCCCGAGGTCCTGGGGACGACCCTATAGTCGTCGGACTTGACGGTGGCGGGCCAATCTAGTCCCGGGGTCGTGGGGACGACCCTACAGTCGTCGGACTTTTCGGCGGCTTGCCAACTTTGGCCCGGGGTCGTGGGGACGACCCTATAGTCGTCGGACATGTTGGCGGGTTGTCAGCCTAGTCCCGGGGTCGTGGGTACGACCCTATAGTCGTCGGACAAGTCGGCGGCGGGCCAACCTTGTCCCGGGGTCGTGGGGACGACCCTATAGTCGTCGGACATGTTGGCGGGTTGTCAGCCTAGTCCCGGGGTCGTGGGTACGACCCTATAGTCGTCGGACAAGTCGGCGGCGGGCCAACCTTGTCCCGGGGTCGTGGGGACGACCCTATAGTCGTCGGACATGTCGGCGGCTGGCCAACTTTGGCCCGGTGTCGTGGGGACGACTCTATAGTCGTCGGAAATGTCGGCGGCTGGCCAACTTTGGCCCGTGGTTGTGGGGACGACCCTATAGTCGTTGGACATGACGGTGGCGGGCCAATCTAGTCCCGGGGTCGTGGGTAAGACCCTATAGTCGTCGGACAAGATGGCGGATGGACATCTTTGGCCCGGGGTCGTGGGGACGACCCTATAGTCGTCGGACATGTTGGCGGGTTGTCAGCCTAGTCCCGGGGTCGTGGGTACGACCCTATAGTCGTCGGACAAGTCTGCGGCGGGCCAACCTTGTCCCGGGGTCGTGGGGACGACCCTATAGTCGTCGGACATGTCGGCGGCTGGCCAACTTTGGCCCGGTGTCGTGGGGACGACTCTATAGTCGTCGGAAATGTCGGCGGCTGGCCAACTTTGGCCCGTGGTTGTGGGGACGACCCTATAGTCGTTGGACATGACGGTGGCGGGCCAATCTAGTCCCGGGGTCGTGGGGACGACCCTATAGTCGTCGGACAAGACGGCGGCTGGACATCTTTGGCCCGGGGTCGTGGGGACGACCCTATAGTCGTCGGACATGTTGGCGGCTTGTCAGCCTAGTCCCGGGGTCGTGGGTACGACCCTATAGTCGTCGGACAAGTCGGCGGCTGGCCAACCTAGACCCGGGGTCGAGGGGACGACCCTATAGTCGTCGGACATGTTGGCGGGTTGTCAGCCTAGTCCCGGGGTCGTGGGTACGACCCTATAGTCGTCGGACAAGTCGGCGGCGGGCCAACCTTGTCCCGGGGTCGTGGGGACGACCCTATAGTCGTCGGACATGTCGGCGGCTGGCCAACTTTGGCCCGGTGTCGTGGGGACGACTCTATAGTCGTCGGAAATGTCGGCGGCTGGCCAACATTGGCCCGTGGTTGTGGGGACGACCCTATAGTCGTTGGACATGACGGTGGCGGGCCAATCTAGGCCCGGGGTCGTGGGTAAGACCCTATAGTCGTCGGACAAGACGGCGGCTGGACATCTTTGGCCCGGGGTCGTGGGGACGACCCTATAGTCGTCGGACATGTTTGCGGGTTGTCAGCCTAGTCCCGGGGTCGTGGGGACGACCCTATAGTCGTTGGACATAACGGTGGCGGGCCAATCTAGTCCCGGGGTCGTGGGGACGACCCTATAGTCGTCGGACAAGACGGCGGCTGGACATCTTTGGCCCGGGGTCGTGGGGACGACCCTACAGTCGTCGGACATTTCGGCGGCTTGCCAACTTTGGCCCGGGGTCGTGGGGACGACCCTATAGTCGTCGGACATGTCGGCGGCTGGCCAACTTTGGCCCGTGGTTGTGGGGACGACCCTATAGTCGTTGGACATGACGGTGGCGGGCCAATCTAGTCCCGGGGTCGTGGGTAAGACCCTATAGTCGTCGGACATGTCGGCGGCTGGCCAACTTTGGACCGGTGTCGTGGGGACGACTCTATAGTCGTCGGAAATGTCGGCGGCTGGCCAACCTGGACCCGGGGTCGTGGGGACGACCCTATTGTCGTCGGACATGACGGTGGCGGGCCAATCTAGTCTCGGTGTCGTGGGGACGACCCTATAGTCGTCGGACATGTCGGCGGCTGGCCAACTTTTGCCCGGGGTCGTGGGGACGACCCTATAGTCGTCGGACTTGACAGTGGCGGGCCAATCTAGTCCCGGGGTCGTGGATACGACCCTATAGTCGTCGGACAAGTCGGCGGCGGGCCAACCTTGTCCCGGGGTCGTGGGCACGACCCTATAGTCGTCGGACATGTCGGCGGCTGGCCAACTTTGGCCCGGTGTCGTGGGGACGACTCTATAGTCGTCGGAAATGTCGGCGGCTAGCCAACCTGGACCCGGGGTCGTGTGGACGACCCTATTGTCGTCGGACATGACGGTGGCGGGCCAATCTAGTCTCGGGGTCGTGGGGACGACCCTATAGTCGTCGGACAAGACGGCGGCTGGACATCTTTGGCCAGGGGTCGTGGGGACGACCCTACAGTCGTCGGACATTTCGGCGGCTTGCCAACTTTGGCCCGGGGTCGTGGGGACGACCCTATAGTCGTCGGACATGTCGGCGGCTGGCCAACTTTGGCCCGGGGTCGTGGGGACGACCCTATAGTCGTCGGACAGGACGGTGGCGGACCAATCTAGTCCCGGGGTCGTGGGGACGACCCTATAGTCGTGTGACATGACGGTGGCGGGCCAATCTAGTCCCGGGGTCGTGGGGACGACCCTATAATCGTTGGACATGACGGTGGCGGGCCAATCTAGTCCCGGGGTCGTAGGGACGACGCTATAGCCGTCGGACATGGCGATTTGCCAACATTGGCCCGGGGTCGTCGGGACGACCCGATAGTCGTCGGACATGTCGGCGGCTGGCCAACCTAGTCCCGGGGTCGTGGGGACGACCCTATAGTCGTCGGAAATGTCGGCGGCTGGCCAACCTGGACCCGGGGTCGTGGGGACGACCCTATAATCGTTGGACATGACGTTGGCGGGCCAATCTAGTCCCGGGGTCGTGGGGACGACCCTATAGTCGTCGGACATGTTGGCGGCTTGTCAGCCTAGTCCCAGGGTCGTGGGTACGACCCTATAGTCGTCGGACAAGTCGGCGGCGGGCCAACCTTGTCTCGGGGTCGTGGGGACGACCCTATAGTCGTCGGACATGTCGGCGGCTGGCCAACATTGGCCCGTGGTCGTGGGGACGACCCTATAGTCGTCGGACATGTTGGCGGCTTGTCAGCCTAGTCCCGGGGTCGTGGGAACGACCCTATAGTCGTCGGACAAGTCGGCGGCTGGCCAACCTGGACCCGGGGTCGTGGGGACGACCCTATTGTCGTCGGACATGACGGTGGCGGGCCAATCTAGTCCCGGGGTCGTGGGGACGACCCTATAGTCGTCGGACATGTCGGCGGCTGGCCAACATTGGCCCGTGGTCGTGGGGACGACCCTATAGTCGTCGGACATGTTGGCGGCTTGTCAGCCTAGTCCCGGGGTCGTGGGAACGACCCTATAGTCGTCGGACAAGTCGGCGGCTGGCCAACCTAAACCCGGGGTCGTGGGGACGACCCTATTGTCGTCGGACATGACGGTGGCGGGCCAATCTAGTCCCGGTATCGTGGGGACGACTCTATAGTCGTCGGAAATGTCGGCGGCTGGCCAACCTGGACCTGGGGTCGTGGGGACGACCCTATTTTCGTCGGACATGACGGTGGCGGGCCAATCTAGTCTCGCGGTCGTGGGGACGACCCTACAGTCTTCGGACATTTCGGCGGCTGGCCAACTTTGGCCCGGTGTCGTAGGGACGACTCTATAGTCGTCGGAAATGTCGGCGGCTGGCCAACCTGGACCCGGGGTCGTGGGGACGACCCTATTGTCGTCGGACATGACGGTGGCGGGCCAATCTAGTCCCGGGGTCGTGGGGACGACCCTATAGTCGTCGGACATGTCGGCGGCTGGCCAACATTGGCCCGTGGTCGTGGGGACGACCCTATAGTCGTCGGACATGTTGGCGGCTTGTCAGCCTAGTCCCGGGGTCGTGGGAACGACCCTATAGTCGTCGGACATGTCGGCGGCTGGCCAACCTAAACCCGGGGTCGTGGGGACGACCCTATTGTCGTCGGACATGACGGTGGCGGGCCAATCTAGTCCCGGGGTCGTGGGGATGACCCTATAGTCGTCGGACATATCGGCGGCTGGCCAACTTTGGCCCGGTGTCGTGGGGACGACCCTATTGTCGTCGGACATGACGGTGGCGGGCCAATCTAGTCCCGGGGTCGTGGGGACGACCCTATAGTCGTCGGACAAGTCGGCGGCGGGCCAAGCTTGTCCCGGGGTCGTGGGGACGACCCTATAATCGTCGGACATGACGGTGGCGGGCCAATCTAGTCCCGGGGTCGTGGGGACGACGCTATAATAGTTGGACATGACGGTGGCGGGCCAATCTAGTCCCGGGGTCGTAGGGACGACCCTATAGTCGTCGGCCATGTTGGCGATTGGCCAACATTGGCCCGGGGTCGTCGGGACGACCCTATAGTCGTCGGAAATGTCGGCGGCTGGCCAACCTGGACCTGGGGTCGTGGGGACGACCCTATTTTCGTCGGACATGACGGTGGCGGGCCAATCTAGTCTCGCGGTCGTGGGGACGACCCTACAGTCGTCGGAAATGTCGGCGGCTGGCCAACCTGGACCCGGGGTCGTGGGGACGACCCTATTGTCGTCGGACATGTCGGCGGCTGGCCAACTTTGGCCCGTGGTTGTGGGGACGACCCTATAGTCGATGGACATGACGGTGGCGGGCCAATCTAGTCCCGGGGTCGTGGGGACGACCCTATAGTCGTCGGACAAGTCGGCGGCGGGCCAAGCTTGTCCCGGGGTCGTGGGGACGACCCTATAATCGTCGGACATGACGGTGGCGGGCCAATCTAGTCCCGGGGTCGTGGGGACGACGCTATAATCGTTGGACATGACGGTGGCGGGCCAATCTAGTCCCGGGGTCGTAGGGACGACCCTATAGTCGTCGGCCATGTTGGCGATTGGCCAACATTGGCCCGGGGTCGTCGGGACGACCCTATAGTCGTCGGAAATGTCGGCGGCTGGCCAACCTGGACCTGGGGTCGTGGGGACGACCCTATTTTCGTCGGACATGACGGTGGCGGGCCAATCTAGTCTCGCGGTCGTGGGGACGACCCTACAGTCGTCGGAAATGTCGGCGGCTGGCCAACCTGGACCCGGGGTCGTGGGGACGACCCTATTGTCGTCGGACATGTCGGCGGCTGGCCAACTTTGGCCCGTGGTTGTGGGGACGACCCTATAGTCGATGGACATGACGGTGGCGGGCCAATCTAGTCCCGGGGTCGTGGGGACGACCCTATAGTCGTCGGACAAGACGGCGGCTGGACATCTTTGGCCCGGGGTCGTGGGGACGACCCTATAGTCGTCGGACATGTTGGCGGCTTGTCAGCCTAGTCCCAGGGTCGTGGGGACGACCCTATAGTCGTCGGACAAGTCGGCGGCGGGCCAACCTTGTCCCGGGGTCGTGGGGACGACCCTATAGTCGTCGGACATGTCGGCGGCTGGCCAACTTTGGCCCGGTGTCGTGGGGACGACTCTATAGTCGTCGGAAATGTCGGCGGCTGGCCAACCTGGACCTGGGGTCGTGGGGACGACCCTATTTTCGTCGGACATGACGGTGGCGGGCCAATCTAGTCTCGCGGTCGTGGGGACGACCCTACAGTCTTCGGACATTTCGGCGGCTGGCCAACTTTGGCCCGGTGTCGTAGGGACGACTCTATAGTCGTCGGAAATGTCGGCGGCTGGCCAACCTGGACCCGGGGTCGTGGGGACGACCCTATTGTCGTCGGACATGACGGTGGCGGGCCAATCTAGTCCCGGGGTCGTGGGGACGACCCTATAGTCGTCGGACATGTCGGCGGCTGGCCAACATTGGCCCGTGGTCGTGGGGACGACCCTATAGTCGTCGGACATGTTGGCGGCTTGTCAGCCTAGTCCCGGGGTCGTGGGAACGACCCTATAGTCGTCGGACAAGTCGGCGGCTGGCCAACCTAAACCCGGGGTCGTGGGGACGACCCTATTGTCGTCGGACATGACGGTGGCGGGCCAATCTAGTCCCGGGGTCGTGGGGATGACCCTATAGTCGTCGGACATGTCGGCGGCTGGCCAACTTTGGCCCGGTGTCGTGGGGACGACCCTATTGTCGTCGGACATGACGGTGGCGGGCCAATCTAGTCCCGGTGTCGTGGGGACGACCCTATAGTCGTCGGGCAAGTCGGCGGCGGGCCAAGCTTGTCCCGGGGTCGTGGGGACGACCCTATAGTCGTCGGGCAAGTCGGCGGCGGGCCAAGCTTGTCCCGGGGTCGTGGGGACGACCCTATAATCGTCGGACATGTCGGCGGCTGGCCAACCTAGACCCGGGGTCGTGGGGACGACCCTATTGTCGTCGGACATGACGGTGGCGGGCCAATCTAGTCCCGGTGTCGTGGGGACGACCCTATAGTCGTCGGGCAAGTCGGCGGCGGGCCAAGCTTGTCCCGGGGTCGTGGGGACGATCCAATAGTCGTCGGACATGTCGGCGGCTGGCCAACTTTGGCGCGAGGTCGTGGGGACGATCCGATTGTCGTCGGACATGTCGGCGGCTGGCCAACCTAGACCCGGGGTCGTGGGGACGATCCGATTGTCGTCGGACATGTCGGCGGCTGGCCAACTTTGGCACCGTGGTCGTGGGGACGATCCAATAGTCGTCAGACATGTCGGCGGCTGGCCAACCTGGACCCGGGTTCGTGGGGACGACCCTATTGTCGTCGGACATGACGGTGGCGGGCCAATCTAGTCTCGTCGTCGTGGGAACGACCCTATAATCGTCGGACATGACGGTGGCGGGCCAATCTAGTCCCGGGGTCGTGGGGACGACCCTATAGTCGTCGGACATGTCGGCGGCTGGCCAACTTTGGCGCGTGGTCGTGGGGACGATCCAATAGTCGTCAGACATGTCGGCGGCTGGCCAACCTGGACCCGGGGTCGTGGGGACGACCCTATTGTCGTCGGACATGACGGTGGCGGGCCAATCTAGTCTCGCGGTCGTGGGGACGACCCTATAATCGTCGGACATGACGGTGGCGGGCCAATCTAGTCCCGGGGTCGTGGGGACGACCCTATAGTCGTCGGACATGTCGGCGGCTGGCCAACTTTGGCCCGGTGTCGTGGGGACGACCCTATAGTCGTCGGACATTTCGGCGGCATGCCAACTTTGGCCCGTGGTCGTGGGGACGACCCTATAGTTGTTGGACATGACGGTGGCGGGCTATTCTAGTCCCGGGGTCGTAGGGACGACCCTATAGTCGTTGGACATGTCGACGATTGGCCAACATTGGCCCGGGGTCGTGGGGACGACCCTATAGTCGTCGGACATGTTGGCGGCTTGTCAGCCTAGTCCCGGGGTCGTGGCAACGACCCTATAGTCGTCGGACAAGTCGGCGGCTGGCCAACCTAAACCCGGGGTCGTGGGGACGACCCTATTGTCGTCGGACATGACGGTGGCGGGCCAATCTAGTCCCGGGGTCGTGGGGATGACCCTATAGTCGTCGGACATGTCGGCGGCTGGCCAACTTTGGCCCGGTGTCGTGGGGACGACCCTATTGTCGTCGGGCATGACGGTGGCGGGCCAATCTAGTCCCGGGGTCGTGGGGACGACCCTATAGTCGTCGGACAAGTCGGCGGCGGGCCAAGCTTGTCCCGGGGTCGTGGGGACGACCCTATAATCGTCGGACATGACGGTGGCGGGCCAATCTAGTCCCGGGGTCGTGGGGACGACGCTATAATCGTTGGACATGACGGTGGCGGGCCAATCTAGTCCCGGGGTCGTAGGGACGACCCTATAGTCGTCGGCCATGTTGGCGATTGGCCAACATTGGCCCGGCGTCGTCGGGACGACCCTATAGTTGTCGGACATGTCGGCGGCTGGCCAACCTAGTCCCGGGGTCGTGGGGACGACCCTATAGTCGTCGGACATTTCGGCGGCTTGCCAACTTTGGCCCGGGGTCGTGGGGACGACCCTATAGTCGTCGGACATGTCGGCGGCTGGCCAACTTTGGCCCGTGGTTGTGGGGACGACCCTATAGTCGTTGGACATGACGGTGGCGGGCCAATCTAGTCCCGGGGTCGTGGGGACGACCCTATAGTCGTCGGAAATGTCGGCGGCTGGCCAACCTGGACCCGGGGTCGTGGGGACGACCCTATTGTCGTCGGACATGACGGTGGCGGGCCAATCTAGTCCCGGTATCGTGGGGACGACTCTATAGTCGTCGGAAATGTCGGCGGCTGGCCAACCTGGACCTGGGGTCGTGGGGACGACCCTATTTTCGTCGGACATGACGGTGGCGGGCCAATCTAGTCTCGCGGTCGTGGGGACGACCCTACAGTCTTCGGACATTTCGGCGGCTGGCCAACTTTGGCCCGGTGTCGTAGGGACGACTCTATAGTCGTCGGAAATGTCGGCGGCTGGCCAACCTGGACCCGGGGTCGTGGGGACGACCCTATTGTCGTCGGACATGACGGTGGCGGGCCAATCTAGTCCCGGGGTCGTGGGGACGACCCTATAGTCGTCGGACATGTCGGCGGCTGGCCAACATTGGCCCGTGGTCGTGGGGACGACCCTATAGTCGTCGGACATGTTGGCGGCTTGTCAGCCTAGTCCCGGGGTCGTGGGAACGACCCTATAGTCGTCGGACATGTCGGCGGCTGGCCAACCTAAACCCGGGGTCGTGGGGACGACCCTATTGTCGTCGGACATGACGGTGGCGGGCCAATCTAGTCCCGGGGTCGTGGGGACGACGCTATAATCGTTGGACATGACGGTGGCGGGCCAATCTAGTCCCGGGGTCGTAGGGACGACCGTATAGTCGTCGGCCATGTTGGCGATTGGCCAACATTGGCCCGGGGTCGTCGGGACGACCCTATAGTTGTCGGACATGTCGGCGGCTGGCCAACCTAGTCCCGGGGTCGTGGGGACGACCCTATAGTCGTCGGACATTTCGGCGGCTTGCCAACTTTGGCCCGGGGTCGTGGGGACGACCCTATAGTCGTCGGACATGTCGGCGGCTGGCCAACTTTGGCCCGTGGTTGTGGGGACGACCCTATAGTCTTTGGACATGACGGTGGCGGGCCAATCTAGTCCCGGGGTCGTGGGGACGACCCTATAGTCGTCGGAAATGTCGGCGGCTGGCCAACCTGGACCCGGGGTCGTGGGGACGTCCCTATTGTCGTCGGACATGACGGTGGCGGGCCAATCTAGTCTCGCGGTCGTGGGGACGACCCTATAATCGTCGGACATGACGGTGGCGGGCCAATCTAGTCCCGGGGTCGTGGGGACGACCCTATAGTCGTCGGACATTTCGGCGGCATGCCAACTTTGGCCCGTGGTCGTGGGGACGACCCTATAGTTGTTGGACATGACGGTGGCGGGCTAATCTAGTCCCGGGGTCGTAGGGACGACCCTATAGTCGTCGGACATGTTGGCGATTGGCCAACATTGGCCCGGGGTCGTCGGGACGACCCTATAGTCGTCGGACATGTCGGCGGCTGGCCAACCTAGTCCCGGGGTCGTGGGGACGACCCTATTGTCGTCGGACATGGCGGTGGCGGGCCAATCTAGACCCGAGGTCCTGGGGACGACCCTATAGTAGTCGGACATGTCGGCGGCTGTCCAACTTTGGCCCGGTGTCGTGGGGACGACTCTATAGTCGTCGGACATGTCGGCGGCTGGCCAACCTAGACCCGGGGTCGTGGGGACGACCCTATTGTCGTCGGACATGACGGTGGCGGGCCAATCTAGTCCCGGGGTCGTGGGGACGACCCTATAGTCGTCGGACAAGTCGGCGGCGGGCCAAGCTTGTCCCGGGGTCGTGGGGACGACCCTATAATCGTCGGACATGACGGTGGCGGGCCAATCTAGTCCCGGGGTCGTGGGGACGACGCTATAATCGTTGGACATGACGGTGGCGGGCCAATCTAGTCCCGGGGTCGTAGGGACGACCCTATAGTCGTCGGCCATGTTGGCGATTGGCCAACATTGGCCCGGGGTCGTCGGGACGACCCTATAGTCGTCGGAAATGTCGGCGGCTGGCCAACCTGGACCTGGGGTCGTGGGGACGACCCTATTTTCGTCGGACATGACGGTGGCGGGCCAATCTAGTCTCGCGGTCGTGGGGACGACCCTACAGTCGTCGGAAATGTCGGCGGCTGGCCAACCTGGACCCGGGGTCGTGGGGACGACCCTATTGTCGTCGGACATGTCGGCGGCTGGCCAACTTTGGCCCGTGGTTGTGGGGACGACCCTATAGTCGATGGACATGACGGTGGCGGGCCAATCTAGTCCCGGGGTCGTGGGGACGACCCTATAGTCGTCGGACAAGTCGGCGGCGGGCCAAGCTTGTCCCGGGGTCGTGGGGACGACCCTATAATCGTCGGACATGACGGTGGCGGGCCAATCTAGTCCCGGGGTCGTGGGGACGACGCTATAATCGTTGGACATGACGGTGGCGGGCCAATCTAGTCCCGGGGTCGTAGGGACGACCCTATAGTCGTCGGCCATGTTGGCGATTGGCCAACATTGGCCCGGGGTCGTCGGGACGACCCTATAGTCGTCGGAAATGTCGGCGGCTGGCCAACCTGGACCTGGGGTCGTGGGGACGACCCTATTTTCGTCGGACATGACGGTGGCGGGCCAATCTAGTCTCGCGGTCGTGGGGACGACCCTACAGTCGTCGGAAATGTCGGCGGCTGGCCAACCTGGACCCGGGGTCGTGGGGACGACCCTATTGTCGTCGGACATGTCGGCGGCTGGCCAACTTTGGCCCGTGGTTGTGGGGACGACCCTATAGTCGATGGACATGACGGTGGCGGGCCAATCTAGTCCCGGGGTCGTGGGGACGACCCTATAGTCGTCGGACAAGACGGCGGCTGGACATCTTTGGCCCGGGGTCGTGGGGACGACCCTATAGTCGTCGGAAATGTCGGCGGCTGGCCAACCTGGACCCGGGGTCGTGGGGACGACCCTATTGTCGTCGGACATGACGGTGGCGGGCCAATCTAGACTCGCGGTCGTGGGGACGACCCTATAATCGTCGGACATGACGGTGGCGGGCCAATCTAGTCCCGGGGTCGTGGGGACGACCCTATAGTCGTCGGACTTGACGGTGGCGGGCCAACTTTGGCGGGTGGTCGTGGGGACGATCCGATTGTCGTCGGACATGTCGGCGGCTGGCCAACTTTGGCCCGTGGTCGTGGGGACGATCCAATAGTCGTCGGACATGTCGGCGGCTGGCCAACTTTGGTGCGTGGGCGTGGTGACGTTCCGATTGTCGTCGGACATGTCGGCGGCTGGCCATCCTAGCCCCGGGGTCGTGGGGACGACCCTATTGTCGTCGGACATGGCGGTGGCGGGCCAATCTAGTCCCGTGGTCGTGGGGACGCCCCTATAGTCTTCCGACATGACGGTAGCGGGCCAATCTAGACCCGAGGTCCTGGGGACGACCCTATAGTAGTCGGACATGTCGGCGGCTGTCCAACTTTGGCCCGGTGTCGTGGGGACGACCCTATAGTCGTCGGACATGTCGGCGGCTGTCCAACTTTGGCCCGGTGTCGTGGGGACGACTCTATAGTCGTCGGAAATGTCGGCCGCTGGCCAACCTGGCCCGGGGTCGTGGGGACGACCCTATTGTCGTCGGACATGACGGTGGCGGGCCAAACTAGTCTCGGGGTCGTGGGGACGACCCTATAGTCGTCGGACATGACGGTTGCGGGCCAGTCTAGTCCCGGGTCGTGGGGACGACCCTATAGTCGTCGGACATGTTGGCGGCTTGTCAGCCTAGTCCCGGGGTCGTGGGGACGACCCTATAGTCGTCGGACATGTCGGCGGCTGGCCAACTTTGGCCCGGTGTCGTGGGGACGACTCTATAGTCGTCGGAAATGTCGGCGGCTGGCCAACCTGGACCCGGGGTCGTGGGGACGACCCTATTGTCGTCGGACATGACGGTGGCGGGCCAATCTAGTCTCGGGGTCGTGGGGACGACCCTATAGTCGTCGGACATGTCGGCGTGTGGCCAACTTTGGCCCGGGGTCGTGGGGACGACTCTATAGTCGTCGGAAATGTCGGCGGCTGGCCAACCTGTACTCGGGGTCGTGGGGACGACCCTATAGTTGTTGGACATGACGGTGGCGGGCTAATCTAGTCCCGGGGTCGTAGGGACGACCCTATAGTCGTGGGACATGTCGGCTATTGGCCAACATTGGCCCGGGGTCGTGGGGACGACCCTATAGTCGTCGGGCATGTCGGCGGCTGGCCAACTTTGGCCCGGTGTCGTAGGGACGACACTATAGTCGTCGGAAATGTCGGCGGCTGGCCAACCTGGACCCGGGGTCGTGGGGACGACTCTATAGTCGTCGGAAATGTCGGCGGCTGGCCAACCTGGACCCGGGGTCGTGGGGACGACCCTATTGTCGTCGGACATGACGGTGGCGGGCCAATCTAGTCTCGGGGTCGTGGGGACGACCCTATAGTCGTCGGACATGTCGGCGGCTGGCCAACTTTGGCCCGGTGTCGTGGGGACGACTCTATAGTCGTCGGAAATGTCGGCGGCTGGCCAACCTGGACCCGGGGTCGTGGGGACGACCCTATTGTCGTCGGACATGACGGTGGCGGGCCAATCTAGTCTCGGGGTCGTGGGGACGACCCTATAGTCGTCGGACAAGACGGCGGCTGGACATCTTTGGCCCGGGGTCGTGGGGACGACCCTATAGTCGTCGGACATGTTGGCGGCTTGTCAGCCTAGTCCCGGGGTCGTGGGGACGACCCTATAGTCGTCGGACATGTCGGCGGCTGGCCAACTTTGGCCCGGTGTCGTGGGGACGACTCTATAATCGTCGGAAATGTCGGCGGCTGGCCAACCTGGACCCGGGGTCGTGGGGACGACCCTATTGTCGTCGGACATGACGGTGGCGGGCCAATCTAGTCTCGGGGTCGTGGGGACGACCCTATAGTCGTCGGACATGTCGGCGTGTGGCCAACTTTGGCCCGGGGTCGTGGGGACGACTCTATAGTCGTCGGAAATGTCGGCGGCTGGCCAACCTGTACTCGGGGTCGTGGGGACGACCCTATAGTTGTTGGACATGACGGTGGCGGGCTAATCTAGTCCCGGGGTCGTAGGGACGACCCTATAGTCGTGGGACATGTCGGCTATTGGCCAACATTGGCCCGGGGTCGTGGGGACGACCCTATAGTCGTCGGACATGTCGGCGGCTGGCCAACTTTGGCCCGGTGTCGTAGGGACGACACTATAGTCGTCGGAAATGTCGGCGGCTGGCCAACCTGGACCCGGGGTCGTGGGGACGACCCTATTGTCGTCGGACATGACGGTGGCGGGCCAATCTAGTCTCGCGGTCGTGGGGACGACCCTATAATCGTCGGACATGACGGTGGCGGGCCAATCTAGTCCCGGGGTCGTGGGGACGACCCTATAGTCGTCGGACATGTCGGCGGCTGGCCAACTTTGGCCCGGTGTCGTGGGGACGACCCTATAGTCGACGGACATTTCGGCGGCATGCCAACTTTGGCCCGTGGTCGTGGGGACGACCCTATAGTTGTTGGACATGACGGTGGCGGGCTAATCTAGTCCCGGGGTCGTAGGGACGACCCTATAGTCGTGGGACATGTCGGCTATTGGCCAACATTGGCCCGGGGTCGTGGGGACGACCCTATAGTCGTCGGACATGTCGGCGGCTGGCCAACGTTGGCGCGTGGTCGTGGGGACGATCCAATAGTCGTCAGACATGTCGGCGGCTGGCCAACCTGGACCCGGGGTCGTGGGGACGACCCTATTGTCGTCGGACATGACGGTGGCGGGCTAATCTAGTCTCGCGGTCGTGGGGACGACCCTATAATCGTCGGACATGACGGTGGCGGGCCAATCTAGTCCCGGGGTCGTGGGGACGACCCTATAGTCGTCGGACATGTCGGCGGCTGGCCAACTTTGGCCCGGTGTCGTGGGGACGACCCTATAGTCGTCGGACATTTCGGCGGCATGCCAACTTTGGCCCGTGGTCGTGGGGACGACCCTATAGTTGTTGGACATGACGGTGGCGGGCTATTCTAGTCCCGGGGTCGTAGGGACGACCCTATAGTCGTTGGACATGTCGGCGATTGGCCAACATTGGCCCGGGGTCGTGGGGACGACCCTATAGTCGTCGGACATGTCGGCGGCTGGCCAACTTTGGCGCGTGGTCGTGGGGACGATCCGATTATCGTCGGACATGTCGGCGGCAGGCCAACTTTGGCCCGTGGTCGTGGGGACGATCCAATAGTCGTCGGACATGTCGGCGGCTGGCCAACTTTGGCCCGTGGTCGTAGGGACGACCCTATAGTCGTCGGACATGTCGGCAGCTGGCCAACTTTGGCCCGTGGTTGTGGGGACGACCCTATAGTCGTTGGACATGACGGTGGCGGGCCAATCTAGTCCCGGGGTCGTGGGGACGACCCTATAGTCGTCGGAAATGTCGGCGGCTGGCCAACCTGGACCCGGGGTCGTGGGGACGACCCTATTGTCGTCGGACATGACGGTGGCGGGCCAATCTAGTCTCGCGGTCGTGGGGACGACCCTATAATCGTCGGACATGACGGTGGCGGGCCAATATAGTCCCGGGGTCGTGGGGACGACCCTATAGTCGTCGGACATGTCGGCGGCTGGCCAACTTTGGCCCGGTGTCGTGGGGACGACCCTATAGTCGTCGGACATTTCGGCGGCATGCCAACTTTGGCCCGTGGTCGTGGGGACGACCCTATAGTTGTTGGACATGACGGTGGCGGGCTAATCTAGTCCCGGGGTCGTAGGGACGACCCTATAGTCGTTGGACATGTCGGCGATTGGCCAACATTGGCCCGGGGTCGTGGGGACGACCCTATATTCGTCGGACATGTCGGCGGCTGGCCAACTTTGGCCCGTGGTTGTGGGGACGACCCTATAGTCGTTGGACATGACGGTGGCGGGCCAATCTAGTCCCGGGGTCGTGGGGACGACCCTATAGTCGTCGGACATGTCGGCGGCTGGCCAACTTTGGCCCGGTGTCGTGGGGACGACTCTATAGTCGTCGGAAATGTCGGCGGCTGGCCAGCCTGGACCCGGGGTCGTGGGGACGACCCTATTGTCGTCGGACATGACGGTGGCGGGCCAATCTAGTCCCGGTGTCGTGGGGACGACCCTATAGTCGTCGGGCAAGTCGGCGGCGGGCCAAGCTTGTCCCGGGGTCGTGGGGACGACCCTATAGTCGTCGGGCAAGTCGGCGGCGGGCCAAGCTTGTCCCGGGGTCGTGGGGACGACCCTATAATCGTCGGACATGTCGGCGGCTGGCCAACCTAGACCCGGGGTCGTGGGGACGACCCTATTGTCGTCGGACATGACGGTGGCGGGCCAATCTAGTCCCGGTGTCGTGGGGACGACCCTATAGTCGTCGGGCAAGTCGGCGGCGGGCCAAGCTTGTCCCGAGGTCGTGGGGACGATCCAATAGTCGTCGGACATGTCGGCGGCTGGCCAACTTTGGCGCGTGGTCGTGGGGACGATCCGATTGTCGTCGGACATGTCGGCGGCTGGCCAACCTAGACCCGGGGTCGTGGGGACGATCCGATTGTCGTCGGACATGTCGGCGGCTGGCCAACTTTGGCACCGTGGTCGTGGGGACGATCCAATAGTCGTCAGACATGTCGGCGGCTGTCCAACTTTGGCCCGGTGTCGTGGGGACGAATCTATAGTCGTCGGACATGTCGGCGGCTGGCCAACCTAGTCCCGGGGTCGTGGGGACGACCCTATAGTCGTCGGACATTTCGGCGGCTTGCCAACTTTGGCCCGGGGTCGTGGGGACGACCCTATAGTCGTCGGACATGTCGGCGGCTGGCCAACTTTGGCCCGTGGTTGTGGGGACGACCCTATAGTCGTTGGACATGACGGTGGCGGGCCAATCTAGTCCCGGGGTCGTGGGGACGACCCTATAGTCGTCGGAAATGTCGGCGGCTGGCCAACCTGGACCCGGGGTCGTGGGGACGACCCTATTGTCGTCGGACATGACGGTGGCGGGCCAATCTAGACTCGCGGTCGTGGGGACGACCCTATAATCGTCGGACATGACGGTGGCGGGCCAATCTAGTCCCGGGGTCGTGGGGACGACCCTATAGTCGTCGGACTTGACGGTGGCGGGCCAACTTTGGCGGGTGGTCGTGGGGACGATCCGATTGTCGTCGGACATGTCGGCGGCTGGCCAACTTTGGCCCGTGGTCGTGGGGACGACCCTATAGTCGTCGGACAAGTCGGCGGCCGTCCAACTTTGGCCCGGGGTCGTGGGGACGACCCTATAGTCGTCGGACTTGACGGTGGCGGGCCAATCTAGTCCCGGGGTCGTGGGGACGACCCTATAGTCGTCAGACATGTCGGTGGCGAGCCAACCTAGTCCCGGGGTCGTAGGGATGACCCTACAGTCGTCGGACAAGTCGGCGGCGGGCCTACCTAGTCCCGGGGTCGTGGGGACGACCCTATAGTCATCGGATAAGTCGGCAGCTTGCCAACTTTGGCCCGGGGTCGTGGGAACGACCCTATAGTCGTCGGACAAGTCGGCGGCGAGCCCACCTAGTCCGGGGGTCGTGGGGACGACCCTATAGTCGTCGGATATGTCGGCGGCTGGCCAACTTTGGCCCGTGGTCGTGGGGACGACCCTATAGTCGTCGGACAAGTCGGCGGCGGGCCAACCTAGTCCCGGGGTCGTGGGGACGAACCTATAATCGTCGGACAAGCCGGCGGCTGGCCAACTTTGGCCCGTGGTCGTGGGGACGACCCTATAGTCGTCGGACAAGTCGGCGGCCGTCCAACATTGGCCCGGGGTCGTGGGGACGACCCTACAGTCGTCGGACATGTCGGCGGCTGGCCAACTTTGGCGCGTGGTCGTGGGGACGATCCGATTGTCGTCGGACATGTCGGCGGCTGGCCAACTTTGGCCCGTGGTCGTGGGGACGATCCAATAGTCATCGGACATGTCGGCGGCTGGCCAACTTTGGCGCGTGGGCGTGGTGACGATCCGATTGTCGTCGGACATGTCGGCGGCTGGCCAACCTAGCCCCGGGGTCGTGGGGACGACCCTATTGTCGTCGGACATGGCGGTGGCGGGCCAATCTAGTCCCGTGGTCGTGGGGACGACCCTATAGTCTTCGGACATGACGGTAGCGGGCCAATCTAGACCCGAGGTCCTGGGGACGACCCTATAGTAGTCGGACATGTCGGCGGCTGTCCAACTTTGGCCCGGTGTCGTGGGGACGACTCTATAGTCGTCGGACATGTCGGCGGCTGGCCAACCTAGTCCCGGGGTCGTGGGGACGACCCTATAGTCGTCGGACATTTCGGCGGCTTGCCAACTTTGGCCCGGGGTCGTGGGGACGACTCTATAGTCGTCGGAAATGTCGGCGGCTGGCCAACCTGGACTCGGGTTCGTGGGGACGACCCTATAGACGTCGGACAAGACGGCGGCTGGACATCTTTGGCCCGGGGTCGTGGGGACGACCCTATAGTCGTCGGACATGTTGGCGGCTTGTCAGCCTAGTCCCGGGGTCGTGGGGACGACCCTATAGTCGTCGGACATGTCGGCGGCTGGCCAACTTTGGCCCGGTGTCGTGGGGACGACTCTATAGTCGTCGGAAATGTCGGCGGCAGGCCAACCTGGACCCGGGGTCGTGGGGACGACCCTATTGTCGTCGGACATGACGGTGGCGGGCCAATCTAGTCTCGGGGTCGTGGGGACGACCCTATAGTCTTCGGACATGTCGGCGTGTGGCCAACATTGGCCCGGGGTCGTGGGGACGACTCTATAGTCGTCGGAAATGTCGGCGGCTGGCCAACCTGTACTCGGGGTCGTGGGGACGACCCTATAGTCGTCGGACAAGACGGCGGCTGGACATCTTTGGCCCGGGGTCGTGGGGACGACCCTATAGTCGTCGGACATGTCGGCGGCTGGCCAACTTTGGCCCGGTGTCGTGGGGACGACTCTATAGTCGTCGGAAATGTCGGCGGCTGGCCAACCTGGACCCGGAATCGTGACGACGACCCTATAGTCGTCGGAGAAGACGGCGGCTGGACATCTTTGGCCCGGGGTCGTGGGGACGACCCTATAGTCGTCGGACATGTTGGCGGCTTGTCAGCCTAGTCCCGGGGTCGTGGGTACGACCCTATAGTCGTCGGACAAGTCGGCGGCTGGCCAACCTAGACCCGGGGTCGTGGGGACGACCCTATAAACGTCGGACATGACGGTGGCGGGCCAATCTAGTCCCGGGGTCGTGGGGATGACCCTATAGTCGTCGGACATGTCTGCGGCTGGCCAACTTTGGCCCGGTGTCGTAGGGACGACACTATAGTCGTCGGAAATGTCGGCGGCTGGCCAACCTGGACCCGGGGTCGTGGGGACGACCCTATTGTCGTCGGACATGACGGTGGCGGGCCAATCTAGTCCCGGGGTCGTGGGGACGACCCTATAGTCGTCGAACAATTCGGCGGCGGGCCAAGCTTGTCCCGGGGTCGTGGGGACGACCCTATAATCGTCGGACATGACGGTGGCGGGCCAATCTAGTCCCGGGGTCGTGGGGATGACCCTATAGTCGTCGGACATGTCTGCGGCTGGCCAACTTTGGCCCGGTGTCGTAGGGACGACACTATAGTCGTCGGAAATGTCGGCGGCTGGCCAACCTGGACCCGGGGTCGTGGGGACGACCCTATTGTCGTCGGACATGACGGTGGCGGGCCAATCTAGTCTCGGGGTCGTGGGGACGACCCTATAGTCGTCGGACAAGACGGCGGCTGGACATCTTTGGCCCGGGGTCGTGGGGACGACTCTATAGTCGTCGGAAATGTCGGCGGCTGGCCAACCTGTACTCGGGGTCGTGGGGACGACCCTATAGTTGTTGGACATGACGGTGGCGGGCTAATCTAGTCCCGGGGTCGTAGGGACGACCCTATAGTCGTGGGACATGTCGGCTATTGGCCAACATTGGCCCGGGGTCGTGGGGACGACCCTATAGTCGTCGGACATGTCGGCGGCTGGCCAACTTTGGCCCGGTGTCGTAGGGACGACACTATAGTCGTCGGAAATGTCGGCGGCTGGCCAACCTGGACCCGGGGTCGTGGGGACGACTCTATAGTCGTCGGAAATGTCGGCGGCTGGCCAACCTGGACCCGGGGTCGTGGGGACGACCCTATTGTCGTCGGACATGACGGTGGCGGGCCAATCTAGTCTCGGGGTCGTGGGGACGACCCTATAGTCGTCGGACATGTCGGCGGCTGGCCAACTTTGGCCCGGTGTCGTGGGGACGACTCTATAGTCGTCGGAAATGTCGGCGGCTGGCCAACCTGGACCCGGGGTCGTGGGGACGACCCTATTGTCGTCGGACATGACGGTGGCGGGCCAATCTAGTCTCGGGGTCGTGGGGACGACCCTATAGTCGTCGGACAAGACGGCGGCTGGACATCTTTGGCCCGGGGTCGTGGGGACGACCCTATAGTCGTCGGACATGTTGGCGGCTTGTCAGCCTAGTCCCGGGGTCGTGGGGACGACCCTATAGTCGTCGGACATGTCGGCGGCTGGCCAACTTTGGCCCGGTGTCGTGGGGACGACTCTATAGTCGTCGGAAATGTCGGCGGCTGGCCAACCTGGACCCGGGGTCGTGGGGACGACCCTATTGTCGTCGGACATGACGGTGGCGGGCCAATCTAGTCTCGGGGTCGTGGGGACGACCCTATAGTCGTCGGACATGTCGGCGTGTGGCCAACTTTGGCCCGGGGTCGTGGGGACGACTCTATAGTCGTCGGAAATGTCGGCGGCTGGCCAACCTGTACTCGGGGTCGTGGGGACGACCCTATAGTTGTTGGACATGACGGTGGCGGGCTAATCTAGTCCCGGGGTCGTAGGGACGACCCTATAGTCGTGGGACATGTCGGCTATTGGCCAACATTGGCCCGGGGTCGTGGGGACGACCCTATAGTCGTCGGGCATGTCGGCGGCTGGCCAACTTTGGCCCGGTGTCGTAGGGACGACACTATAGTCGTCGGACATGTCGGCGGCTGGCCAACTTTGGCCCGGGGTCGTGGGGACGACTCTATAGTCGTCGGAAATGTCGGCGGCTGGCCAACCTGGACCCGGGGTCGTGGGGACGACCCTATTGTCGTCGGACATGACGGTGGCGGGCCAATCTAGTCTCGGGGTCGTGGGGACGACCCTATAGTCGTCGGACAAGACGGCGGCTGGACATCTTTGGCCCGGGGTCGTGGGGACGACCCTATAGTCGTCGGACATGTTGGCGGCTTGTCAGCCTAGTCCCGGGGTCGTGGGGACGACCCTATAGTCGTCGGACATGTCGGCGGCTGGCCAACTTTGGCCCGGTGTCGTGGGGACGACTCTATAGTCGTCGGAAATGTCGGCGGCTGGCCAACCTGGACCCGGGGTCGTGGGGACGACCCTATTGTCGTCGGACATGACGGTGGCGGGCCAATCTAGTCTCGGGGTCGTGGGGACGACCCTATAGTCGTCGGACATGTCGGCGTGTGGCCAACTTTGGCCCGGGGTCGTGGGGACGACTCTATAGTCGTCGGAAATGTCGGCGGCTGGCCAACCTGTACTCGGGGTCGTGGGGACGACCCTATAGTTGTTGGACATGACGGTGGCGGGCTAATCTAGTCCCGGGGTCGTAGGGACGACCCTATAGTCGTGGGACATGTCGGCTATTGGCCAACATTGGCCCGGGGTCGTGGGGACGACCCTATAGTCGTCGGGCATGTCGGCGGCTGGCCAACTTTGGCCCGGTGTCGTAGGGACGACACTATAGTCGTCGGAAATGTCGGCGGCTGGCCAACCTGGACCCGGGGTCGTGGGGACGACTCTATAGTCGTCGGAAATGTCGGCGGCTGGCCAACCTGGACCCGGGGTCGTGGGGACGACCCTATTGTCGTCGGACATGACGGTGGCGGGCCAATCTAGTCTCGGGGTCGTGGGGACGACCCTATAGTCGTCGGACATGTCGGCGGCTGGCCAACTTTGGCCCGGTGTCGTGGGGACGACTCTATAGTCGTCGGAAATGTCGGCGGCTGGCCAACCTGGACCCGGGGTCGTGGGGACGACCCTATTGTCGTCGGACATGACGGTGGCGGGCCAATCTAGTCTCGGGGTCGTGGGGACGACCCTATAGTCGTCGGACAAGACGGCGGCTGGACATCTTTGGCCCGGGGTCGTGGGGACGACCCTATAGTCGTCGGACATGTTGGCGGCTTGTCAGCCTAGTCCCGGGGTCGTGGGGACGACCCTATAGTCGTCGGACATGTCGGCGGCTGGCCAACTTTGGCCCGGTGTCGTGGGGACGACTCTATAATCGTCGGAAATGTCGGCGGCTGGCCAACCTGGACCCGGGGTCGTGGGGACGACCCTATTGTCGTCGGACATGACGGTGGCGGGCCAATCTAGTCTCGGGGTCGTGGGGACGACCCTATAGTCGTCGGACATGTCGGCGTGTGGCCAACTTTGGCCCGGGGTCGTGGGGACGACTCTATAGTCGTCGGAAATGTCGGCGGCTGGCCAACCTGTACTCGGGGTCGTGGGGACGACCCTATAGTTGTTGGACATGACGGTGGCGGGCTAATCTAGTCCCGGGGTCGTAGGGACGACCCTATAGTCGTGGGACATGTCGGCTATTGGCCAACATTGGCCCGGGGTCGTGGGGACGACCCTATAGTCGTCGGACATGTCGGCGGCTGGCCAACTTTGGCCCGGTGTCGTAGGGACGACACTATAGTCGTCGGAAATGTCGGCGGCTGGCCAACCTGGACCCGGGGTCGTGGGGACGACCCTATTGTCGTCGGACATGACGGTGGCGGGCCAATCTAGTCTCGCGGTCGTGGGGACGACCCTATAATCGTCGGACATGACGGTGGCGGGCCAATCTAGTCCCGGGGTCGTGGGGACGACCCTATAGTCGTCGGACATGTCGGCGGCTGGCCAACTTTGGCCCGGTGTCGTGGGGACGACCCTATAGTCGTCGGACATTTCGGCGGCATGCCAACTTTGGCCCGTGGTCGTGGGGACGACCCTATAGTTGTTGGACATGACGGTGGCGGGCTAATCTAGTCCCGGGGTCGTAGGGACGACCCTATAGTCGTGGGACATGTCGGCTATTGGCCAACATTGGCCCGGGGTCGTGGGGACGACCCTATAGTCGTCGGACATGTCGGCGGCTGGCCAACGTTGGCGCGTGGTCGTGGGGACGATCCAATAGTCGTCAGACATGTCGGCGGCTGGCCAACCTGGACCCGGGGTCGTGGGGACGACCCTATTGTCGTCGGACATGACGGTGGCGGGCTAATCTAGTCTCGCGGTCGTGGGGACGACCCTATAATCGTCGGACATGACGGTGGCGGGCCAATCTAGTCCCGGGGTCGTGGGGACGACCCTATAGTCGTCGGACATGTCGGCGGCTGGCCAACTTTGGCCCGGTGTCGTGGGGACGACCCTATAGTCGTCGGACATTTCGGCGGCATGCCAACTTTGGCCCGTGGTCGTGGGGACGACCCTATAGTTGTTGGACATGACGGTGGCGGGCTATTCTAGTCCCGGGGTCGTAGGGACGACCCTATAGTCGTTGGACATGTCGGCGATTGGCCAACATTGGCCCGGGGTCGTGGGGACGACCCTATAGTCGTCGGACATGTCGGCGGCTGGCCAACTTTGGCGCGTGGTCGTGGGGACGATCCGATTATCGTCGGACATGTCGGCGGCAGGCCAACTTTGGCCCGTGGTCGTGGGGACGATCCAATAGTCGTCGGACATGTCGGCGGCTGGCCAACTTTGGCCCGTGGTCGTAGGGACGACCCTATAGTCGTCGGACATGTCGGCGGCTGGCCAACCTAGACCCGGGGTCGTGGGGACGACCCTATTGTCGTCGGACATGACGGTGGCGGGCCAATCTAGTCCCGGGGTCGTGGGGACGACCCTATAGTCGTCGGACAAGTCGGCGGCGGGCCAAGCTTGTCCCGGGGTCGTGGGGACGACCCTATAATCGTCGGACATGACGGTGGCGGGCCAATCTAGTCCCGGGGTCGTGGGGACGACGCTATAATCGTTGGACATGACGGTGGCGGGCCAATCTAGTCCCGGGGTCGTAGGGACGACCCTATAGTCGTCGGCCATGTTGGCGATTGGCCAACATTGGCCCGGGGTCGTCGGGACGACCCTATAGTCGTCGGACATGTCGGCGGCTGGCCAACCTAGTCCCGGGGTCGTGGGGACGACCCTATAGTCGTCGGACATTTCGGCGGCTTGCCAACTTTGGCCCGGGGTCGTGGGGACGACCCTATAGTCGTCGGACATGTCGGCGGCTGGCCAACTTTGGCCCGTGGTTGTGGGGACGACCCTATAGTCGTTGGACATGACGGTGGCGGGCCAATCTAGTCCCGGGGTCGTGGGGACGACCCTATAGTCGTCGGAAATGTCGGCGGCTGGCCAACCTGGACCCGGGGTCGTGGGGACGACCCTATTGTCGTCGGACATGTCGGCGGCTGGCCAACTTTGGCCCGTGGTTGTGGGGACGACCCTATAGTCGATGGACATGACGGTGGCGGGCCAATCTAGTCCCGGGGTCGTGGGGACGACCCTATAATCGTTGGACATGACGTTGGCGGGCCAATCTAGTCCCGGGGTCGTGGGGACGACCCTATAGTCGTCGGACATGTTGGCGGCTTGTCAGCCTAGTCCCAGGGTCGTGGGTACGACCCTATAGTCGTCGGACAAGTCGGCGGCGGGCCAACCTTGTCCCGGGGTCGTGGGGACGACCCTATTGTCGTCGGACATGTCGGCGTCTGGCCAACTTTGTCCCGGTATCGTGGGGACGACTCTATAGTCGTCGGAAATGTCGGCGGCTGGCCAACCTGGACCTGGGGTCGTGGGGACGACCCTATTTTCGTCGGACATGACGGTGGCGGGCCAATCTAGTCTCGCGGTCGTGGGGACGACCCTACAGTCTTCGGACATTTCGGCGGCTGGCCAACTTTGGCCCGGTGTCGTAGGGACGACTCTATAGTCGTCGGAAATGTCGGCGGCTGGCCAACCTGGACCCGGGGTCGTGGGGACGACCCTATTGTCGTCGGACATGACGGTGGCGGGCCAATCTAGTCCCGGGGTCGTGGGGACGACCCTATAGTCGTCGGACTTGTCGGCGGCTGGCCAACATTGGCCCGTGGTCGTGGGGACGACCCTATAGTCGTCGGACATGTTGGCGGCTTGTCAGCCTAGTCCCGGGGTCGTGGGAACGACCCTATAGTCGTCGGACAAGTCGGCGGCTGGCCAACCTAAACCCGGGGTCGTGGGGACGACCCTATTGTCGTCGGACATGACGGTGGCGGGCCAATCTAGTCCCGGGGTCGTGGGGACGACCCTATAGTCGTCGGACAAGTCGGCGGCGGGCCAAGCTTGTCCCGGGGTCGTGGGGACGACCCTATAATCGTCGGACATGACGGTGGCGGGCCAATCTAGTCCCGGGGTCGTGGGGACGACGCTATAATCGTTGGACATGACGGTGGCGGGCCAATCTAGTCCCGGGGTCGTAGGGACGACCCTATAGTCGTCGGCCATGTTGGCGATTGGCCAACATTGGCCCGGGGTCGTGGGGACGACCCTATTGTCGTCGGACATGACGGTGGCGGGCCAATCTAGTCTCGCGGTCGTGGGGACGACCCTATAATCGTCGGACATGACGGTGGCGGGCCAATCTAGTCCCGGGGTCGTGGGGACGACCCTATAGTCGTCGGACATTTCGGCGGCATGCCAACTTTGGCCCGTGGTCGTGGGGACGACCCTATAGTTGTTGGACATGACGGTGGCGGGCTAATCTAGTCCCGGGGTCGTAGGGACGACCCTATAGTCGTTGGACATGTCGGCGATTGGCCAACATTGGCCCGGGGTCGTGGGGACGACCCTATATTCGTCGGACATGTCGGCGGCTGGCCAACTTTGGCCCGTGGTTGTGGGGACGACCCTATAGTCGTTGGACATGACGGTGGCGGGCCAATCTAGTCCCGGGGTCGTGGGGACGACCCTATAGTCGTCGGACATGTCGGTGGCTGGCCAACTTTGGCCCGGTGTCGTGGGGACGACTCTATAGTCGTCGGAAATGTCGGCGGCTGGCCAACCTGGACCCGGGGTCGTGGGGACGACCCTATTGTCGTCGGACATGACGGTGGCGGGCCAATCTAGTCTCGGGGTCGTGGGGACGACCCTATAGTCGTCGGACATGTCGGCGTGTGGCCAACTTTGGCCCGGGGTCGTGGGGACGACTCTATAGTCGTCGGAAATGTCGGCGGCTGGCCAACCTGTACTCGGGGTCGTGGGGACGACCCTATAGTTGTTGGACATGACGGTGGCGGGCTAATCTAGTCCCGGGGTCGTAGGGACGACCCTATAGTCGTGGGACATGTCGGCTATTGGCCAACATTGGCCCGGGGTCGTGGGGACGACCCTATAGTCGTCGGGCATGTCGGCGGCTGGCCAACTTTGGCCCGGTGTCGTAGGGACGACACTATAGTCGTCGGAAATGTCGGCGGCTGGCCAACCTGGACCCGGGGTCGTGGGGACGACTCTATAGTCGTCGGAAATGTCGGCGGCTGGCCAACCTGGACCCGGGGTCGTGGGGACGACCCTATTGTCGTCGGACATGACGGTGGCGGGCCAATCTAGTCTCGGGGTCGTGGGGACGACCCTATAGTCGTCGGACATGTCGGCGGCTGGCCAACTTTGGCCCGGTGTCGTGGGGACGACTCTATAGTCGTCGGAAATGTCGGCGGCTGGCCAACCTGGACCCGGGGTCGTGGGGACGACCCTATTGTCGTCGGACATGACGGTGGCGGGCCAATCTAGTCTCGGGGTCGTGGGGACGACCCTATAGTCGTCGGACAAGACGGCGGCTGGACATCTTTGGCCCGGGGTCGTGGGGACGACCCTATAGTCGTCGGACATGTTGGCGGCTTGTCAGCCTAGTCCCGGGGTCGTGGGGACGACCCTATAGTCGTCGGACATGTCGGCGGCTGGCCAACTTTGGCCCGGTGTCGTGGGGACGACCCTATAGTCGTCGGACATTTCGGCGGCATGCCAACTTTGGCCCGTGGTCGTGGGGACGACCCTATAGTTGTTGGACATGACGGTGGCGGGCTAATCTAGTCCCGGGGTCGTAGGGACGACCCTATAGTCGTGGGACATGTCGGCTATTGGCCAACATTGGCCCGGGGTCGTGGGGACGACCCTATAGTCGTCGGACATGTCGGCGGCTGGCCAACGTTGGCGCGTGGTCGTGGGGACGATCCAATAGTCGTCAGACATGTCGGCGGCTGGCCAACCTGGACCCGGGGTCGTGGGGACGACCCTATTGTCGTCGGACATGACGGTGGCGGGCCAATCTAGTCTCGCGGTCGTGGGGACGACCCTATAATCGTCGGACATGACGGTGGCGGGCCAATCTAGTCCCGGGGTCGTGGGGACGACCCTATAGTCGTCGGACATGTCGGCGGCTGGCCAACTTTGGCCCGGTGTCGTGGGGACGACCCTATAGTCGTCGGACATTTCGGCGGCATGCCAACTTTGGCCCGTGGTCGTGGGGACGACCCTATAGTTGTTGGACATGACGGTGGCGGGCTATTCTAGTCCCGGGGTCGTAGGGACGACCCTATAGTCGTTGGACATGTCGGCGATTGGCCAACATTGGCCCGGGGTCGTGGGGACGACCCTATAGTCGTCGGACATGTCGGCGGCGGGCCAACTTTGGCGCGTGGTCGTGGGGACGATCCGATTATCGTCGGACATGTCGGCGGCAGGCCAACTTTGGCCCGTGGTCGTGGGGACGATCCAATAGTCGTCGGACATGTCGGCGGCTGGCCAACTTTGGCCCGTGGTCGTAGGGACGACCCTATAGTCGTCGGACATGTCGGCGGCTGGCCAACCTAGACCCGGGGTCGTGGGGACGACCCTATTGTCGTCGGACATGACGGTGGCGGGCCAATCTAGTCCCGGGGTCGTGGGGACGACCCTATAGTCGTCGGACAAGTCGGCGGCGGGCCAAGCTTGTCCCGGGGTCGTGGGGACAACCCTATAATCGTCGGACATGACGGTGGCGGGCCAATCTAGTCCCGGGGTCGTGGGGACGACGCTATAATCGTTGGACATGACGGTGGCGGGCCAATCTAGTCCCGGGGTCGTAGGGACGACCCTATAGTCGTCGGCCATGTTGGCGATTGGCCAACATTGGCCCGGGGTCGTCGGGACGACCCTATAGTCGTCGGACATGTCGGCGGCTGGCCAACCTAGTCCCGGGGTCGTGGGGACGACCCTATAGTCGTCGGACATTTCGGCGGCTTGCCAACTTTGGCCCGGGGTCGTGGGGACGACCCTATAGTCGTCGGACATGTCGGCGGCTGGCCAACTTTGGCCCGTGGTTGTGGGGACGACCCTATAGTCGTTGGACATGACGGTGGCGGGCCAATCTAGTCCCGGGGTCGTGGGGACGACCCTATAGTCGTCGGAAATGTCGGCGGCTGGCCAACCTGGACCCGGGGTCGTGGGGACGACCCTATTGTCGTCGGACATGTCGGCGGCTGGCCAACTTTGGCCCGTGGTTGTGGGGACGACCCTATAGTCGATGGACATGACGGTGGCGGGCCAATCTAGTCCCGGGGTCGTGGGGACGACCCTATAATCGTTGGACATGACGTTGGCGGGCCAATCTAGTCCCGGGGTCGTGGGGACGACCCTATAGTCGTCGGACATGTTGGCGGCTTGTCAGCCTAGTCCCAGGGTCGTGGGTACGACCCTATAGTCGTCGGACAAGTCGGCGGCGGGCCAACCTTGTCCCGGGGTCGTGGGGACGACCCTATTGTCGTCGGACATGTCGGCGGCTGGCCAACTTTGGCCCGGTATCGTGGGGACGACTCTATAGTCGTCGGAAATGTCGGCGGCTGGCCAACCTGGACCTGGGGTCGTGGGGACGACCCTATTTTCGTCGGACATGACGGTGGCGGGCCAATCTAGTCTCGCGGTCGTGGGGACGACCCTACAGTCTTCGGACATTTCGGCGGCTGGCCAACTTTGGCCCGGTGTCGTAGGGACGACTCTATAGTCGTCGGAAATGTCGGCGGCTGGCCAACCTGGACCCGGGGTCGTGGGGACGACCCTATTGTCGTCGGACATGACGGTGGCGGGCCAATCTAGTCCCGGGGTCGTGGGGACGACCCTATAGTCGTCGGACATGTCGGCGGCTGGCCAACATTGGCCCGTGGTCGTGGGGACGACCCTATAGTCGTCGGACATGTTGGCGGCTTGTCAGCCTAGTCCCGGGGTCGTGGGAACGACCCTATAGTCGTCGGACAAGTCGGCGGCTGGCCAACCTAAACCCGGGGTCGTGGGGACGACCCTATTGTCGTCGGACATGACGGTGGCGGGCCAATCTAGTCCCGGGGTCGTGGGGACGACCCTATAGTCGTCGGACAAGTCGGCGGCGGGCCAAGCTTGTCCCGGGGTCGTGGGGACGACCCTATAATCGTCGGACATGACGGTGGCGGGCCAATCTAGTCCCGGGGTCGTGGGGACGACGCTATAATCGTTGGACATGACGGTGGCGGGCCAATCTAGTCCCGGGGTCGTAGGGACGACCCTATAGTCGTCGGCCATGTTGGCGATTGGCCAACATTGGCCCGGGGTCGTCGGGACGACCCTATAGTTGTCGGACATGTCGGCGGCTGGCCAACCTAGTCCCGGGGTCGTGGGGACGACCCTATAGTCGTCGGACATTTCGGCGGCATGCCAACTTTGGCCCGGGGTCGTGGGGACGACCCTATATTCGTCGGACATGTCGGCGGCTGGCCAACTTTGGCCCGTGGTTGTGGGGACGACCCTATAGTCGTTGGACATGACGGTGGCGGGCCAATCTAGTCCCGGGGTCGTGGGGACGACCCTATAGTCGTCGGACATGTCGGCGGCTGGCCAACTTTGGCCCGGTGTCGTGGGGACGACTCTATAGTCGTCGGAAATGTCGGCGGCTGGCCAGCCTGGACCCGGGGTCGTGGGGACGACCCTATTGTCGTCGGACATGACGGTGGCGGGCCAATCTAGTCTCGCGGTCGTGGGGACGACCCTATAATCGTCGGACATGACGGTGGCGGGCCAATCTAGTCCCGGGGTCGTGGGGACGACCCTATAGTCGTCGGACATTTCGGCGGCATGCCAACTTTGGGCCGTGGTCGTGGGGACGACCCTATAGTTGTTGGACATGACGGTGGCGGGCTAATCTAGTCCCGGGGTCGTAGGGACGACCCTATAGTCGTCGGCCATGTTGGCGATTGGCCAACATTGGCCCGGGGTCGTCGGGACGACCCTATAGTCGTCGGACATGTCGGCGGCTGGCCAACCTAGTCCCGGGGTCGTGGGGACGACCCTATAGTCGTCGGACATTTCGGCGGCTTGCCAACTTTGGCCCGGGGTCGTGGGGACGACCCTATAGTCGTCGGACATGTCGGCGGCTGGCCAACTTTGGCCCGTGGTTGTGGGGACGACCCTATAGTCGTTGGACATGACGGTGGCGGGCCAATCTAGTCCCGGGGTCGTGGGGACGACCCTATAGTCGTCGGAAATGTCGGCGGCTGGCCAACCTGGACCCGGGGTCGTGGGGACGACCCTATTGTCGTCGGACATGTCGGCGGCTGGCCAACTTTGGCCCGTGGTTGTGGGGACGACCCTATAGTCGATGGACATGACGGTGGCGGGCCAATCTAGTCCCGGGGTCGTGGGGACGACCCTATAATCTTTGGACATGACGTTGGCGGGCCAATCTAGTCCCGGGGTCGTGGGGACGACCCTATAGTCGTCGGACATGTTGGCGGCTTGTCAGCCTAGTCCCAGGGTCGTGGGTACGACCCTATAGTCGTCGGACAAGTCGGCGGCGGGCCAACCTTGTCCCGGGGTCGTGGGGACGACCCTATAGTCGTCGGACATTTCGGCGGCTTGCCAACTTTGGCCCGGGGTCGTGGGGACGACCCTATAGTCGTCGGACATGTCGGCGGCTGGCCAACTTTGGCCCGTGGTTGTGGGGACGACCCTATAGTCTTTGGACATGACGGTGGCGGGCCAATCTAGTCCCGGGGTCGTGGGGACGACCCTATAGTCGTCGGAAATGTCGGCGGCTGGCCAACCTGGACCCGGGGTCGTGGGGACGACCCTATTGTCGTCGGACATGACGGTGGCGGGCCAATCTAGTCTCGCGGTCGTGGGGACGACCCTATAATCGTCGGACATGACGGTGGCGGGCCAATCTAGTCCCGGGGTCGTGGGGACGACCCTACAGTCGTCGGACATTTCGGCGGCTTGCCAACTTTGGCCCGGGGTCGTGGGGACGACCCTATAGTCGTCGGACTTGACGGTGGCGGGCCAATCTAGTCCCAAGGTCCTGGGGACGACCCTATAGTCGTCGGACTTGACGGTGGCGGGCCAATCTAGTCTCGGGGTCGTGGGGACGACCCTACAGTCGTCGGACATTTCGGCGGCTTGCCAACTTTGGCCCGGGGTCGTGGGGACGACCCTATTGTCGTCGGACATGACGGTGGCGGGCCAATCTAGTCTCGGGGTCGTGGGGACGACCCTATAGTCGTCGGACAAGACGGCGGCTGGACATCTTTGACCAGGGGTCGTGGGGACGACCCTACAGTCGTCGGACATTTCGGCGGCTTGCCAACTTTGGCCCGGGGTCGTGGGGACGACCCTATAGTCGTCGGACATGTCGGCGGCTGGCCAACTTTGGCCCGGGGTCGTGGGGACGACCCTATAGTCGTCGGACAGGACGGTGGCGGACCAATCTAGTCCCGGGGTCGTGGGGACGACCCTATAGTCGTGTGACATGACGGTGGCGGGCTAATCTAGTCCCGGGGTCGTGGGGACGACCCTATAGGCGTCGGACAAGACGGCGGCTGGACATCTTTGGCCCGTGGTCGTGGGGACGACCCAATAGTGGTCGGACATGTCGGCGGCTGGCCAACCTAGTCCCGAGGTCGTGGGGACGACCCTATAGTCGTCGGACTTGACGGTGGCGGACCAATCTAGTCCCGGGGTCGTGGGGACGACCCTATAGTCGAACATGTCGGCGGCTGGCCAACTTTGGCCCGTGGTCGTGGGGATGAATCAATAGTCGTCGGACATGACGGTGGCGGGCCAATCTAGTCCCGGGGTCGTGGGGACGACCCTATAGTCGTCGAACAAGTCGGCGGCGGGCCAAGCTTGTCCCGGGGTCGTGGGGACGACCCTATAATCGTCGGACATGACGGTGGCGGGCCAATCTAGTCCCGGGGTCGTGGGGACGACCCTATAGTCGTCGGACATTTCGGCGGCTGGCCAACTTTGGCCCGGGGTCGTGGGGACGACCCTATAATCGTCGGACATGACGGTGGCGGGCCAATCTAGTCCCGGGGTCGTAGGGACGACCCTATAGTCGTCGGACATTTCGGCGGCTGGCCAACTTTGGCCCGGGGTCGTGGGGACGACCCTATAGTCGTCGGACATGTTGGCGGCTTGTCAGCCTAGTCCCGGGGTCGTGGGTACGGCCCTATAGTTGTCGGACAAGTCGGCGGCGGGCCAAACTTGTCCCGAGGTCCTGGGGACGACCCTATAGTCGTCGGACTTGACGGTGGCGGGCCAATCTAGTCCCGGGGTCGTGGGGACGACCCTACAGTCGTCGGACTTTTCGGCGGCTTGCCAACTTTGGCCCGGGGTCGTGGGGACGACCCTATAGTCGTCGGACATGTTGGCGGGTTGTCAGCCTAGTCCCGGGGTCGTGGGTACGACCCTATAGTCGTCGGACAAGTCGGCGGCGGGCCAACCTTGTCCCGGGGTCGTGGGGACGACCCTATAGTCGTCGGACATGTCGGCGGCTGGCCAACTTTGGCCCGGTGTCGTGGGGACGACTCTATAGTCGTCGGAAATGTCGGCGGCTGGCCAACTTTGGCCCGTGGTTGTGGGGACGACCCTATAGTCGTTGGACATGACGGTGGCGGGCCAATCTAGTCCCGGGGTCGTGGGTAAGACCCTATAGTCGTCGGACAAGATGGCGGATGGACATCTTTGGCCCGGGGTCGTGGGGACGACCCTATAGTCGTCGGACATGTTGGCGGGTTGTCAGCCTAGTCCCGGGGTCGTGGGTACGACCCTATAGTCGTCGGACAAGTCTGCGGCGGGCCAACCTTGTCCCGGGGTCGTGGGGACGACCCTATAGTCGTCGGACATGTCGGCGGCTGGCCAACTTTGGCCCGGTGTCGTGGGGACGACTCTATAGTCGTCGGAAATGTCGGCGGCTGGCCAACTTTGGCCCGTGGTTGTGGGGACGACCCTATAGTCGTTGGACATGACGGTGGCGGGCCAATCTAGTCCCGGGGTCGTGGGGACGACCCTATAGTCGTCGGACAAGACGGCGGCTGGACATCTTTGGCCCGGGGTCGTGGGGACGACCCTATAGTCGTCGGACATGTTGGCGGCTTGTCAGCCTAGTCCCGGGGTCGTGGGTACGACCCTATAGTCGTCGGACAAGTCGGCGGCTGGCCCACCTAGACCCGGGGTCGAGGGGACGACCCTATAGTCGTCGGACATGTTGGCGGCTTGTCAGCCTAGTCCCGGGGTCGTGGGTACGACCCTATAGTCGTCGGACAAGACGGCGGCTGGACATCTTTGGCCCGGGGTCGTGGGGACGACCCTATAGTCGTCGGACATGTTGGCGGCTTGTCAGCCTAGTCCCGGGGTCGTGGGTACGACCCTATAGTCGTCGGACATGACGGTGGCGGGCCAATCTAGTCCCGGGGTCGTGGGGACGACCCTATAGTCGTCGAACAAGTCGGCGGCGGGCCAAGCTTGTCCCGGGGTCGTGGGGACGACCCTATAATCGTCGGACATGACGGTGGCGGGCCAATCTAGTCCCGGGGTCGTGGGGACGACCCTATAGTCGTCGGACATTTCGGCGGCTGGCCAACTTTGGCCCGGGGTCGTGGGGACGACCCTATAATCGTCGGACATGACGGTGGCGGGCCAATCTAGTCCCGGGGTCGTAGGGACGACCCTATAGTCGTCGGACATTTCGGCGGCTGGCCAACTTTGGCCCGGGGTCGTGGGGACGACCCTATAGTCGTCGGACATGTTGGCGGCTTGTCAGCCTAGTCCCGGGGTCGTGGGTACGGCCCTATAGTTGTCGGACAAGTCGGCGGCGGGCCAAACTTGTCCCGAGGTCCTGGGGACGACCCTATAGTCGTCGGACTTGACGGTGGCGGGCCAATCTAGTCCCGGGGTCGTGGGGACGACCCTACAGTCGTCGGACTTTTCGGCGGCTTGCCAACTTTGGCCCGGGGTCGTGGGGACGACCCTATAGTCGTCGGACATGTTGGCGGGTTGTCAGCCTAGTCCCGGGGTCGTGGGTACGACCCTATAGTCGTCGGACAAGTCGGCGGCGGGCCAACCTTGTCCCGGGGTCGTGGGGACGACCCTATAGTCGTCGGACATGTCGGCGGCTGGCCAACTTTGGCCCGGTGTCGTGGGGACGACTCTATAGTCGTCGGAAATGTCGGCGGCTGGCCAACTTTGGCCCGTGGTTGTGGGGACGACCCTATAGTCGTTGGACATGACGGTGGCGGGCCAATCTAGTCCCGGGGTCGTGGGTAAGACCCTATAGTCGTCGGACAAGATGGCGGATGGACATCTTTGGCCCGGGGTCGTGGGGACGACCCTATAGTCGTCGGACATGTTGGCGGGTTGTCAGCCTAGTCCCGGGGTCGTGGGTACGACCCTATAGTCGTCGGACAAGTCTGCGGCGGGCCAACCTTGTCCCGGGGTCGTGGGGACGACCCTATAGTCGTCGGACATGTCGGCGGCTGGCCAACTTTGGCCCGGTGTCGTGGGGACGACTCTATAGTCGTCGGAAATGTCGGCGGCTGGCCAACTTTGGCCCGTGGTTGTGGGGACGACCCTATAGTCGTTGGACATGACGGTGGCGGGCCAATCTAGTCCCGGGGTCGTGGGGACGACCCTATAGTCGTCGGACAAGACGGCGGCTGGACATCTTTGGCCCGGGGTCGTGGGGACGACCCTATAGTCGTCGGACATGTTGGCGGCTTGTCAGCCTAGTCCCGGGGTCGTGGGTACGACCCTATAGTCGTCGGACAAGTCGGCGGCTGGCCCACCTAGACCCGGGGTCGAGGGGACGACCCTATAGTCGTCGGACATGTTGGCGGGTTGTCAGCCTAGTCCCGGGGTCGTGGGTACGACCCTATAGTCGTCGGACAAGTCGGCGGCGGGCCAACCTTGTCCCGGGGTCGTGGGGACGACCCTATAGTCGTCGGACATGTCGGCGGCTGGCCAACTTT
Organism: Andrena praecox; assembly: GCA_963932275.1. Taxonomy (NCBI): domain Eukaryota; kingdom Metazoa; phylum Arthropoda; class Insecta; order Hymenoptera; family Andrenidae; genus Andrena; species Andrena praecox. The sequence continues at coordinate 47,577 of CAWVQO010000009.1, read as the reverse complement.
GGCCCGGTGTCGTGGGGACGACTCTATAGTCGTCGGAAATGTCGGCGGCTGGCCAACATTGGCCCGTGGTTGTGGGGACGACCCTATAGTCGTTGGACATGACGGTGGCGGGCCAATCTAGGCCCGGGGTCGTGGGTAAGACCCTATAGTCGTCGGACAAGACGGCGGCTGGACATCTTTGGCCCGGGGTCGTGGGGACGACCCTATAGTCGTCGGACATGTTTGCGGGTTGTCAGCCTAGTCCCGGGGTCGTGGGGACGACCCTATAGTCGTTGGACATGACGGTGGCGGGCCAATCTAGTCCCGGGGTCGTGGGGACGACCCTATAGTCGTCGGACAAGACGGCGGCTGGACATCTTTGGCCCGGGGTCGTGGGGACGACCCTACAGTCGTCGGACATTTCGGCGGCTTGCCAACTTTGGCCCGGGGTCGTGGGGACGACCCTATAGTCGTCGGACATGTCGGCGGCTGGCCAACTTTGGCCCGTGGTTGTGGGGACGACCCTATAGTCGTTGGACATGACGGTGGCGGGCCAATCTAGTCCCGGGGTCGTGGGTAAGACCCTATAGTCGTCGGACATGTCGGCGGCTGGCCAACTTTGGACCGGTGTCGTGGGGACGACTCTATAGTCGTCGGAAATGTCGGCGGCTGGCCAACCTGGACCCGGGGTCGTGGGGACGACCCTATTGTCGTCGGACATGACGGTGGCGGGCCAATCTAGTCTCGGGGTCGTGGGGACGACCCTATAGTCGTCGGACATGTCGGCGGCTGGCCAACTTTTGCCCGGGGTCGTGGGGGCGACCCTATAGTCGTCGGACATGTTGGCGGCTTGTCAGCCTAGTCCCGGGGTCGTGGGTACCACCCTACAGTCGTCGGACATTTCGGCGGCTTGCCAACTTTGGCCCGGGGTCGTGGGGACGACCCTATAGTCGTCGGACTTGACGGTGGCGGGCCAATCTAGTCCCAAGGTCCTGGGGACGACCCTATAGTCGTCGGACTTGACGGTGGCGGGCCAATCTAATCTCGGGGTCGTGGGGACGACCCTACAGTCGTCGGACATTTCGGCGGTTTGCCAATTTTGGCGCGGGGTCGTGGGGACGACCCTATTGTCGTCGGACATGACGGTGGCGGGCCAATCTAGTCTCGGGGTCGTGGGGACGACCCTATAGTCGTCGGACAAGACGGCGGCTGGACATCTTTGGCCAGGGGTCGTGGGGACGACCCTATAGTCGTCGGACATGTTGTCGGGTTGTCAACCTAGTCCCGGGGTCGTGGGTACGACCCTATAGTCGTCGGACAAGTCGGCGGCGGGCCAACCTTGTCCCGGGGTCGTGGGCACGACCCTATAGTCGTCGGACATGTCGGCGGCTGGCCAACTTTGGCCCGGTGTCGTGGGGACGACTCTATAGTCGTCGGAAATGTCGGCGGCTAGCCAACCTGGACCCGGGGTCGTGTGGACGACCCTATTGTCGTCGGACATGACGGTGGCGGGCCAATCTAGTCTCGGGGTCGTGGGGACGACCCTATAGTCGTCGGACAAGACGGCGGCTGGACATCTTTGGCCAGGGGTCGTGGGGACGACCCTACAGTCGTCGGACATTTCGGCGGCTTGCCAACTTTGGCCCGGGGTCGTGGGGACGACCCTATAGTCGTCGGACATGTCGGCGGCTGGCCAACTTTGGCCCGGGGTCGTGGGGACGACCCTATAGTCGTCGGACAGGACGGTGGCGGACCAATCTAGTCCCGGGGTCGTGGGGACGACCCTATAGTCGTGTGACATGACGGTGGCGGGCCAATCTAGTCCCGGGGTCGTGGGGACGACCCTATAATCGTTGGACATGACGGTGGCGGGCCAATCTAGTCCCGGGGTCGTAGGGACGACCCTATAGTCGTCGGACATGGCGATTGGCCAACATTGGCCCGGGGTCGTCGGGACGACCCGATAGTCGTCGGACATGTCGGCGGCGAGCCCACCTAGTCGGGGGGTCGTGGGGACGACCCTATAGTCATCGGACAAGTCGGCGGCCGGCCAACCTAGTCCGGGGGTCGTGGGGACGACCCTATAGTCGTCGGACATGACGGTGGCGGGTCAGTCTAGTCCCGGGTCGTGGGGACGACCCTATAGTCGTCGGACATGTGGCGGCTGGCCAACTTTGGCCCGTGGTCGTGGGGACGACCCTTTAGTCGTCGGACATGTCGGCGGCTGGCCAACCTAGTCCGGGGGTCGTGGGGACGACCCTATAGTCGTCGGACATGACGGTGGCGGGCCAGTCTAGCCCCGGGTCGTGGGGACGACCCTATAGTCGTCGGACATGTCGGCGGCTAGCCAACTTTGGCCCGTGGTCGTGGGGACGACCCTATAGTCGTCAGACATGACGGTGGCGAGCCAACCTAGTCCCGGGGTCGTGGGGACGACCCTATAGTCGTCGGACAAGTCGGCGGCCGGCCAACCTAGTCCGGGGGTCGTGGGTACGACCCTATAGTCGTCGGACATGACGGTGGCGGGCCAGTCTAGTCCCGGGTCGTGGGGACGACCCTATAGTCGTCGGACATGACGGTGGCGGGCCAGTCTAGTCCCGGGTCATGGGGACGACCCTATAGTCGTCGGACAAGTCGGCGGCTGGCCAACCTTGGCCCGTGGTCGTGGGGACGACCCTATAGTCGTCGGAAATGACGGTGGCGGGCCAATCTAGTCCCGGGATCGTGGGGACGAACCTATAGTCGTCGGACAAGTCGGCGGCGAACCAATCTAGTCCCGCGGTCGTGAGGACGACCCTATAGTCGTCGGACAAGTCAGCGGCTGGCCAACATTGGCCCGTGGTCGTGGGGACGACCATATAGCCGTCGGACTTGACGGTGGCGGGCCAATCTAGTCCCGGGGTCGTGGGGACGACCCTACAGTCGTCGGACATTTCGGCGGCTTACCAACTTTGGCCCGGGGTCGTGGGACGACCCTATAGTCGTCGGACTTGACGGTAGCGGGCCAATCTAGTCCCGAGGTCGTGGGGACGACCCTATAGTCGTCGGACTTGACTGTGGCGGGCCAATCTAGTCCCGGGGTCGTGGGGACGACCCTACAGTCGTCGGACATTTCGGCGGCTTGCCAACTTTGGCCCGGTGTCGTGGGGACGACTCTATAGTCGTCGGAAATGTCGGCGGCTGGCCAACCTGGACCCGGGGTCGTGGGGACGACCCTATTGTCGTCGGACATGACGGTGGCGGGCCAATCTAGTCTCGGGGTCGTGGGGACGACCCTATAGTCGTCGGACATGTCGGCGGCTGGTCAACTTTGGCCCGGGGTCGTGGGGACGACCCTATAGTCGTCGGACAAGACGGTGGCGGACCAATCTAGTCCCGGGGTCGTGGGGACGACCCTATAGTCGGACATGTCGGCGGCTGGCCAACTTTGGCCCGTGGTCGTGGGGACGATCCAATAGTCGTCGGACATGACGGTGGCGGGCCAATCTAGTGCCGGGGTCGTGGGGACGACCCTATAGTCGTCGAACAAGTCGGCGGCGGGCCAAGCTTGTCCCGGGGTCGTGGGGACGACCCTATAATCGTCGGACATGACGGTGGCGGGCCAATCTAGTCCCGGGGTCGTGGGGACGACCCTATAGTCGTCGGACATGTCGGCGGCTGGCCAACTTTGGCCCGGTGTCGTGGGGACGACTCTATAGTCGTCGGAAATGTCGGCGGCTGGCCAACCTGGACCCGGGGTCGTGGAGACGACCCTATTGTCGTCGGACATGACGGTGGCGGGCCAATCTAGTCTCGGGGTCGTGGGGACGACCCTATAGTCGTCGGACATGTCGGCGGCTGGCCAACTTTGGCCCGGGGTCGTGGGGACGACCCTATAGTCGTCGGACATGACGGTGGCGGACCAATCTAGTCCCGGGGTCGTGGGGACGACCCTACAGTCGTCGGACATTTCGGCGGCTTGCCAACTTTGGCCCGGGGTCGTGGGGACGACCCTATAGTCGTCGGACTTGACGGTGGCGGGCCAATCTAGTCCCAAGGTCCTAGGGACGACCCTATAGTCGTCGGACAAGTCGGCGGCGGGCCAACCTGGACCCGGGGTCGTGGGCACGACCCTATAGTCGTCGGACATGTCGGCGGCTGGCCAACTTTGGCCCGGGGTCGTGGGGACGACCCTATTGTCGTCGGAAATGTCGGCGGCTGGCCAACCTGGACCCGGGGTCGTGTGGACGACCCTATTGTCGTCGGACATGACGGTGGCTGGCCAACCTGAACCCGGGGTCGTGGAGACGACCCTATTGTCGTCGGACATGACGGTGGCGGGCCAATCTAGTCTCGGGGTCGTGGGGACGACCCTATAGTCGTCGGACATGTCGGCGGCTGGCCAACTTTGGCCCGGGGTCGTGGGGACGACCCTATAGTCGTCGGACATGACGGTGGCGGACCAATCTAGTCCCGGGGTCGTGGGGACGACCCTACAGTCGTCGGACATTTCGGCGGCTTGCCAACTTTGGCCCGGGGTCGTGGGGACGACCCTATAGTCGTCGGACTTGACGGTGGCGGGCCAATCTAGTCCCAAGGTCCTGGGGACGACCCTATAGTCGTCGGACTTGACGGTGGCGGGCCAATCTAGTCTCGGGGTCGTGGGGACGACCCTACAGTCGTCGGACATTTCGGCGGCTTGCCAACTTTGGCCCGGGGTCGTGGGGACGACCCTATTGTCGTCGGACATGACGGTGGCGGGCCAATCTAGTCTCGGGGTCGTGGGGACGACCCTATAGTCGTCGGACAAGACGGCGGCTGGACATCTTTGGCCAGGGGTCGTGGGGACGACCCTATAGTCGTCGGACATGTTGTCGGGTTGTCAACCTAGTCCCGGGGTCGTGGGTACGACCCTATAGTCGTCGGACAAGTCGGCGGCGGGCCAACCTTGTCCCGGGGTCGTGGGCACGACCCTATAGTCGTCGGACATGTCGGCGGCTGGCCAACTTTGGCCCGGTGTCGTGGGGACGACTCTATAGTCGTCGGAAATGTCGGCGGCTAGCCAACCTGGACCCGGGGTCGTGTGGACGACCCTATTGTCGTCGGACATGACGGTGGCGGGCCAATCTAGTCTCGGGGTCGTGGGGACGACCCTATAGTCGTCGGACAAGACGGCGGCTGGACATCTTTGGCCAGGGGTCGTGGGGACGACCCTACAGTCGTCGGACATTTCGGCGGCTTGCCAACTTTGGCCCGGGGTCGTGGGGACGACCCTATAGTCGTCGGACATGTCGGCGGCTGGCCAACTTTGGCCCGGGGTCGTGGGGACGACCCTATAATCGTCGGACAGGACGGTGGCGGACCAATCTAGTCCCGGGGTCGTGGGGACGACCCTATAGTCGTGTGACATGACGGTGGCGGGCCAATCTAGTCCCGGGGTCGTGGGGACGACCCTATAATCGTTGGACATGACGGTGGCGGGCCAATCTAGTCCCGGGGTCGTAGGGACGACCCTATAGTCGTCGGACATGTCGGCGGCTGGCCAACTTTGGCCCGTGGTCGTGGGGACGACCCTATAGTCGTCAGACATGACGGTGGCGAGCCAACCTAGTCCCGGGGTCGTGGGGACGACCCTATAGTCGTCGGACAAGTCGGCGGCCGGCCAACCTAGTCCGGGGGTCGTGGGGACGACCCTATAGTCGTCGGACATGACGGTGGCGGGCCAGTCTAGTCCCGGGACGTGGGGACGACCCTATAGTCGTCGGACATGACGGTGGCGGGCCAGTCTAGTCCCGGGTCATGGGGACGACCCTATAGTCGTCGGACAAGTCGGCGGCTGGCCAACCTTGGCCCGTGGTCGTGGGGACGACCCTATATTCGTCGGAAATGACGGTGGCGGGCCATTCTAGTCCCGGGATCGTGGGGACGAACCTATAGTCGTCGGAAAAGTCGGCGGCGAACCAATCTAGTCCCGCGGTCGTGAGGACGACCCTATAGTCGTCGGACAAGTCAGCGGCTGGCCAACATTGGCCCGTGGTCGTGGGGACGACCATATAGCCGTCGGACATGACGGTGGCGGGCCACTCTAGTCCCGGGTCGTGGGGACGACCCTATAGTCGTCGGACATGTAGGCGGCTAGCCAACTTTGGCCCGGGGTCGTGGGGACGACCCTATAGTCGTCGGATATGTCGGCGGCTGGCCAACTTTGGCCCGTGGTCGTGGGGACGACCCTATAGTCGTCGGACAAGTCGGCGGCGGGCCAACCTAGTCCCGGGGTCGTGGGGACGACCCTATAGTCGTCGGACATGTCGGCGGCTGGCCAACTTTGGCCCGGGGTCGTGGGGACGACCCTATAGTCGTCGGACAAGACGGTGGCGGACCAATCTAGTCCCGGGGTCGTGGGGACGACCCTATAGTCGTCGGACATGACGGTGGCGGGCTAATCTAGTCCCGGGGTCGTGGGGACGACCCTATAGTCGTTGGACATGTCAGCGGCTGGCCAACTTTGGCCCGTGGTCGTGGGGACGACCCTATTGTCGTCGGACATGACGGTGGCGGGCCAATCTAGTCTCGGGGTCGTGGGGACGACCCTATAGTCGTCGGACAAGACGGCGGCTGGACATCTTTGACCAGGGGTCGTGGGGACGACCCTACAGTCGTCGGACATTTCGGCGGCTTGCCAACTTTGGCCCGTGGTCGTGGGGACGACCCTATTGTCGTCGGACATGACGGTGGCGGGCCAATCTAGTCTCGGGGTCGTGGGGACGACCCTATAGTCGTCGGACATGTCGGCGGCTGGCCAACTTTGGCCCGGGGTCGTGGGGACGACCCTATAGTCGTCGGACTTGACGGTGGCGGGCCAATCTAGTCCCAAGGTCCTGGGGACGACCCTATTGTCGTCGGACATGACGGTGGCGGGCCAATCTAGTCTCGGGGTCGTGGGGACGACCCTATAGTCGTCGGACAAGACGGCGGCTGGACATCTTTGACCAGGGGTCGTGGGGACGACCCTACAGTCGTCGGACATTTCGGCGGCTTGCCAACTTTGGCCCGGGGTCGTGGGGACGACCCTATAGTCGTCGGACATGTCGGCGGCTGGCCAACTTTGGCCCGGGGTCGTGGGGACGACCCTATAGTCGTCGGACAGGACGGTGGCGGACCAATCTAGTCCCGGGGTCGTGGGGACGACCCTATAGTCGTGTGACATGACGGTGGCGGGCTAATCTAGTCCCGGGGTCGTGGGGACGACCCTATAGGCGTCGGACAAGACGGCGGCTGGACATCTTTGGCCCGTGGTCGTGGGGACGACCCAATAGTGGTCGGACATGTCGGCGGCTGGCCAACCTAGTCCCGAGGTCGTGGGGACGACCCTATAGTCGTCGGACTTGACGGTGGCGGACCAATCTAGTCCCGGGGTCGTGGGGACGACCCTATAGTCGAACATGTCGGCGGCTGGCCAACTTTGGCCCGTGGTCGTGGGGACGATCCAATAGTCGTCGGACATGACGGTGGCGGGCCAATCTAGTCCCGGGGTCGTGGGGACGACCCTATAGTCGTCGAACAAGTCGGCGGCGGGCCAAGCTTGTCCCGGGGTCGTGGGGACGACCCTATAATCGTCGGACATGACGGTGGCGGGCCAATCTAGTCCCGGGGTCGTGGGTACGACCCTATAGTCGTCGAACATGTCGCCGGCTGGCCAACTTTGGCCCGTACTCGTGGGTACGACCATATAGTCGTCGGACATGACGGTGTCGGGACAATCTAGTTCCGGGGTCGTGGGGACGACCCTATAGTCGTCGGACATGTCGGCGGCTGGCCAACTTTGGCCCGTGGTCGTGGGGACGACTCTATAGTTGTCGGACATGTCGGCGGCTGGCCAAATATGACCCGGGGACGTGGGGACGAGCCTATAGTCTTCGGACAAGTCGGCGGCTGGCCAACTTTGGCCCGTGGTTGTGTGGACGACCCTATAGTCGTCGGATATGTCGGCGGCTGGCCAACTTTGACCCGTGGTCGTGGGGACGACCCTATTGTCGTCGGAAATGACGGTGGCGGGCCAATCTAGTCCCGGGGTCGTGGGGACGACCCTATTGTCGTCGGACATGTCGGCGGCTGGCCAACTTTGGCCCGTGGTTGTGGGGACGACCCTATAGTCGTTGGACATGACAGTGGCGGGCCAATCTAGTCCCGGGGTCGTGGGTACGACCCTATAGTCGTCGGACAAGTCGGCGGCGGGCCAATCTAGTCTCGCGGTCGTGGGGACGACCCTATAATCGTCGGACATGACGGTGGCGGGCCAATCTAGTCCCGGGGTCGTGGGGACGACCCTATAGTCGTCGGACATGTCGGCGGCTGGCCAACTTTGGCCCGGTGTCGTGGGGACGACCCTATAGTCGTCGGACATTTCGGCGGCATGCCAACTTTGGCCCGTGGTCGTGGGGACGACCCTATAGTTGTTGGACATGACGGTGGCGGGCTAATCTAGTCCCGGGGTCGTAGGGACGACTCTATAGTCGTCGGAAATGTCGGCGGCTGGCCAACCTGGACCCGGGGTCGTGGGGACAACCCTATTGTCGTCGGACATGACGGTGGCGGGCCAATCTAGTCCCGGGGTCGTGGGGACGACCCTATAGTCGTCGGACATGTCGGCGGCTGGCCAACATTGGCCCGTGGTCGTGGGGACGACCCTATAGTCGTCGGACATGTTGGCGGCTTGTCAGCCTAGTCCCGGGGTCGTGGGAACGACCCTATAGTCGTCGGACAAGTCGGCGGCTGGCCAACCTAAACCCGGGGTCGTGGGGACGACCCTATTGTCGTCGGACATGACGGTGGCGGGCCAATCTAGTCCCGGGGTCGTGGGGACGACCCTATAGTCGTCGGACAAGTCGGCGGCGGGCCAAGCTTGTCCCGGGGTCGTGGGGACGACCCTATAATCGTCGGACATGACGGTGGCGGGCCAATCTAGTCCCGGGGTCGTGGGGACGACGCTATAATCGTTGGACATGACGGTGGCGGGCCAATCTAGTCCCGGGGTCGTAGGGACGACCCTATAGTCGTCGGCCATGTTGGCGATTGGCCAACATTGGCCCGGGGTCGTCGGGACGACCCTATAGCTGTCGGACATGTCGGCGGCTGGCCAACCTAGTCCCGGGGTCGTGGGGACGACCCTATAGTCGTCGGACATTTCGGCGGCTTGCCAACTTTGGCCCGGGGTCGTGGGGACGACCCTATAGTCGTCGGACATGTCGGCGGCTGGCCAACTTTGGCCCGTGGTTGTGGGGACGACCCTATAGTCTTTGGACATGACGGTGGCGGGCCAATCTAGTCCCGGGGTCGTGGGGACGACCCTATAGTCGTCGGAAATGTCGGCGGCTGGCCAACCTGGACCCGGGGTCGTGGGGACGACCCTATTGTCGTCGGACATGACGGTGGCGGGCCAATCTAGTCTCGCGGTCGTGGGGACGACCCTATAATCGTCGGACATGACGGTGGCGGGCCAATCTAGTCCCGGGGTCGTGGGGACGACCCTATAGTCGTCGGACATGTCGGCGGCTGGCCAACTTTGGCCCGGTGTCGTGGGGACGACCCTATAGTCGTCGGACATTTCGGCGGCATGCCAACTTTGGCCCGTGGTCGTGGGGACGACCCTATAGTTGTTGGACATGACGGTGGCGGGCTAATCTAGTCCCGGGGTCGTAGGGACGACCCTATAGTCGTTGGACCTGTCGGCGATTGGCCAACATTGGCCCGGGGTCGTGGGGACGACCCTATATTCGTCGGACATGTCGGCGGCTGGCCAACTTTGGCCCGTGGTTGTGGGGACGACCCTATAGTCGTTGGACATGACGGTGGCGGGCCAATCTAGTCCCGGGGTCGTGGGGACGACCCTATAGTCGTCGGACATGTCGGCGGCTGGCCAACTTTGGCCCGGTGTCGTGGGGACGACTCTATAGTCGTCGGAAATGTCGGCGGCTGGCCAGCCTGGACCCGGGGTCGTGGGGACGACCCTATTGTCGTCGGACATGACGGTGGCGGGCCAATCTAGTCTCGCGGTCGTGGGGACGACCCTATAATCGTCGGACATGACGGTGGCGGGCCAATCTAGTCCCGGGGTCGTGGGGACGACCCTATAGTCGTCGGACATTTCGGCGGCATGCCAACTTTGGCCCGTGGTCGTGGGGACGACCCTATAGTTGTTGGACATGACGGTGGCGGGCTAATCTAGTCCCGGGGTCGTAGGGACGACCCTATAGTCGTCGGCCATGTTGGCGATTGGCCAACATTGGCCCGGGGTCGTCGGGACGACCCTATAGTCGTCGGACATGTCGGCGGCTGGCCAACCTAGTCCCGGGGTCGTGGGGACGACCCTATAGTCGTCGGACATTTCGGCGGCTTGCCAGCTTTGGCCCGGGGTCGTGGGGACGACCCTATAGTCGTCGGACATGTCGGCGGCTGGCCAACTTTGGCCCGTGGTTGTGGGGACGACCCTATAGTCGTTGGACATGACGGTGGCGGGCCAATCTAGTCCCGGGGTCGTGGGGACGACCCTATAGTCGTCGGAAATGTCGGCGGCTGGCCAACCTGGACCCGGGGTCGTGGGGACGACCCTATTGTCGTCGGACATGTCGGCGGCTGGCCAACTTTGGCCCGTGGTTGTGGGGACGACCCTATAGTCGATGGACATGACGGTGGCGGGCCAATCTAGTCCCGGGGTCGTGGGGACGACCCTATAATCTTTGGACATGACGTTGGCGGGCCAATCTAGTCCCGGGGTCGTGGGGACGACCCTATAGTCGTCGGACATGTTGGCGGCTTGTCAGCCTAGTCCCAGGGTCGTGGGTACGACCCTATAGTCGTCGGACAAGTCGGCGGCGGGCCAACCTTGTCCCGGGGTCGTGGGGACGACCCTATAGTCGTCGGACATTTCGGCGGCTTGCCAACTTTGGCCCGGGGTCGTGGGGACGACACTATAGTCGTCGGACATGTCGGCGGCTGGCCAACTTTGGCCCGTGGTTGTGGGGACGACCCTATAGTCTTTGGACATGACGGTGGCGGGCCAATCTAGTCCCGGGGTCGTGGGGACGACCCTATAGTCGTCGGAAATGTCGGCGGCTGGCCAACCTGGACCCGGGGTCGTGGGGACGACCCTATTGTCGTCGGACATGACGGTGGCGGGCCAATCTAGTCTCGCGGTCGTGGGGACGACCCTATAATCGTCGGACATGACGGTCGCGGGCCAATCTAGTCCCGGGGTCGTGGGGACGACCCTATAGTCGTCGGACATGTCGGCGGCTGGCCAACTTTGGCCCGGTGTCGTGGGGACGACCCTATAGTCGTCGGACATTTCGGCGGCATGCCAACTTTGGCCCGTGGTCGTGGGGACGACCCTATAGTTGTTGGACATGACGGTGGCGGGCTAATCTAGTCCCGGGGTCGTGGGGACGACTCTATAGTCGTCGGAAATGTCGGCGGCTGGCCAACCTGTACTCGGGGTCGTGGGGACGACCCTATAGTTGTTGGACATGACGGTGGCGGGCTAATCTAGTCCCGGGGTCGTAGGGACGACCCTATAGTCGTGGGACATGTCGGCTATTGGCCAACATTGGCCCGGGGTCGTGGGGACGACCCTATAGTCGTCGGGCATGTCGGCGGCTGGCCAACTTTGGCCCGGTGTCGTAGGGACGACACTATAGTCGTCGGAAATGTCGGCGGCTGGCCAACCTGGACCCGGGGTCGTGGGGACGACTCTATAGTCGTCGGAAATGTCGGCGGCTGGCCAACCTGGACCCGGGGTCGTGGGGACGACCCTATTGTCGTCGGACATGACGGTGGCGGGCCAATCTAGTCTCGGGGTCGTGGGGACGACCCTATAGTCGTCGGACATGTCGGCGGCTGGCCAACTTTGGCCCGGTGTCGTGGGGACGACTCTATAGTCGTCGGAAATGTCGGCGGCTGGCCAACCTGGACCCGGGGTCGTGGGGACGACCCTATTGTCGTCGGACATGACGGTGGCGGGCCAATCTAGTCTCGGGGTCGTGGGGACGACCCTATAGTCGTCGGACAAGACGGCGGCTGGACATCTTTGGCCCGGGGTCGTGGGGACGACCCTATAGTCGTCGGACATGTTGGCGGCTTGTCAGCCTAGTCCCGGGGTCGTGGGGACGACCCTATAGTCGTCGGACATGTCGGCGGCTGGCCAACTTTGGCCCGGTGGCGTGGGGACGACTCTATAGTCGTCGGAAATGTCGGCGGCTGGCCAACCTGGACCCGGGGTCGTGGGGACGACCCTATTGTCGTCGGACATGACGGTGGCGGGCCAATCTAGTCTCGGGGTCGTGGGGACGACCCTATAGTCGTCGGACATGTCGGCGTGTGGCCAACTTTGGCCCGGGGTCGTGGGGACGACTCTATAGTCGTCGGAAATGTCGGCGGCTGGCCAACCTGTACTCGGGGTCGTGGGGACGACCCTATAGTTGTTGGACATGACGGTGGCGGGCTAATCTAGTCCCGGGGTCGTAGGGACGACCCTATAGTCGTGGGACATGTCGGCTATTGGCGAACATTGGCCCGGGGTCGTGGGGACGACCCTATAGTCGTCGGACATGTCGGCGGCTGGCCAACTTTGGCCCGGTGTCGTAGGGACGACACTATAGTCGTCGGAAATGTCGGCGGCTGGCCAACCTGGACCCGGGGTCGTGGGGACGACCCTATTGTCGTCGGACATGACGGTGGCGGGCCAATCTAGTCTCGCGGTCGTGGGGACGACCCTATAATCGTCGGACATGACGGTGGCGGGCCAATCTAGTCCCGGGGTCGTGGGGACGACCCTATAGTCGTCGGACATGTCGGCGGCTGGCCAACTTTGGCCCGGTGTCGTGGGGACGACCCTATAGTCGTCGGACATTTCGGCGGCATGCCAACTTTGGCCCGTGGTCGTGGGGACGACCCTATAGTTGTTGGACATGACGGTGGCGGGCTAATCTAGTCCCGGGGTCGTAGGGACGACCCTTTAGTCGTGGGACATGTCGGCTATTGGCCAACATTGGCCCGGGGTCGTGGGGACGACCCTATAGTCGTCGGACATGTCGGCGGCTGGCCAACGTTGGCGCGTGGTCGTGGGGACGATCCAATAGTCGTCAGACATGTCGGCGGCTGGCCAACCTGGACCCGGGGTCGTGGGGACGACCCTATTGTCGTCGGACATGACGGTGGCGGGCCAATCTAGTCTCGCGGTCGTGGGGACGACCCTATAATCGTCGGACATGACGGTGGCGGGCCAATCTAGTCCCGGGGTCGTGGGGACGACCCTATAGTCGTCGGACATGTCGGCGGCTGGCCAACTTTGGCCCGGTGTCGTGGGGACGACTCTATAGTCGTCGGAAATGTCGGCGGCTGGCCAACCTGGACCCGGGGTCGTGGGGACGACCCTATTGTCGTCGGACATGACGGTGGCGGGCCAATCTAGTCTCGGGGTCGTGGGGACGACCCTATAGTCGTCGGACAAGACGGCGTCTGGACATCTTTGGCCCGGGGTCGTGGGGACGACCCTATAGTCGTCGGACATGTTGGCGGCTTGTCAGCCTAGTCCCGGGGTCGTGGGGACGACCCTATAGTCGTCGGACATGTCGGCGGCTGGCCAACTTTGGCCCGGTGTCGTGGGGACGACTCTATAGTCGTCGGAAATGTCGGCGGCTGGCCAACCTGGACCCGGGGTCGTGGGGACGACCCTATTGTCGTCGGACATGACGGTGGCGGGCCAATCTAGTCTCGGGGTCGTGGGGACGACCCTATAGTCGTCGGACATGTCGGCGTGTGGCCAACTTTGGCCCGGGGTCGTGGGGACGACTCTATAGTCGTCGGAAATGTCGGCGGCTGGCCAACCTGTACTCGGGGTCGTGGGGACGACCCTATAGTTGTTGGACATGACGGTGGCGGGCTAATCTAGTCCCGGGGTCGTAGGGACGACCCTATAGTCGTGGGACATGTCGGCTATTGGCCAACATTGGCCCGGGGTCGTGGGGACGACCCTATAGTCGTCGGACATGTCGGCGGCTGGCCAACTTTGGCCCGGTGTCGTAGGGACGACACTATAGTCGTCGGAAATGTCGGCGGCTGGCCAACCTGGACCCGGGGTCGTGGGGACGACCCTATTGTCGTCGGACATGACGGTGGCGGGCCAATCTAGTCTCGCGGTCGTGGGGACGACCCTATAATCGTCGGACATGACGGTGGCGGGCCAATCTAGTCCCGGGGTCGTGGGGACGACCCTATAGTCGTCGGACATGTCGGCGGCTGGCCAACTTTGGCCCGGTGTCGTGGGGACGACCCTATAGTCGTCGGACATTTCGGCGGCATGCCAACTTTGGCCCGTGGTCGTGGGGACGACCCTATAGTTGTTGGACATGACGGTGGCGGGCTAATCTAGTCCCGGGGTCGTAGGGACGACCCTATAGTCGTGGGACATGTCGGCTATTGGCCAACATTGGCCCGGGGTCGTGGGGACGACCCTATAGTCGTCGGACATGTCGGCGGCTGGCCAACGTTGGCGCGTGGTCGTGGGGACGATCCAATAGTCGTCAGACATGTCGGCGGCTGGCCAACCTGGACCCGGGGTCGTGGGGACGACCCTATTGTCGTCGGACATGACGGTGGCGGGCCAATCTAGTCTCGCGGTCGTGGGGACGACCCTATAATCGTCGGACATGACGGTGGCGGGCCAATCTAGTCCCGGGGTCGTGGGGACGACCCTATAGTCGTCGGACATGTCGGCGGCTGGCCAACTTTGGCCCGGTGTCGTGGGGACGACCCTATAGTCGTCGGACATTTCGGCGGCATGCCAACTTTGGCCCGTGGTCGTGGGGACGACCCTATAGTTGTTGGACATGACGGTGGCGGGCTATTCTAGTCCCGGGGTCGTAGGGACGACCCTATAGTCGTTGGACATGTCGGCGATTGGCCAACATTGGCCCGGGGTCGTGGGGACGACCCTATAGTCGTCGGACATGTCGGCGGCTGGCCAACTTTGGCGCGTGGTCGTGGGGACGATCCGATTATCGTCGGACATGTCGGCGGCAGGCCAACTTTGGCCCGTGGTCGTGGGGACGATCCAATAGTCGTCGGACATGTCGGCGGCTGGCCAACTTTGGCCCGTGGTCGTAGGGACGACCCTATAGTCGTCGGACATGTCGGCGGCTGGCCAACCTAGACCCGGGGTCGTGGGGACGACCCTATTGTCGTCGGACATGACGGTGGCGGGCCAATCTAGTCCCGGGGTCGTGGGGACGACCCTATAGTCGTCGGACAAGTCGGCGGCGGGCCAAGCTTGTCCCGGGGTCGTGGGGACGACCCTATAATCGTCGGACATGACGGTGGCGGGCCAATCTAGTCCCGGGGTCGTGGGGACGACGCTATAATCGTTGGACATGACGGTGGCGGGCCAATCTAGTCCCGGGGTCGTAGGGACGACCCTATAGTCGTCGGCCATGTTGGCGATTGGCCAACATTGGCCCGGGGTCGTCGGGACGACCCTATAGTCGTCGGACATGTCGGCGGCTGGCCAACCTAGTCCCGGGGTCGTGGGGACGACCCTATAGTCGTCGGACATTTCGGCGGCTTGCCAACTTTGGCCCGGGGTCGTGGGGACGACCCTATAGTCGTCGGACATGTCGGCGGCTGGCCGACTTTGGCCCGTGGTTGTGGGGACGACCCTATAGTCGTTGGACATGACAGTGGCGGGCCAATCTAGTCCCGGGGTCGTGGGGACGACCCTATAGTCGTCGGAAATGTCGGCGGCTGGCCAACCTGGACCCGGGGTCGTGGGGACGACCCTATTGTCGTCGGACATGTCGGCGGCTGGCCAACTTTGGCCCGTGGTTGTGGGGACGACCCTATAGTCGATGGACATGACGGTGGCGGGCCAATCTAGTCCCGGGGTCGTGGGGACGACCCTATAATCGTTGGACATGACGTTGGCGGGCCAATCTAGTCCCGGGGTCGTGGGGACGACCCTATAGTCGTCGGACATGTTGGCGGCTTGTCAGCCTAGTCCCAGGGTCGTGGGTACGACCCTATAGTCGTCGGACAAGTCGGCGGCGGGCCAATCTAGTCTCGCGGTCGTGGGGACGACCCTATAATCGTCGGACATGACGGTGGCGGGCCAATCTAGTCCCGGGGTCGTGGGGACGACCCTATAGTCGTCGGACATGTCGGCGGCTGGCCAACTTTGGCCCGGTGTCGTGGGGACGACCCTATAGTCGTCGGACATTTCGGCGGCATGCCAACTTTGGCCCGTGGTCGTGGGGACGACCCTATAGTTGTTGGACATGACGGTTGCGGGCTAATCTAGTCCCGGGGTCGTAGGGACGACTCTATAGTCGTCGGAAATGTCGGCGGCTGGCCAACCTGGACCCGGGGTCGTGGGGACGACCCTATTGTCGTCGGACATGACGGTGGCGGGCCAATCTAGTCCCGGGGTCGTGGGGACGACCCTATAGTCGTCGGACATGTCGGCGGCTGGCCAACATTGGCCCGTGGTCGTGGGGACGACCCTATAGTCGTCGGACATGTTGGCGGCTTGTCAGCCTAGTCCCGGGGTCGTGGGAACGACCCTATAGTCGTCGGACAAGTCGGCGGCTGGCCAACCTAAACCCGGGGTCGTGGGGACGACCCTATTGTCGTCGGACATGACGGTGGCGGGCCAATCTAGTCCCGGGGTCGTGGGGACGACCCTATAGTCGTCGGACAAGTCGGCGGCGGGCCAAGCTTGTCCCGGGGTCGTGGGGACGACCCTATAATCGTCGGACATGACGGTGGCGGGCCAATCTAGTCCCGGGGTCGTGGGGACGACGCTATAATCGTTGGACATGACGGTGGCGGGCCAATCTAGTCCCGGGGTCGTAGGGACGACCCTATAGTCGTCGGCCATGTTGGCGATTGGCCAACATTGGCCCGGGGTCGTCGGGACGACCCTATAGTTGTCGGACATGTCGGCGGCTGGCCAACCTAGTCCCGGGGTCGTGGGGACGACCCTATAGTCGTCGGACATTTCGGCGGCTTGCCAACTTTGGCCCGGGGTCGTGGGGACGACCCTATAGTCGTCGGACATGTCGGCGGCTGGCCAACTTTGGCCCGTGGTTGTGGGGACGACCCTATAGTCTTTGGACATGACGGTGGCGGGCCAATCTAGTCCCGGGGTCGTGGGGACGACCCTATAGTCGTCGGAAATGTCGGCGGCTGGCCAACCTGGACCCGGGGTCGTGGGGACGACCCTATTGTCGTCGGACATGACGGTGGCGGGCCAATCTAGTCTCGCGGTCGTGGGGACGACCCTATAATCGTCGGACATGACGGTGGCGGGCCAATCTAGTCCCGGGGTCGTGGGGACGACCCTATAGTCGTCGGACATGTCGGCGGCTGGCCAACTTTGGCCCGGTGTCGTGGGGACGACCCTATAGTCGTCGGACATTTCGGCGGCATGCCAACTTTGGCCCGTGGTCGTGGGGACGACCCTATAGTTGTTGGACATGACGGTGGCGGGCTAATCTAGTCCCGGGGTCGTAGGGACGACCCTATAGTCGTTGGACCTGTCGGCGATTGGCCAACATTGGCCCGGGGTCGTGGGGACGACCCTATATTCGTCGGACATGTCGGCGGCTGGCCAACTTTGGCCCGTGGTTGTGGGGACGACCCTATAGTCGTTGGACATGACGGTGGCGGGCCAATCTAGTCCCGGGGTCGTGGGGACGACCCTATAGTCGTCGGACATGTCGGCGGCTGGCCAACTTTGGCCCGGTGTCGTGGGGACGACTCTATAGTCGTCGGAAATGTCGGCGGCTGGCCAGCCTGGACCCGGGGTCGTGGGGACGACCCTATTGTCGTCGGACATGACGGTGGCGGGCCAATCTAGTCTCGCGGTCGTGGGGACGACCCTATAATCGTCGGACATGACGGTGGCGGGCCAATCTAGTCCCGGGGTCGTGGGGACGACCCTATAGTCGTCGGACATTTCGGCGGCATGCCAACTTTGGCCCGTGGTCGTGGGGACGACCCTATAGTTGTTGGACATGACGGTGGCGGGCTAATCTAGTCCCGGGGTCGTAGGGACGACCCTATAGTCGTCGGCCATGTTGGCGATTGGCCAACATTGGCCCGGGGTCGTCGGGACGACCCTATAGTCGTCGGACATGTCGGCGGCTGGCCAACCTAGTCCCGGGGTCGTGGGGACGACCCTATAGTCGTCGGACATTTCGGCGGCTTGCCAACTTTGGCCCGGGGTCGTGGGGACGACCCTATAGTCGTCGGACATGTCGGCGGCTGGCCAACTTTGGCCCGTGGTTGTGGGGACGACCCTATAGTCGTTGGACATGACGGTGGCGGGCCAATCTAGTCCCGGGGTCGTGGGGACGACCCTATAGTCGTCGGAAATGTCGGCGGCTGGCCAACCTGGACCCGGGGTCGTGGGGACGACCCTATTGTCGTCGGACATGTCGGCGGCTGGCCAACTTTGGCCCGTGGTTGTGGGGACGACCCTATAGTCGATGGACATGACGGTGGCGGGCCAATCTAGTCCCGGGGTCGTGGGGACGACCCTATAATCTTTGGACATGACGTTGGCGGGCCAATCTAGTCCCGGGGTCGTGGGGACGACCCTATAGTCGTCGGACATGTCGGCGGCTGGCCAACTTTGGCCCGTGGTTGTGGGGACGACCCTATAGTCTTTGGACATGACGGTGGCGGGCCAATCTAGTCCCGGGGTCGTGGGGACGACCCTATAGTCGTCGGAAATGTCGGCGGCTGGCCAACCTGGACCCGGGGTCGTGGGGACGACCCTATTGTCGTCGGACATGACGGTGGCGGGCCAATCTAGTCTCGCGGTCGTGGGGACGACCCTATAATCGTCGGACATGACGGTGGCGGGCCAATCTAGTCCCGGGGTCGTGGGGACGACCCTATAGTCGTCGGACATGTCGGCGGCTGGCCAACTTTGGCCCGGTGTCGTGGGGACGACCCTATAGTCGTCGGACATTTCGGCGGCATGCCAACTTTGGCCCGTGGTCGTGGGGACGACCCTATAGTTGTTGGACATGACGGTGGCGGGCTAATCTAGTCCCGGGGTCGTGGGGACGACTCTATAGTCGTCGGAAATGTCGGCGGCTGGCCAACCTGTACTCGGGGTCGTGGGGACGACCCTATAGTTGTTGGACATGGCGGTGGCGGGCTAATCTAGTCCCGGGGTCGTAGGGACGACCCTATAGTCGTGGGACATGTCGGCTATTGGCCAACATTGGCCCGGGGTCGTGGGGACGACCCTATAGTCGTCGGGCATGTCGGCGGCTGGCCAACTTTGGCCCGGTGTCGTAGGGACGACACTATAGTCGTCGGAAATGTCGGCGGCTGGCCAACCTGGACCCGGGGTCGTGGGGACGACTCTATAGTCGTCGGAAATGTCGGCGGCTGGCCAACCTGGACCCGGGGTCGTGGGGACGACCCTATTGTCGTCGGACATGACGGTGGCGGGCCAATCTAGTCTCGGGGTCGTGGGGACGACCCTATAGTCGTCGGACATGTCGGCGGCTGGCCAACTTTGGCCCGGTGTCGTGGGGACGACTCTATAGTCGTCGGAAATGTCGGCGGCTGGCCAACCTGGACCCGGGGTCGTGGGGACGACCCTATTGTCGTCGGACATGACGGTGGCGGGCCAATCTAGTCTCGGGGTCGTGGGGACGACCCTATAGTCGTCGGACAAGACGGCGGCTGGACATCTTTGGCCCGGGGTCGTGGGGACGACCCTATAGTCGTCGGACATATTGGCGGCTTGTCAGCCTAGTCCCGGGGTCGTGGGGACGACCCTATAGTCGTCGGACATGTCGGCGGCTGGCCAACTTTGGCCCGGTGTCGTGGGGACGACTCTATAGTCGTCGGAAATGTCGGCGGCTGGCCAACCTGGACCCGGGGTCGTG
Source organism: Andrena praecox (assembly GCA_963932275.1). Taxonomy (NCBI): domain Eukaryota; kingdom Metazoa; phylum Arthropoda; class Insecta; order Hymenoptera; family Andrenidae; genus Andrena; species Andrena praecox. Next base: position 27,661 of record CAWVQO010000009.1, on the reverse strand, counting down.
GGGACGACCCTATTGTCGTCGGACATGACGGTGGCGGGCCAATCTAGTCTCGGGGTCGTGGGGACGACCCTATAGTCGTCGGACATGTCGGCGTGTGGCCAACTTTGGCCCGGGGTCGTGGGGACGACTCTATAGTCGTCGGAAATGTCGGCGGCTGGCCAACCTGTACTCGGGGTCGTGGGGACGACCCTATAGTTGTTGGACATGACGGTGGCGGGCTAATCTAGTCCCGGGGTCGTAGGGACGACCCTATAGTCGTGGGACATGTCGGCTATTGGCGAACATTGGCCCGGGGTCGTGGGGACGACCCTATAGTCGTCGGACATGTCGGCGGCTGGCCAACTTTGGCCCGGTGTCGTAGGGACGACACTATAGTCGTCGGAAATGTCGGCGGCTGGCCAACCTGGACCCGGGGTCGTGGGGACGACCCTATTGTCGTCGGACATGACGGTGGCGGGCCAATCTAGTCTCGCGGTCGTGGGGACGACCCTATAATCGTCGGACATGACGGTGGCGGGCCAATCTAGTCCCGGGGTCGTGGGGACGACCCTATAGTCGTCGGACATGTCGGCGGCTGGCCAACTTTGGCCCGGTGTCGTGGGGACGACCCTATAGTCGTCGGACATTTCGGCGGCATGCCAACTTTGGCCCGTGGTCGTGGGGACGACCCTATAGTTGTTGGACATGACGGTGGCGGGCTATTCTAGTCCCGGGGTCGTAGGGACGACCCTATAGTCGTTGGACATGTCGGCGATTGGCCAACATTGGCCCGCGGTCGTGGGGACGACCCTATAGTCGTCGGACATGTCGGCGGCTGGCCAACTTTGGCGCGTGGTCGTGGGGACGATCCGATTATCGTCGGACATGTCGGCGGCAGGCCAACTTTGGCCCGTGGTCGTGGGGACGATCCAATAGTCGTCGGACATGTCGGCGGCTGGCCAACTTTGGCGCGTGGTCGTGGGGACGATCCGATTGTCGTCGGACATGTCGGAGGCTGGCCAACCTAGACCCGGGGTCGTGGGGACGACCCTATAGTCTTCGGACATGACGGTAGCGGGCCAATCTAGACCCGAGGTCCTGGGGACGACCCTATAGTAGTCGGACATGTCGGCGGCTGTCCAACTTTGGCCCGGTGTCGTGGGGACGACTCTATAGTCGTCGGACATGTCGGCGGCTGGCCAACCTAGACCCGGGGTCGTGGGGACGACCCTATTGTCGTCGGACATGACGGTGGCGGGCCAATCTAGTCCCGGGGTCGTGGGGACGACCCTATAGTCGTCGGACAAGTCGGCGGCGGGCCAAGCTTGTCCCGGGGTCGTGGGGACGACCCTATAATCGTCGGACATGACGGTGGCGGGCCAATCTAGTCCCGGGGTCGTGGGGACGACGCTATAATCGTTGGACATGACGGTGGCGGGCCAATCTAGTCCCGGGGTCGTAGGGACGACCCTATAGTCGTCGGCCATGTTGGCGATTGGCCAACATTGGCCCGGGGTCGTCGGGACGACCCTATAGTCGTCGGACATGTCGGCGGCTGGCCAACCTAGTCCCGGGGTCGTGGGGACGACCCTATAGTCGTCGGACATTTCGGCGGCTTGCCAACTTTGGCCCGTGGTTGTGGGGACGACCCTATAGTCGTTGGACATGACGGTGGCGGGCCAATCTAGTCCCGGGGTCGTGGGGACGACCCTATAGTCGTCGGAAATGTCGGCGGCTGGCCAACCTGGACCCGGGGTCGTGGGGACGACCCTATTGTCGTCGGACATGTCGGCGGCTGGCCAACTTTGGCCCGTGGTTGTGGGGACGACCCTATAGTCGATGGACATGACGGTTGCGGGCCAATCTAGTCCCGGGGTCGTGGGGACGACCCTATAATCGTTGGACATGACGTTGGCGGGCCAATCTAGTCCCGGGGTCGTGGGGACGACCCTATAGTCGTCGGACATGTTGGCGGCTTGTCAGCCTAGTCCCAGGGTCGTGGGTACGACCCTATAGTCGTCGGACAAGTCGGCGGCGGGCCAACCTTGTCCCGGGGTCGTGGGGACGACCCTATAGTCGTCGGACATTTCGGCGGCATGCCAACTTTGGCCCGTGGTCGTGGGGACGACCCTATAGTTGTTGGATATGACGGTGGCGGGCTAATCTAGTCCCGGGGTCGTAGGGACGACCCTATAGTCGTCGGACATGTTGGCGATTGGCCAACATTGGCCCGGGGTCGTCGGGACGACCCTATAGTCGTCGGACATGTCGGCGTGTGGCCAACTTTGGCCCGGGGTCGTGGGGACGACTCTATAGTCGTCGGAAATGTCGGCGGCTGGCCAACCTGTACTCGGGGTCGTGGGGACGACCCTATAGTTGTTGGACATGACGGTGGCGGGCTAATCTAGTCCCGGGGTCGTAGGGACGACCCTATAGTCGTGGGACATGTCGGCTATTGGCCAACATTGGCCCGGGGTCGTGGGGACGACCCTATAGTCGTCGGACATGTCGGCGGCTGGCCAACTTTGGCCCGGTGTCGTAGGGACGACACTATAGTCGTCGGAAATGTCGGCGGCTGGCCAACCTGGACCCGGGGTCGTGGGGACGACCCTATTGTCGTCGGACATGACGGTGGCGGGCCAATCTAGTCTCGCGGTCGTGGGGACGACCCTATAATCGTCGGACATGACGGTGGCGGGCCAATCTAGTCCCGGGGTCGTGGGGACGACCCTATAGTCGTCGGACATGTCGGCGGCTGGCCAACTTTTGCCCGGTGTCGTGGGGACGACCCTATAGTCGTCGGACATTTCGGCGGCATGCCAACTTTGGCCCGTGGTCGTGGGGACGACCCTATAGTTGTTGGACATGACGGTGGCGGGCTAATCTAGTCCCGGGGTCGTAGGGACGACCCTATAGTCGTGGGACATGTCGGCTATTGGCCAACATTGGCCCGGGGTCGTGGGGACGACCCTATAGTCGTCGGACATGTCGGCGGCTGGCCAACGTTGGCGCGTGGTCGTGGGGACGATCCAATAGTCGTCAGACATGTCGGCGGCTGGCCAACCTGGACCCGGGGTCGTGGGGACGACCCTATTGTCGTCGGACATGACGGTGGCGGGCCAATCTAGTCTCGCGGTCGTGGGGACGACCCTATAATCGTCGGACATGACGGTGGCGGGCCAATCTAGTCCCGGGGTCGTGGGGACGACCCTATAGTCGTCGGACATGTCGGCGGCTGGCCAACTTTGGCCCGGTGTCGTGGGGACGACCCTATAGTCGTCGGACATTTCGGCGGCATGCCAACTTTGGCCCGTGGTCGTGGGGACGACCCTATAGTTGTTGGACATGACGGTGGCGGGCTATTCTAGTCCCGGGGTCGTAGGGACGACCCTATAGTCGTTGGACATGTCGGCGATTGGCCAACATTGGCCCGGGGTCGTGGGGACGACCCTATAGTCGTCGGACATGTCGGCGGCAGGCCAACTTTGGCCCGTGGTCGTGGGGACGATCCAATAGTCGTCGGACATGTCGGCGGCTGGCCAACTTTGGCGCGTGGTCGTGGGGACGATCCGATTGTCGTCGGACATGTCGGAGGCTGGCCAACCTAGACCCGGGGTCGTGGGGACGACCCTATAGTCTTCGGACATGACGGTAGCGGGCCAATCTAGACCCGAGGTCCTGGGGACGACCCTATAGTAGTCGGACATGTCGGCGGCTGTCCAACTTTGGCCCGGTGTCGTGGGGACGACTCTATAGTCGTCGGACATGTCGGCGGCTGGCCAACCTAGACCCGGGGTCGTGGGGACGACCCTATTGTCGTCGGACATGACGGTGGCGGGCCAATCTAGTCCCGGGGTCGTGGGGACGACCCTATAGTCGTCGGACAAGTCGGCGGCGGGCCAAGCTTGTCCCGGGGTCGTGGGGACGACCCTATAATCGTCGGACATGACGGTGGCGGGCCAATCTAGTCCCGGGGTCGTGGGGACGACGCTATAATCGTTGGACATGACGGTGGCGGGCCAATCTAGTCCCGGGGTCGTAGGGACGACCCTATAGTCGTCGGCCATGTTGGCGATTGGCCAACATTGGCCCGGGGTCGTCGGGACGACCCTATAGTCGTCGGACATGTCGGCGGCTGGCCAACCTAGTCCCGGGGTCGTGGGGACGACCCTATAGTCGTCGGACATTTCGGCGGCTTGCCAACTTTGGCCCGTGGTTGTTGGGACGACCCTATAGTCGTTGGACATGACGGTGGCGGGCCAATCTAGTCCCGGGGTCGTGGGGACGACCCTATAGTCGTCGGAAATGTCGGCGGCTGGCCAACCTGGACCCGGGGTCGTGGGGACGACCCTATTGTCGTCGGACATGTCGGCGGCTGGCCAACTTTGGCCCGTGGTTGTGGGGACGACCCTATAGTCGATGGACATGACGGTGGCGGGCCAATCTAGTCCCGGGGTCGTGGGGACGACCCTATAATCGTTGGACATGACGTTGGCGGGCCAATCTAGTCCCGGGGTCGTGGGGACGACCCTATAGTCGTCGGACATGTTGGCGGCTTGTCAGCCTAGTCCCAGGGTCGTGGGTACGACCCTATAGTCGTCGGACAAGTCGGCGGCGGGCCAACCTTGTCCCGGGGTCGTGGGGACGACCCTATAGTCGTCGGACATTTCGGCGGCATGCCAACTTTGGCCCGTGGTCGTGGGGACGACCCTATAGTTGTTGGACATGACGGTGGCGGGCTAATCTAGTCCCGGGGTCGTAGGGACGACCCTATAGTCGTCGGACATGTTGGCGATTGGCCAACATTGGCCCGGGGTCGTCGGGACGACCCTATAGTCGTCGGACATGTCGGCGGCTGGCCAACCTAGTCCCGGGGTCGTGGGGACGACCCTATTGTCGTCGGACATTTCGGCGGCATGCCAACTTTGGCCCGTGGTCGTGGGGACGACCCTATAGTTGTTGGACATGTCGGCGGCTGGCCAACCTAGTCCCGGGGTCGTGGGGACGACCCTATTGTCGTCGGACATGGCGGTGGCGGGCCAATCTAGACCCGAGGTCCTGGGGACGACCCTATAGTAGTCGGACATGTCGGCGGCTGTCCAACTTTGGCCCGGTGTCGTGGGGACGACTCTATAGTCGTCGGACATGTCGGCGGCTGGCCAACCTAGACCCGGGGTCGTGGGGACGACCCTATTGTCGTCGGACATGACGGTGGCGGGCCAATCTAGTCCCGGGGTCGTGGGGACGACCCTATAGTCGTCGGACATTTCGGCGGCTTGCCAACTTTGGCCCGTGGTTGTTGGGACGACCCTATAGTCGTTGGACATGACGGTGGCGGGCCAATCTAGTCCCGGGGTCGTGGGGACGACCCTATAGTCGTCGGAAATGTCGGCGGCTGGCCAACCTGGACCCGGGGTCGTGGGGACGACCCTATTGTCGTCGGACATGTCGGCGGCTGGCCAACTTTGGCCCGTGGTTGTGGGGACGACCCTATAGTCGATGGACATGACGGTGGCGGGCCAATCTAGTCCCGGGGTCGTGGGGACGACCCTATAATCGTTGGACATGACGTTGGCGGGCCAATCTAGTCCCGGGGTCGTGGGGACGACCCTATAGTCGTCGGACATGTTGGCGGCTTGTCAGCCTAGTCCCAGGGTCGTGGGTACGACCCTATAGTCGTCGGACAAGTCGGCGGCGGGCCAACCTTGTCCCGGGGTCGTGGGGACGACCCTATAGTCGTCGGACATTTCGGCGGCATGCCAACTTTGGCCCGTGGTCGTGGGGACGACCCTATAGTTGTTGGACATGACGGTGGCGGGCTAATCTAGTCCCGGGGTCGTAGGGACGACCCTATAGTCGTCGGACATGTTGGCGATTGGCCAACATTGGCCCGGGGTCGTCGGGACGACCCTATAGTCGTCGGACATGTCGGCGGCTGGCCAACCTAGTCCCGGGGTCGTGGGGACGACCCTATTGTCGTCGGACATGGCGGTGGCGGGCCAATCTAGACCCGAGGTCCTGGGGACGACCCTATAGTAGTCGGACATGTCGGCGGCTGTCCAACTTTGGCCCGGTGTCGTGGGGACGACTCTATAGTCGTCGGACATGTCGGCGGCTGGCCAACCTAGACCCGGGGTCGTGGGGACGACCCTATTGTCGTCGGACATGACGGTGGCGGGCCAATCTAGTCCCGGGGTCGTGGGGACGACCCTATAGTCGTCGGACAAGTCGGCGGCGGGCCAAGCTTGTCCCGGGGTCGTGGGGACGACCCTATAATCGTCGGACATGACGGTGGCGGGCCAATCTAGTCCCGGGGTCGTGGGGACGACGCTATAATCGTTGGACATGACGGTGGCGGGCCAATCTAGTCCCGGGGTCGTAGGGACGACCCTATAGTCGTCGGCCATGTTGGCGATTGGCCAACATTGGCCCGGGGTCGTCGGGACGACCCTATAGTCGTCGGACATGTCGGCGGCTGGCCAACCTAGTCCCGGGGTCGTGGGGACGACCCTATAGTCGTCGGACATTTCGGCGGCTTGCCAACTTTGGCCCGGGGTCGTGGGGACGACCCTATAGTCGTCGGACATGTCGGCGGCTGGCCAACTTTGGCCCGTGGTTGTGGGCACGACCCTATAGTCGTTGGACATGACGGTGGCGGGCCAATCTAGTCCCGGGGTCGTGGGGACGACCCTATAGTCGTCGGAAATGTCGGCGGCTGGCCAACCTGGACCCGGGGTCGTGGGGACGACCCTATTGTCGTCGGACATGTCGGCGGCTGGCCAACTTTGGCCCGTGGTTGTGGGGACGACCCTATAGTCGATGGACATGACGGTGGCGGGCCAATCTAGTCCCGGGGTCGTGGGGACGACCCTATAGTCGTCGGACAAGACGGCGGCTGGACATCTTTGGCCCGGGGTCGTGGGGACGATCCTATAGTCGTCGGACATGTTGGCGGCTTGTCAGCCTAGTCCCAGGGTCGTGGGGACGACCCTATAGTCGTCGGACAAGTCGGCGGCGGGCCAACCTTGTCCCGGGGTCGTGGGGACGACCCTATAGTCGTCGGACATTTCGGCGGCTGGCCAACTTTGGCCCGGTGTCGTAGGGACGACTCTATAGTCGTCGGAAATGTCGGCGGCTGGCCAACCTGGACCCGGAGTCGTGGGGACGACCCTATTGTCGTCGGACATGACGGTGGCGGGCCAATCTAGTCCCGGGGTCGTGGGGACGACCCTATAGTCGTCGGACATGTCGGCGGCTGGCCAACATTGGCCCGTGGTCGTGGGGACGACCCTATAGTCGTCGGACATGTTGGCGGCTTGTCAGCCTAGTCCCGGGGTCGTGGGAACGACCCTATAGTCGTCGGACAAGTCGGCGGCTGGCCAACCTAAACCCGGGGTCGTGGGGACGACCCTATTGTCGTCGGACATGACGGTGGCGGGCCAATCTAGTCCCGGGGTCGTGGGGATGACCCTATAGTCGTCGGACATGTCGGCGGCTGGCCAACTTTGGCCCGGTGTCGTGGGGACGACCCTATTGTCGTCGGACATGACGGTGGCGGGCCAATCTAGTCCCGGTGTCGTGGGGACGACCCTATAGTCGTCGGGCAAGTCGGCGGCGGGCCAAGCTTGTCCCGGGGTCGTGGGGACGACCCTATAGTCGTCGGGCAAGTCGGCGGCGGGCCAAGCTTGTCCCGGGGTCGTGGGGACGACCCTATAATCGTCGGACATGTCGGCGGCTGGCCAACCTAGACCCGGGGTCGTGGGGACGACCCTATTGTCGTCGGACATGACGGTGGCGGGCCAATCTATTCCCGGTGTCGTGGGGACGACCCTATAGTCGTCGGGCAAGTCGGCGGCGGGCCAAGCTTGTCCCGGGGTCGTGGGGACGATCCAATAGTCGTCGGACATGTCGGCGGCTGGCCAACTTTGGCGCGTGGTCGTGGGGACGATCCGATTGTCGTCGGACATGTCGGCGGCTGGCCAACCTAGACCCGGGGTCGTGGGGACGATCCGATTGTCGCCGGACATGTCGGCGGCTGGCCAACTTTGGCACCGTGGTCGTGGGGACGATCCAATAGTCGTCAGACATGTCGGCGGCTGGCCAACCTGGACCCGGGGTCGTGGGGACGACCCTATTGTCGTCGGACATGACGGTGGCGGGCCAATCTAGTCTCGTGGTCGTGGGAACGACCCTATAATCGTCGGACATGACGGTGGCGGGCCAATCTAGTCCCGGGGTCGTGGGGACGACCCTATAGTCGTCGGACATGTCGGCGGCTGGCCAACTTTGGCCCGGTGTCGTGGGGACGACCCTATAGTCTTCGGACAAGTCGGCGGCTGGCCAAATTTGGCCCGTGGTCGTGGGGACGACCCAATAGTCGTTGGACATGTCGGCGGCTGGCCAACTTTGGCACCGTGGTCGTGGGGACGATCCAATAGTCGTCAGACATGTCGGCGGCTGGCCAACCTGGACGCGGGGTCGTGGGGACGACCCTATTGTCGTCGGACATGACGGTGGCGGGCCAATCTAGTCCCGGGGTCATAGGGACGACCCTATAGTCGTCGGACATGTCGGCGATTGGCCAACTTTGGCCCGTGGTCGTGGGGACGATCCGATAGTCGTCGGACATGACGGTGGAGGGCCAATCTAGTCCCGGGGTCGTGGGGACGACCCTATAGTCGTCGGACATGTCGCCGGCTGGCCAACTTTGGCCCGGTGTCGTGGGGACGACTCTATATTCGTCGGACATATCGGCGGCTGGCCAATATAGACCCAGGGTCGTGGGGACGACCCTATTGTCGTCGGACATGACGGTGGCGGGGCAATCTAGTCCCGGGGTCGTAGGTACGACCCTATAGTCGTCGGATATGTCGGCGATTGGCCAATATTGGCCCGGGGTCGTGGGGACGATCCGATAGTCGTCGGACATGACGGTGGCGGGGCAATCTAGTCCCGGGGTCGTGGGGACGACCCTATAGTCGTCGGACATGTCGGCGGCTGGCCAACTTTGGCCCGTGGTCGTGGGGACGACTCAATAGTCGTCGGACATGTCGGCGATTGGCCAACTTTGGCCCGCGGTCGGCGGGACGACCCTATAGTCGTCGGACATGTCGGCGGCTGTCCAACTTTGGCCCGGTGTCTTGGGGACGACTTTATAGTCGTCGGACATGTCGGCTGCAGGCCACCCTTGTCCCGGGGTCGTGGGGACGACCCAATAGTCGTCGGACATGTCGGCGATTCGCCAACTTTGGCCCGTGGTCGTGGGGTCGATCCGATAGTCGTTGGACATGACGGTGGCGGGCCAATCTAGTCCCGGGGTCGTGGTGACGACCCTATAGCCGTCGGACATGTCGGCGGCTGGCCAACTTTGGCCCGTGGTCGTGGGGACGACTGTTTAGTCGTCGGTCATGTCGGCGGCCGGCCAATCTAGACCCAGGGTCGTGGGGACGACCCTATTGTCGTCGGACATGATGGTGGCGGGGCAATCTAGTCCCGGGGTCGTAGGTACGACCCTATAGTCGTCGGACACGTCGGCGGTTGGCCAATATTGGCCCGGGGTCGTGGGGACGATCCGATAGTCGTTGGACATGACAGTGGCGGGCCAATCTAGTCCCGGGGTCGTGGGGACGACCCTATAGTCGTCGGATATGTCGGCGATTGGCCAACTTTGGCCCGGTGTCGTGGGGACGACCCTATATTCGTCGGACATGTCGGCGGCGAGCCAACCTAGTCCCGGGGTCGTGGGGACGACCCTATTGTCGTCGGACATGTCGCCGGCTGGCTAACCTAGTCCGGGGTCGTGGGGACGACCCTATAGTCGTCGGAAATGTCGGCGGCTGGCCAACTTTGGCCCGTGGTCGTAAAGACGAACCTATTGTCGTCGGACAAGACGGTGGCGGGCCAATCTAGTCCCGGCTTCGTGGGGACGACCCTATACTCGTCGGACAAGTCGGCGGCTGGCCAACTTTTGCCCGGGGTCGTGGGGACGACAATATAGTGGTCGGACTAGTCGGCGGCTGGCCAACCTAGTCCCGGGTCCGTGGGGACGACCCTATAGTCCTCGGACAAGTCGGCGGCTGGCCAACTTTGGCCCGGGGTTGTAGGGACAACCCTATAGTCGTCGGACAAGTCGGAGGCTGGCCAACTTTGGCCCGTGGTCGTGGGGACGACCCTATAGTCGTTGGACATGACGGTGGCGGGCCAATCTAGTCCCGGGGTCGTAGGGACGACCCTATAGTCGTCGGACATGTCGGCGATTGGCCAACATTGGCCCGGGGTCGTGGGGACGACCCTATAGTCGTCGGAGAAGACGGCGGCTGGACATCTTTGGCCCGGGGTCGTGGGGACGACCCTATAGTCGTCGGACATTTCGGCGGCATGCCACCTTTGGCCCGGGGTCGTGGGGACGACCCTATAGTCGTCGGACATGACGGTGGCGGGCCAATCTAGTCCCGGGGTCATAGGGACGACCCTATAGTCGTCGGACATGTCGGCGGCTGGTCAACTTAGGCCCGTAGTCGTAGGGACGATCCGATAGTCGTTGGACATGACGGTGCCGGGCCAATCAAGTCCCGGGGTCGTGGGTACGACCCTATAGTCGTCGGACATGTCGGCGATTGGCCATTATTGGCCCGGGGTCGTGGGGACGACCCTATAGTCGTCGGAAATGTCGGCGGCTGGCCAATTTAGTCTCGGGGTCGTGGGGACGACCCTATAGTCGTCGGACATGTCGGCGATTGACCAACTTTGGTCCGTGGTCGTGGGGTCGATCCGATAGTCGTCGGACATGACGGCGGCTGGCCAACTTTGGCCCGTGGTCGTGGGGACGACTGTTTAGTCGTCGGACATGTCGGCGGCTGGCCAACCTAGACCCGGGGTCGTGGGGACGACCCTATTGTCGTCGGACATGACGGTGGCGGGCCAATCTAGTCCCGGGGTCATAGGGACGACCCTATAGTCGTCGGACATGTCGGCGATTGGCCAACTTTGGCCCGTGGTCGTGGGGACGATCCGATAGTCGTCGGACATGACGGTGGAGGGCCAATCTAGTCCCGGGGTCGTGGGGACGACCCTATAGTCGTCGGACATGTCGCCGGCTGGCCAACTTTGGCCCGGTGTCGTGGGGACGACTCTATATTCGTCGGACATATCGGCGGCTGGCCAATATAGACCCAGGGTCGTGGGGACGACCCTATTGTCGTCGGACATGACGGTGGCGGGGCAATCTAGTCCCGGGGTCGTAGGTACGACCCTATAGTCGTCGGATATGTCGGCGATTGGCCAATATTGGCCCGGGGTCGTGGGGACGATCCGATAGTCGTCGGACATGACGGTGGCGGGGCAATCTAGTCCCGGGGTCGTGGGGACGACCCTATAGTCGTCGGACATGTCGGCGGCTGGCCAACTTTGGCCCGTGGTCGTGGGGACGACTCAATAGTCGTCGGACATGTCGGCGATTGGCCAACTTTGGCCCGCGGTCGGCGGGACGACCCTATAGTCGTCGGACATGTCGGCGGCTGTCCAACTTTGGCCCGGTGTCTTGGGGACGACTTTATAGTCGTCGGACATGTCGGCTGCAGGCCACCCTTGTCCCGGGGTCGTGGGGACGACCCAATAGTCGTCGGACATGTCGGCGATTCGCCAACTTTGGCCCGTGGTCGTGGGGTCGATCCGATAGTCGTTGGACATGACGGTGGCGGGCCAATCTAGTCCCGGGGTCGTGGTGACGACCCTATAGCCGTCGGACATGTCGGCGGCTGGCCAACTTTGGCCCGTGGTCGTGGGGACGACTGTTTAGTCGTCGGTCATGTCGGCGGCCGGCCAATCTAGACCCAGGGTCGTGGGGACGACCCTATTGTCGTCGGACATGATGGTGGCGGGGCAATCTAGTCCCGGGGTCGTAGGTACGACCCTATAGTCGTCGGACACGTCGGCGGTTGGCCAATATTGGCCCGGGGTCGTGGGGACGATCCGATAGTCGTTGGACATGACAGTGGCGGGCCAATCTAGTCCCGGGGTCGTGGGGACGACCCTATAGTCGTCGGATATGTCGGCGATTGGCCAACTTTGGCCCGGTGTCGTGGGGACGACCCTATATTCGTCGGACATGTCGGCGGCGAGCCAACCTAGTCCCGGGGTCGTGGGGACGACCCTATTGTCGTCGGACATGTCGCCGGCTGGCTAACCTAGTCCGGGGTCGTGGGGACGACCCTATAGTCGTCGGAAATGTCGGCGGCTGGCCAACTTTGGCCCGTGGTCGTGAAGACGATCCTATAGTCGTCGGACAAGACGGTGGCGGGCCAACCTACTCCGGGGTCGTGGGGACGAACCTATAGTCGTCGGACATGTCGGCGGCGAGCCAACCTAGTCCCGGCGTTGTGGGGACGACCCTATAGTGGTCGGACAAGTCGGCGGCTGGCCAACCTAGTCCCGTGGTCGTGGGGACGACCCCATAGACGTCCGACACGACGGTGGTGAGCCAATCTAGTCCCGGGGTCGTGGGGACGACCCAATAGTCGTCGGACATGTCGGCGGCTGGCCAACTTTGGCCCGTGGTCGTGGGGACGACCCTATAGTCGTCGGACATGTCGGCGGCTGGCCAACCTAGTCCCGAGGTCGTGGGGGCGACCCTATAGTCGTCGGACATGACGGTGGCCGGCCAATCTAGTCCCGGGGTCGTGAGAACGACCCTATAGTCGTCGGACAAGACGGCGGCGGGCCAACCTAGCCCCGGGGTCGTGGGGAGGACCGTATAGTCGTCGGACAATTCGGCGGCCGGCCAACTTTGGCCCGGGGTTGCGGGGACGACCCTATAGTCGTCGGACATGTCGGCGGCTGGCTAATTTAGTCCTGGGGTCGTGGGGGCGACCCAATAGACGTCCGACATGACGGTGGTGGGCCAATCTAGTCCCGGGGTCGTGGGGACGACCCTATAGTCGTCGGACATGACGGTGGCGGGTCAGTCTACTCCCGGGTTGTGGGGACGACCCTATAGTCGTCGGACATGTCGGCGGCTGGCCAACTTTGGCCCGTGGTCGTGGGGACGACTCAATAGTCGCCGGACATGTCGGCGGCTGGCCAAATTTGGCCCGTGGTCGTGGGGACGACTCAATAGTCGTCGGACATGTCGGCGGCTGGCCAACTTTGGCCCGTAGTCGTGGGGACGATCCGATAGTCGTCGGACATGACGGTGGAGGGCCAATCTAGTCCCGGGGTCGTGGGGACGACCCAATAGCCGTCGGACATGTCGGCGGCTGGCCAACTTTGGCCCGTGGTCGTGGGAACGACCCTATAGTCATCGGACAAGACGGCGGCTGGCCAAATTTGGCCCGTGGTCGTGGGGACGACCCTATAGTCGTCGGAAATGGTGGCGGCTGGCCAACTTTGGCCCGTGGTCGTGAAGAGGACCCTATAGTCGTCGGACAAGACGGTGGCGGGCCAATCTAGTCCCGGGGTCGTGGGGACGACCATATAGTCGTCGGACATGACGGTGGCGGGCCAATCTAGTCCCGGGGTCGTGGGGACGACCCTATAGTCGTCGGACATGACGGTGGCGGGTCAGTCTACTCCCGGGTTGTGGGGACGACCCTATAGTCGTCGGACATGTCGGCGGCTGGCCAACTTTGGCCCGTGGTCGTGGGGACGACTCAATAGTCGCCGGACATGTCGGCGGCTGGCCAAATTTGGCCCGTGGTCGTGGGGACGACACAATAGTCGTCGGACATGTCGGCGGCTGGCCAACTTTGGCCCGTAGTCGTGGGGACGATCCGATAGTCGTCGGACATGACGGTGGAGGGCCAATCTAGTCCCGGGGTCGTGGGGACGACCCAATAGCCGTCGGACATGTCGGCGGCTGGCCAACTTTGGCCCGTGGTCGTGGGAACGACCCTATAGTCATCGGACAAGACGGCGGCTGGCCAAATTTGGCCCGTGGTCGTGGGGACGACCCTATAGTCGTCGGAAATGGTGGCGGCTGGCCAAATTTGGCCCGTGGTCGTGGGGACGACCCTATAGTCGTCGGAAACGTCGGCGGCTGGCCAATCTAGTCCCGGGGTCGTGGGGACGACCCTATTGTCGTCGAACATGTCGACGGCTGGCCAACTTTGGCCCGTGGTCGTGGGGACGATCCGATAGTCGTTGGACATGACGGTGGCGGGCCAATCTAGTCCCGGGGTCGTGGGGACGACCCTATAGTCGTCGGACAAGTCGGCGGCGAGCCAACCTACTCCGGCGGTCGTGGGGACGAACCTATAGTCGTCGGACATGACGGTGGCGGGCCAATCTAGTCCCGGGGTCGTGGGGACGACCCTATAGTCGTCGGACAAGTCGGCGGCGAGCCAACCTAGTCCCGGGGTCGTGGGGACGACCCTATAGTCGTCGGAAATGTCGGCGGCTGGCCAATTTAGTCTCGGGGTCGTGGGGACGACCCTATAGTCGTCGGACATGTCGGCGATTGACCAACTTTGGTCCGTGGTCGTGGGGTCGATCCGATAGTCGTCGGACATGACGGCGGCTGGCCAAGTTTGGCCCGTGGTCGTGGGGACGACTGTTTAGTCGTCGGACATGTCGGCGTCTGGCCAACCTAGACCCGGGGTCGTGGGGACGACCCTATTGTCGTCGGACATGACGGTGGCGGGCCAATCTAGTCCCGGGGTCATAGGGACGACCCTATAGTCGTCGGACATGTCGGCGATTGGCCAACTTTGGCCCGTGGTCGTGGGGACGATCCGATAGTCGTCGGACATGACGGTGGAGGGACAATCTAGTCCCGGGGTCGTGGGGACGACCCAATAGCCGTCAGACATGTCGGCGGCTGGCCAACTTTGGCCCGTGGTCGTGGGGACGACTGTTTAGTCGTCGGACATGTCGGCGGCTGGCCAATCTAGACCCAGGGTCGTGGGGACGACCCTATTGTCGTCGGACATGACGGTGGCGGGGCAATCTAGTCCCGGGGTCGTAGGTACGACCCTATAGTCGTCGGACACGTCGGCGGTTGGCCAATATTGGCCCGGGGTCGTGGGGACGATCCGATAGTCGTTGGACATGACGGTGGCGGGCCAATCTAGTCCCGGGGTCGTGGGGACGACCCTATAGTCGTCGGATATGTCGGCGATTGGCCAACTTTGGCCCGGTGTCGTGGGGACGACCCTATATTCGTCGGACATGTCGGCGGCGAGCCAACCTAGTCCCGGGGTCGTGGAGACGACCCTATTGTCGTCGGACATGTCGGCGGTTGGCCAACATTGGCCCGGGGTCGTGAAGACGACTGTTTAGTCGTCGGACATGTCGGCGGCTGGCCAATCTAGACCCAGGGTCGTGGGGACGACCCTATTGTCGTCGGACATGACGGTGGCTGGGCAATCTAGTCCCGGGGTCGTAGGTACGACCCTATAGTCGTCGGACATGTCGGCGATTGGCCAATATTGGCCCGGGGTCGTTGGGACGATCCGATAGTCGTTGGACATGACGGTGGCGGGCCAATCTAGTCCCGGGGTCGTGGGGACGACCCTATAGTCGTCGGACATGTCGGCGGCTGGACTACTTTTGCCCGTGGTCGTGGGGACGACTCAATAGTCGTCGGACATGTCGGCGGCTGGCCAACCCTATAGTCGTCGGACAAGTCGGCGGCGGGCCAATCTAGTCCCGTGGTCGTGGGGACGATCCGATAGTCGTTGGACATGACGGTGGCGGGCCAATCTAGTCCCGGGGTCGTGGGGACGACCCTATAGTCGTCGGACAAGTCGGCGGCTGGCCAACCTTGTCCCGGGGTCGTGGGGACGACCCTATAGTCGTCGGACAAGTCGGCGGCGGGCCAATCTAGTCCCGGGGTCGTGGGGACGACCCTATTGTCGTCGGACATGACGGTGGCGGGCCAATCTAGTCCCGGGGTCGTAGGGACGACCCTATTGTCGTCGGACATGATGGTGGCGGGCCAATCTAGTCCCGGGGTCGTGGGGACGACCCTATAGTCGTCGGACAAGTCGGCGGCTGGCCAACCTTGTCCCGGGGTCGTGGGGACGACCCTATAGTCGTCGGATAAGTCGGCAGCTTGCCAACTTTGGCCCGGGGTCGTGGGAACGACCCTATAGTCGTCGGACAAGTCGGGGGCGAGCCCATCTAGTCCGGGGGTCGTGGGGACGACCCTATAGTCGTCGGACAAGTCGGCGGCCGGCCAACCTAGTCCGGGGGTCGTGGGGACGACCCTATAGTCGTCGGACATGACGGTGGCGGGCCAATCTAGTCCCGGGGTCGTGGGGACGACCCCATAGTCGTCGGACATGACGGTGGCGGGCCAGTCTAGTCCCGGGTCGTGGGCACGACCCTATAGTCGTCGGACAAGTCGGCGGCTGTCCAGATTTGGCCCGGGGTCGTGGGGACGACCCTATAGTCGTCGCACAAGTCGGCGGCTGTCCAACTTTGGCCCGGTGTCGTGGGGACGACCCTATATTCGTCGGACATGTCGGCGGCGGGCCAATCTAGTCCCGGGGTCGTGGGGACGACCCTATTGTCGTCGGACATGTCGGCGGTTGGCCAACATTGGCCCGGGGTCGTGAAGACGACTGTTTAGTCGTCGGACATGTCGGCGGCTGGCCAATCTAGACCCAGGGTCGTGGGGACGACCCTATTGTCGTCGGACATGACGGTGGCTGGGCAATCTAGTCCCGGGGTCGTAGGTACGACCCTATAGTCGTCGGACATGTCGGCGATTGGCCAATATTGGCCCGGGGTCGTTGGGACGATCCGATAGTCGTTGGACATGACGGTGGCGGGCCAATCTAGTCCCGGGGTCGTGGGGACGACCCTATAGTCGTCGGACATGTCGGCGGCTGGACTACTTTTGCCCGTGGTCGTGGGGACGACTCAATAGTCGTCGGACATGTCGGCGGCTGGCCAACTTTGGCCCGTGGTCGTGGGGACGATATGATAGTCGTCGGACATGACGGTGGAGGGCCAATCTAGTCCCGGGGTCGTGGGGACGACCCTATAGTCGTCGGACATGTCGCCGGCTGGCCAACTTTGGCCCGGTGTCGTGGGGACGACTCTATATTCGTCGGACATATCGGCGGCTGGCCAATCTAGACCCAGGGTCGTGGGGACGACCCTATTGTCGTCGGACATGACGGTGGCGGGGCAATCTAGTCCCGGGGTCGTAGGTACGACCCTATAGTCGTCGGACATGTCGGCGATTGGCCAATATTGGCCCGGGGTCGTGGGGACGATCCGATAGTCGTCGGACATGACGGTGGCGGGGCAATCTAGTCCCGGGGTCGTGGGGACGACCCTATAGTCGTCGGACATGTCGGCGGCTGGCCAACTTTGGCCCGTGGTCGTGGGGACGACTCAATAGTCGTCGGACATGTCGGCGATTGGCCAACTTTGGCCCGCGGTCGGCGGGACGACCCTATAGTCGTCGGACATGTCGGCGGCTGTCCAACTTTGGCCCGGTGTCTTGGGGACGACTTTATAGTCGTCGGACATGTCGGCTGCAGGCCACCCTTGTCCCGGGGTCGTGGGGACGACCCAATAGTCGTCGGACATGTCGGCGATTCGCCAACTTTGGCCCGTGGTCGTGGGGTCGATCCGATAGTCGTTGGACATGACGGTGGCGGGCCAATCTAGTCCCGGGGTCGTGGTGACGACCCTATAGCCGTCGGACATGTCGGCGGCTGGCCAACTTTGGCCCGTGGTCGTGGGGACGACTGTTTAGTCGTCGGTCATGTCGGCGGCCGGCCAATCTCGACCCAGGGTCGTGGGGACGACCCTATTGTCGTCGGACATGACGGTGGCGGGGCAATCTAGTCCCGGGGTCGTAGGTACGACCCTATAGTCGTCGGACACGTCGGCGGTTGGCCAATATTGGCCCGGGGTCGTGGGGACGATCCGATAGTCGTTGGACATGACAGTGGCGGGCCAATCTAGTCGCGGGGTCGTGGGGACGACCCTATAGTCGTCGGATATGTCGGCGATTGGCCAACTTTGGCCCGGTGTCGTGGGGACGACCCTATATTCGTCGGACATGTCGGCGGCGAGCCAACCTAGTCCCGGGGTCGTGGGGACGACCCTATTGTCGTCGGACATGTCGGCGGCTGGCTAACCTAGTCCGGGGTCGTGGGGACGACCCTATAGTCGTTGGAAATGTCGGCGGCTGGCCAACTTTGGCCCGTGGTCGTGAAGACGATCCTATAGTCGTCGGACAAGACGGTGGCGGGCCAACCTACTCCGGGGTCATGGGGACGAACCTATAGTCGTCGGACATGTCGGCGGCGATCCAACCTAGTCCCGGCGTTGTGGGGACGACCCTATAGTGGTCGGACAAGTCGGCGGCTGGCCAACCTAGTCCCGTGGTCGTGGGGACGACCCAATAGTCGTCGGACATGTCGGCGGCTGGCCAACTTTGGCCCGTGGTCGTGGGGACGACCCTATAGTCGTCGGACATGTCGGCGGCTGGCCAACCTAGTCCCGAGGTCGTGGGGGCGACCCTATAGTCGTCGGACATGACGGTGGCCGGCCAATCTAGTCCCGGGGTCGTGAGAACGACCCTATAGTCGTCGGACAAGACGGCGGCGGGCCAACCTAGCCCCGGGGTCGTGGGGAGGACCGTATAGTCGTCGGACAATTCGGCGGCCGGCCAACTTTGGCCCGGGGTTGCGGGGACGACCCTATAGTCGTCGGACATGTCGGCGGCTGGCTAATTTAGTCCTGGGGTCGTGGGGGCGACCCAATAGACGTCCGACATGACGGTGGTGGGCCAATCTAGTCCCGGGGTCGTGGGGACGACCCTATAGTCGTCGGACATGTCGGCGGCTGGCCAATTTAGTCCCGGGGTCGTGGGGACGAACCTATAGTCGTCGGACAAGTCGGCGGCTGGCCAACTTTGTCCCGTGGTCGTGGGGACGACTGTTTAGTCGTCGGACATGTCGGCGGCTGGCCAACCTAGTCCCGAGGTCGTGGGGACGAGCCTATAGTCGTCGGACATGTCGGCGGCGGGCCAGGCTATTCCCGGGGTCGTGGGGACGACCCTATTGTCGTCGGACATGACGGTGGCGGGCCAATCTAGTCCCGGGGTCGTAGGAATGACCCTATAGTCGTCGGACAAGTCGGCGGCGGGCCAATCTAGTCCCGGTGTCGTGGGGACGACCCTATTGTCGTCGATCATGTCGACGGCAGGCCAACTTTGGCCCGTGGTCGTGGGGACGATCCGATAGTCGTTGGACATGACGGTGGCGGGCCAATCTAGTCCCGGGGTCGTGGGGACGACCCTATAGTCGTCGGACAAGTCGGCGGCTGGCCAACCTTGTCCCGGGGTCGTGGGGACGACCCTATAGTCGTCGGACAAGTCGGCGGCGGGCCAATCTAGTCCCGGGGTCGTGGGGACGACCCTATTGTCGTCGGACATGACGGTGGCGGGCCAATCTAGTCCCGGGGTCGTAGGGACGACCCTATTGTCGTCGGACATGATGGTGGCGGGCCAATCTAGTCCCGGGGTCGTAGGGATGACCCTATAGTCGTCGGACATGTCGGCGATTGGCCAACATTGGCCCGGGGTCGTGGGGACGACCCTATAGTCGTCGGACATGTCGGCGGCTGGCCAACTTTGGCCCGTGGTCGTGGGGACGACTCAATAATCGTCGGACATGTCGGCGGCTGGCCAACTTTGGCCCGTGGTCGTGGAGACGACTGTTTAGTCGTCGGACATGTCGGCGGCTGGCCAACCTAGACCCGGGGTCGGCGGGACGACCCTATTGTCGCCGGACATGACGGTGGCGGGCCAATCTAGTCCCGGGGTCATAGGGACGACCCTATAGTCGTCGGACATGTCGGCGATTGGCCAACTTTGGTCCGTGGTCGTGGGGTCGATCCGATAGTCGTCGGACATGACGGCGGCTGGCCAACTTTGGCCCGTGGTCGGGGGGACGACTGTTTAGTCGTCGGACATGTCGGCGGCTGGCCAACCTAGACCCGGGGTCGTGGGGACGACCCTATAGTCGTCGGACATGTCGCCGGCTGGCCAACTTTGGCCCGGTGTCGTGGGGACGACTGTTTAGTCGTCGGACATGTCGGCGGCTGGCCAACCTAGTCCCGAGGTCGTGGTGACGAGCCTATAGTCGTCGGACATGTCGGCGGCGGGCCAGTCTATTCCCGGGGTCGTGGGGACGACCCTATTGTCGTCGGACATGACGGTGGCGGGCCAATCTAGTCCCGGGGTCGTAGGAATGACCCTATAGTCGTCGGACAAGTCGGCGGCGGGCCAATCTAGTCCCGTGGTCGTGGGGACGATCCGATAGTCGTTGGACATGACGGTGGCGGGCCAATCTAGTCCCGGGGTCGTGGGGACGACCCTATAGTCGTCGGACAAGTCGGCGGCTGGCCAACCTTGTCCCGGGGTCGTGGGGACGACCCTATAGTCGTCGGACAAGTCGGCGGCGGGCCAATCTAGTCCCGGGGTCGTGGGGACGACCCTATTGTCGTCGGACATGACGGTGGCGGGCCAATCTAGTCCCGGGGTCGTAGGGACGACCCTATTGTCGTCGGACATGATGGTGGCGGGCCAATCTAGTCCCGGGGTCGTGGGGACGACCCTATAGTCGTCGGACAAGTCGGCGGCTGGCCAACCTTGTCCCGGGGTCGTGGGGACGACCCTATAGTCGTCGGATAAGTCGGCAGCTTGCCAACTTTGGCCCGGGGTCGTGGGAACGACCCTATAGTCGTCGGACAAGTCGGGGGCGAGCCCATCTAGTCCGGGGGTCGTGGGGACGACCCTATAGTCGTCGGACAAGTCGGCGGCCGGCCAACCTAGTCCGGGGGTCGTGGGGACGACCCTATAGTCGTCGGACATGACGGTGGCGGGCCAATCTAGTCCCGGGGTCGTGGGGACGACCCCATAGTCGTCGGACATGACGGTGGCGGGCCAGTCTAGTCCCGGGTCGTGGGCACGACCCTATAGTCGTCGGACAAGTCGGCGGCTGTCCAGATTTGGCCCGGGGTCGTGGGGACGACCCTATAGTCGTCGCACAAGTCGGCGGCTGTCCAGCTTTGGCCCGGGGTCGTGGGGACGACCCTATAGTCGTCGGATTTGACGGTGGCGGGCCAATCTAGTCCCGGGGTCGTGGGGACGACCCTATAGTCGTCGGACTTGACGGTGGCGGGCCAATCTAGTCCCGGGGTCGGGGGGGACGACCCTATAGTCGTCGGACTTGACGGTGGCGGGCCAATCTAGTCCCGGGGTCGTGGGGACGACCCTATAGTCGTCGGACATGACGGTGGCGGGTCAGTCTACTCCCGGGTTGTGGGGACGACCCTATAGTCGTCGGACATGTCGGCGGCTCGCCAACTTTGGCCCCGTGGTCATGGGGACGACCCTATAGTTGTCGGGCATGTCGGCGGCTGGCCAACTTTGACCCGGGGACGTGGGGACGACCCTATAGTCTTCGGACAAGTCGGCGGCTGGCCAAATTTGGCCCGTGGTCGTGGGGACGACCCTATAGTCGTCGGACATGACGGTGTCGGGCCAATCTAGTCCCGGGATCGTGGGGACGACCCTATAATCGTCGGACATGTTAGCGGCTGGCCAACTTTGGCCCGTGGTCGTGGGGACGATCCGATAGTCGTCGGACGTGACGGTGACTAGCCAATCTATTCCCGGCGTCGTTGGGACGTCCCTATACTCGTCGAACATGTCGGCGGCTGGCCAACTTTTGCCCGGCGTCGTGGGGACGACCCTATACTCGTCGGACAAGTCGGCGGCGAGCCAACCTAGTCCGGGGGTCGTGGGCACGAGCCTATAGTCGTCGGACATGTTGGCGGCGGGCCTATCTAGTACCGGGGTCGTGGGGACCACACTATAGTCGTCGGACATGTCGGCGGCTGGTCAACATTGGCCCGTGGTCGTGGGGACGACCCAATAGTCGTTGGACATGTCGGCGGCTGGCCAACCTAGTCCCGAGGTCGTGGGGACGAGCCTATAGTCGTCGGACATGTCGGCGGCGGGCCAGTCTATTCCCGGGGTCGTGGGGACGACCCTATTGTCGTCGGACATGACGGTGGCGGGCCAATCTAGTCCCGGGGTCGTGAGAACGACCCTATAGTCGTCGGACAAGACGGCGGCGGGCCAACTTAGCCCCGGGGTCGTGGGGACGACCCTATAATCGTCGCACATGTCGGCGGCTGGCCAACCTAGTATCGAGGTCGTGGGGAGGACCGTATAGTCGTCGGACAATTCGGCGGCTGGCCAATTTAGTCCCGGGGTTGTGGGGACGAACCTATAGTCGTCGGACAATTCGGCGGCTGGCCAATTTAGTCCCGGGGTCGTGGGGACGAACCTATAGTCGTCGGACAAGTCGGCGGCTGGCCAACTTTGTCCCGTGGTCGTGGGGACGACTGTTTAGTCGTCGGACATGTCGGCGGCTGGCCAACCTAGTCCCGAGGTCGTGGGGACGAGCCTATAGTCGTCGGACATGTCGGCGGCGGGCCAATCTATTCCCGGGGTCGTAGGGACGACCCTATTGTCGTCGGACATGACGGTGGCGGGCCAATCTAGTCCCGGGGTCGTAGGAATGACCCTATAGTCGTCGGACAAGTCGGCGGCGGGCCAATCTAGTCCCGGTGTCGTGGGGACGACCCTATTGTCGTCGATCATGTCGACGGCTGGCCAAATTTGGCCCGTGGTCGTGGGGACGATCCGATAGTCGTTGGACATGACGGTGGCGGGCCAATCTAGTCCCGGGGTCGTGGGGACGACCCTATAGTCGTCGGACATGTCGGCGGCTGGCCAACTTTGGCCCGTGGTCGTGGGGACGACTCAATAATCGTCGGACATGTCGGCGATTGGCCAACTTTGGCCCGCGGTCGGCGGGACGACCCTATAGTCGTCGGACATGTCGGCGGCTGGCCAATTTAATCCCGGGGTCGTGGGGACGACCCAATAGTCGTCGGACATATGGGCGGCTGGCCAACTTTGGCCCGTGGTCGTGGGGACGACTGTTTAGTCGTCGGACATGTCGGCGGCTGGCCAACCTAGACCCGGGGTCGTCGGGACGACCCTATTGTCGCCGGACATGACGGTGGCGGGCCAATCTAGTCCCGGGGTCATAGGGACGACCCTATAGTCGTCGGACATGTTGGCGATTAGCCAACTTTGGTCCGTGGTCGTTTTGGTCGATCCGATAGTCGTCGGACATGACGCCGGCTGGCCAACTTTGGCCCGGTGTCGTGGGGACGACTCTATATTCGTCGGACATGTCGGCGGCTGGCCGACCTGGACCCGGGGTCGTGGGGACGACCCTATTGTCGTCGGACATGACGGTGGCGGGCCAAACTAGCCCCGGGGTCATAGGGACGACCCTATAGTCGTCGGACATGTCGGCGATTGGCCAACTTTGGTCCGTGGTCGTTGGGTCGATCCGATAGTCGTCGGGCATGACGGCGGCTGGCCAACTTTGGCCCGTGGTCGTGGGGACGACTGTTTAGTCGTCGGACATGTCGGCGGCTAGCCAACCTAGACCCGGGGTCGTGGGGACGACCCTATTGTCGTCTGTTGTGGAAAGCGCCTGGGTCGAGATTCTCTCTGAGAATCTCGCGGTGTTCCTAGGTCGTCCTTCGCTGTTGTCGTCCGACGGGCTCCGAATACTCGGGTGAGGATGCCGGGACGGATATACTCGGTTATAGACCGAGGGTAGTAGGATCCTTGGCCGGTTAAGGAGTTGGAACTCGCCGTAGGTTAAACAAGGTTTATTCTGTCCCGATCTGGGTTACATGGACACTGTGACAATCCGCGTGAGTCTCGTATAGAGTCTATAACAAGTCTGCGCTCGCATTGCTCGTACATGGTTCTTATACTTTAATCGGGGCGAAGCGGGGACCATCGGGGTCTCCGTCTTTGGCCCACTTTTGGGGGGTTTCACCATAAGCTGACGGTTCTCGGTGCGCTTCCGAAAACCCTTACGCAGTTGTGCCAGATTTCGACTGTTCGATTGAAGCAATCGGAATGTGTCGTGATGTCGTTACGCTGGGTGTCGGTTGGGTTACAACATCCCCCCCTCTTTGAGGAAAGGGTGCTTAGGGGAATTTTAGCGAACTTGCTTATAAAATTTCCCGGTACCCTACATCGTTCCCGCTACTACGGCGTAGTCGGGGTCCGCGGCAGCGTTGGGCGGGGGTGCGGCTTTTCTAGTCGTCCCCGTTTTCGCTGGTCGAGATATTTGTATCTTCCGGCGGAGTTGGTAGTCGCGCATTAACAAATAGATGACGAGTATAATAGTTACTATTTGTACCATAGTCGTCGTCGTCGGATGTACAATTTGCCAGGTCGCTAATCCTGGTTGATAGTTGTTGTTGTCATCAGTCAGATCATTTTCTGCTTGGTTGAGTTGGTTGTACAATGTGGAGAATTCGAAAGGATTTTTTAACAGTTTGTCTAATTGGAAACGCGTGAGGGGGTGCGCTAGTTCGCCCCGTTGCGTCTCGTTTATCGCCGCAGTAATATCGTAGCGCGGCGCCGTCGTTAGTTCTATATCTTGACTATACGCGGTTTTTTGTTTCCTTAATACTACGTCCTTACTTCGAACATTACAATTTCCCGTAATTCTTAGTATCCCTGACTTATCTATTATGGCGCGCTCTGGCTGCCGTTCGTCGCATTGGATGGTCAGCGTCTCCGGTTGGCGCGCTGCGAAGATCCATGTGTCCGCGCGCGAGGTGCCTATCCACATTGTGTGGTTTACTGCGATATTTTTTATTTCGCAGTTTTGTGGGGATTCGTCCGAGGGTTGCAGCCACAGGCTTGCTTCGCACTCGAGATCGCTATTTATGTTATGCGCTATCATTGACTGTTCGCAATAGTATTGCGCAGCTACTTGTTTACATCTTTCTAGTTCAGCGTGATCAGTGAGCACGTACTGATTATTGTTTGCGTCGATGACGAGTATCGGTGTTCTTACGACTAATAACGCGTAAGTGTTGTCGTGGGTGTGGATCGGGGCTGGGGTTGCCTCGATCACTGTGAACGTTTGTGAGGAGACTAACGGTATCGTTATTACTGCTATTAACGTATACCTATCGACGTACGCGGTGACCGATGACAGTTTTTCGATCACATTCGTGTTTTCTAAGTTTGGCGCGATTGGGAACGTGAGTCCGTTCGGGAGGTGTTGCACGGCGGTCTGTAATAGTTTAGTGACCTGCGCGCTCGCGATTACGTTGGTGCTGATAATGCCTCCTTTAAGGCCGGTGTAGAATTGTAACACGTCGTCTACGTCCTGAGTCAGGTCGGTCACTAGGGCATTTAAAGTCGTAAAGTGATCTGTCACGTCAGCTCTTTGCGTCTGTTGGACGAAGGTCGTCTCGATCTGCACACGTAACATTCTAGTCTGTTCCGCTAATATGTTTTCGTTATGCTTTATTGCATTTCAATTCCGTTTCCTGCTCCTGCCTGTAGTATTTAGGTTCCTTCGTTGCCCTTATGTTGTTTCTACGTAACTTTTAATTGTTTCGCGAGTCGGTCTTTATCGCGGCTATTCAATAAAATGTTTTAATCTATTCGCGTGAGTAAGTAGGGTTTTCTTACCCTTTTGTATCGTGTAGTTGACTTGCGAATTTCGTTGAATTACAGCGTAGGGACCTATCCATTTGCTGTCTAGTTTCTTTGATCTTCCGCGACGCACGGATTCGTCAAATAATAGGACCTTGTCTCCGGGTTTAAATTCTATCTCGCGAGTTTTTTTATCGTAGTCTTTCTTCGATTTCTCCTTCGCGTTTTGTAGTTTTTCCCGAGCGACTTCATGTGCGGCTCGTAGTCTTTCTCGGCTTTCTTGCGCGTAATCTTCGTAATTATACGTCGGTCTGGGGGGTATCCTTAACGCGGTGGGTAGTTCCGCGGTTTTACCGAAAATTAGCTCATAGGGCGTATAGCCGGTCGCCGTATGGGGGGTTGTATTGTAGGTGAACATCGCGTATGGTAGCCACTCATCCCAGTCCGTCTGGTCGTGGTCCGTGTAATGACGTAGATATTCTACGAGGGTTCGGTGCGATCGTTCCAACGCGCCGTTTGATTCGGGGTGGTACGCGGTCGTTTGTATCTTGCTAATCCTTAGCAATTTACAAACGTTTTTGAACATGTCGCTTAAGAAATTCGTCCCTTGATCGGTGAGTATTTTCTCGGGTATTCCGTACTCGCACACTATCCGGGTGACGAATGCTTTTGCGACCGTTCTGGCTTCCTGGTTAGGAAGCGGGATCGCCTTACTGAACTTGGTAAGGTGATCCTGGAACGTTAGAATGCATGTATTTCCTTGTTCCGTTTCAGGTAGGGGTCCTACGATGTCCAGAGCTGCTTTCTCGAAGGGTTCTCGAGGTGTGTCCGTGATTTCCATCGGCGCTTTAATCTTTTTGCTCGATTTATTCTTTTGACATAAGCTGCATTTTTGTATGTATTCTTCGATGTCTTTGTCCATCCCTTGCCATCGGTAATGCTGTTTAATTCGCTGCGTCGTACGCTGTATGCCTTGGTGCCCTCCTAGAGGTGCTAAGTGGTATTCATATAATATTTGCTGCTTGTCCTTCTGCTCAGTGACCTCGATCGGTGCGTCGTCCGTCGAAAGGTTTGTCAGGCATCGCTCCGTGGCGGATTGCAGTGCATGCACATTCCTGCTGAGTGCGTCTGCGTTTGTGTTGCTCTTTCCAGCTTTATGGATGATTTGGTAGTCGTATTCGGCTAATTGTATTCTCCATCTAGTTAGTCTGGATCCTGGATCCTGTACTTTAAATAACCATACTAGGGCTTTATGGTCTGTTACCACTTTGAACGTAGTGCCGTATACATAGGGCCGGAAATGTTTTACTGCCCACACTATGGCTAGTAACTCTTTCTCGGTCGTACTATAGTTTCTTTCGGCTTTATTTAATACTCTGCTTGCGTAAGCTATCGGCTTGTCTTCGCCTATTTTTCCTTGTGATAATATTGCGCCTATTGCTACGTCTGAGGCGTCGGTGGTCACGATGAATTCCTTTGTAAAATCTGGGTAGATTAGGAGTTGTGCTGTCGTCAGGGACTCCTTTAGTGTCTCGAATGCATTTTGCTGTTCGGCTGACCACTTGAATTCCACCTTATTGCTCGTGATGCTTGACAGTGGTTTGGCTATTTTGGAGTACTTCGGAATAAATCTACGATAGTATCCTGCTAGTCCTAGGAATGCTTGTAATTCCTTTAACTTGGTTGGGACGGGAAATTCTCTTACAGCTTCCGTCTTTTCGGGATTCGGTTTGATCCCGTCTGGCGTAATTATGTGACCTAGAAATCCTACTTCTTTTCGCAGAAATGCACATTTTCCCGGTTGCAATTTCAGATTGTACCGGCGCAAGGTGTCTAGGACCTTCCGTAATCGCGTATTATGTTCCTTTAGGCTCGCTCCGTGTATGACAATGTCATCTAGATAGACAAAGCAATCTATTCCTTGCAGTCCTACTAGCGCGGTGTTCATGGCTCTTTGGAACGTAGCGGGTGCGTTCTTCAGTCCGAAAGGCATACGATTAAATTCGTAGTGGCCCTGTGGCGTGGAGAAAGCCGTCTTGCCCTTATCCTGTTCGTCCATCGGTATCTGATGATATCCCGAGGCCAGGTCAAGGGTTGTGAAGTATTGTGCCTTCCCCAATTGATCAAGGATATCCGTGATATTGGGTAGAGGGAATG